>JAWZYV010013241.1:600000-1085328 GCA_038373885.1 Cheiracanthium punctorium | reverse complement strand
ACAGGATATTTTGACGTTATAAGAGACTTATAACTATAATCGAGGTCATTATAACCGAGTTCAGCAGTATTTGTAGCCCAGCCCCCCCTAAACTAAAATCCTGGGTGCGCCACTGTATGGAACACTTTGCACATTTTATAGAAGACAGTGTCTTATATAAGGTTCAGGTAAATGGGATATATCTGGCATTGGATACTATATTTAAAATATGTGCACAGGGTCTTATCGCATGGGCAAATCGGGGCTGTGTCCAGGGCCTCAACTTAAAAGGGGCATAATTAGATATGTTATTTTTTGTTCATTTCTTTCAAAGATAAAGAAATTTTTCAGATAAAGAAGTACAGTAAAAAGATAATTACTAATTTTACTATTTTTAGAGCACAAGCGTCACTCTCACTACCTGCTGATTATGAGAGGGGACGGAAAACAAAATATCTCTTTTTCCAATTTTCATCAGACAAAAATCGGGCTCTGGGTGAGTGTACATGCAAACCACCGAAAAAAGCACTTTGGTTTCCTAGAACGTTGCGTAGGTTCCCGAGTATTCAGGAGGGAAAGAGGTGGGGGAGACCAGTTGGTCACATTCTCCGGACATGTGTTCCTCACAATACAAAGTCATTCATCAGTCGGTAGGTAGGCTGTCACATCGGCAGTTTGTTAATTACCTTGTTCCCCACGCCTTCCATGTGGAAATGGGGGGAAGCAGGTTTTTCTTGTGCATTTTCGAGAGATACAGTTCCCATTCCCTGGTGCATTTTTGAAGTTATCAGTAGGCAAACTCCAGGCCGCTCGGAGGGATACATCCATTTGAGAGATGCAATGATAAATGATGGAAACGTCGATAACATGGGAAAAATGGTCATCTTGTCATCGACATTTACTGGAAGTCCACGTCACATGCATCAATATGCTCTGGATGCGATAACTTTTGTCAGAAAACACGGCAGACCAGATTTATTTATAACATTTACGTGTAATTCTTCATGGGTGGAAATCAAAGAAGAATTACAATATGGACAGACGGCCAGCGATCGACATGATATTGTTGCAGGAGTTTTTCGTCAAAAACAAATTAAATTTATTGACGCCATCGTGAAAAATCAAATATTTGGTGCTGTTATCTGCTGGATGTTTTCAATTGAATGGCAGAAACGAGGACTGCCACATTCTCACAACTTAATTTGGTTTCAAAATAAAATTCAATCAAATCAAATAGATTATATCATCAAGGCTGAATTTCCAAAACCGGAAGAAGATCCTGACCTTTATAGTATAATCGTAAAAAACATGGTTCATGGCCCGTGTGGTGAACTAAACAGAAGTTCTCCGTGTATGAAAGATGAAAAATGTACGAAACGTTATCCGAAGCCATTTTTGAACGAAACAGTTACTGGTGAAGACGGATATCCTAAATATAGACGTAGATCACCAGAACAAGGCGGATTTACTGCTAAAATTAAAATACGAGGTAATGAAGAAATTCAAGTTAACAATCAATGGGTAGTACCATATAATCCACTTCTGTCTAAAATGTTCAATGCCCATATCAATGTTGAAAACTGCAGTTCTGTCAAATCGATAAAATATATATGCAAATATATTAATAAAGGCAGTGATATGGCTGTTTTTACGGTAACCAAAGAAAACCAGCATGATGAAATAGTGCAGTATCAAATGGGTCGTTACATTAATACTAACGAAGCGATTTGGCGAATTTTAAGTTTTCCAATACACGATCGAGATCCGCCGGTTCTCCATTTATCCGTCCACCTAGAAAATGGACAACGTGTGTTTTTCACTACAGAAACGGCACAAAAAGTTGTGACGGAACCACCAACTCGAACAACTTTAACAGCGTTTTTTGAACTATGCCAAAAAGACCCATTTGCTAAGACTTTACTTTACTCAGAAATGCCCAGCTATTATACATGGGATACAACAAATAAACAATTTAATCCTCGAAAACGTGGAATGCCTGTAGAAGGACATGATGGAGTGTTCAAGAGTAACACAATAGGACGAGTCTACACAGTGCATCCAAAAAACGCCGAATGTTTCTATCTACGTTTATTACTTCACACTATTCGTGGTCCAACGTGTTTTGATGACCTAAAAACTGTCAATGGTTACATTTGTGAGACATATCGCGAAGCATGTCAAAGATTGGGTCTACTAGAAAACGATAATCATTGGGAGTTAACTATGAATGAAGCAGCCCAAACGGCAACAGCAAATCAAATTCGTGAGCTATTCGCAGTTATATTAACTACATGTAATCCTTCTAATCCAAATCGACTATGGCTAAAATATCGAGAATATATGAGTGATGACATCTTGGCTGATTTACTACAACAAAATTCGGACTTAGAAATGAACTTTAATGAAGAAATTTTTAACAAAGCTTTGACATTGATCTATTATATAAATGTGAAAGTTTTGTTTGTTTGTTTGTTCGTCCGGGAACTCCTCCCACACTGTCAGACCTATTGGCTTGAAATTTTGCACATGCACGTAAAACGACATAGAATAGGCCGTAGGCTACTTTAAAATTCTGGAAATCCACCCGTTCCCTAATTTTTAACGATTTTTCGCAATTTTCAGGGTAGAAAGTTACTCAAATGTACGATTTCAGCACATTCGTGAGCATGCGCCGAGACGGTTGGTCGCAGACCTACCGAATTTTGCATACGGCTTCACTAGGACAGATCCTAACACGCCTCGGAGCGATTTTTTCGAAATTCGAATTAGAAAATGTTTTATTTTATGTTTTGTTTGATTTTTAGCGATTTTTCTCGCTTATTACGTAATAACGCCGGTAATTACACTCGCAAGAGAACGATATTTATATAATCGGATAGAGGAGAAAATGTTCTTTTAAAAACTGTTTGTTCGGTCTGTGTTACATAATTTGCGGATTTTTGGGAATTTTTCAAATAAAATTAAATTTGACTCTGACTTTCGTAAAATATTTTTAAAACTGCTGCATCTTGAATTCTATCCGTCATAACCTTTTTATATTTTGTCAAATGACGGAGCATAAATTTCGCCCTCTTTTAAAAGAGAAACCAGAGGAAAATATAAATTAGGAGATTTTTTACGAATTTTTAAGTAAAGAAGGATTTTCCTTTCAATAGCAATTGCTTAAAAATTTCGGTATGATATCTTGCCGTTTGGCTGTCTTGGAGACAGTAACAATGATTAAAATTTCCAGTTGAAAAAAATAAATAAAATTACTTTAAAATAACTGAGTTTTCGCGTGTGAAATGTGCGTGATTTTGATGTCACGAGTTTAAAACCCCTTTCGAAACTCAATCAGAATAACGGACTCACAAGCAAAACATACGCCACGCATCAAATAATTGGATATTTTATTTTACGTTGCCAGAAAAAGAATTGAATGCTGTTTTTTCACCAGTGAATTATCCAGCATTATTTTCAATTGAGATTTTAAACGGGACAGTTTTTCGAATCGCAGGAAATATATTGCGGTGTTAAACAGGACCTGCTTATGACCTACAGGGGGCCCCGGGCATTGAGGAATTTTGGGGTCCCCCACCTATGAAATTTTTTTTTATTTTTCATAAAATTTTGTTATTTTATAACAAAATTTGAACAATTTGAAATTGGGGGCCATTTCGAGCCGGGGGCCCTAGACAAAGTCCCGATTTGCCCGTGCGATAATAGGGCCCTGGTGCTAAATACGCCAATCTGACAAGAATTATGCGTACAAATTTATGGAGAGCTGATTTAGTGGCAACCCTAAAGTGTTCCTTTATGCTGTTTCGTTTATGCTAATATCGTTTATGTTTCGTTTTATATTTCGTTTATGCATTATCGTTTATGCTAATGCATAAATTGCAAAGAATCACCAAAGAGGAAAAGACTACATTCGTGGCAAATATCTAAACCGTTTCTTTAAATTAAGTATTAACGGGTACAAAACGAAAATATATTGTATTGGTACAGTAAAAGATAGTATAAGTTACAGTAAGTAGATATTCTAAGGCAATATTAATCAAAGCACAATATACCGCATTAATAAATATTTCGTGAAATTAAGTCTTCTATTCATTTTTCAACAGCCGTATTACATCACAGCTAACTAAACATTAAGTAATTCTACGTTGTGTTAATATATCCCGTGGTAGTTTCAACAGAAAAGACTGTAACAGAATATTCTTTTTTCTTGGAGATTCTGTTTTGTCACAAGTAGTTACGATCACGTTTTAGGAAAATGTTCTCTTCTTGCCTTGCGAAGAGCGGGTACACAACTATTTAATTATAAAATAAAACGGTTCTACACATTATGTAGTATCTAAGGTATTAATGGCATAGTTCAATCTAAAAAAGAGTATGATGTAGAAATGAGACATTTTGAAAATTAGGAATTTTCACTTGCGTCAGTAGTAAGAGCAGGTGCTGGTGCGGCGGAAGTGACGTCATCAAGGGGGCGTGGCCGGAAGTGAGGTCACGAGTGGAGTTGAGTTTTTTTTTCTCCTGCTGGTTGAGTTGAGTTGTTTTCCTCCTGCTGGCTGAGTGGATTTCCTCCTGCTGGTTGAGTGGATTTCCTCCTGCTGGTTGAGTGTTTTACCTCCTGCTGGTTAAGTGGTTTCCCTTCTGGATGGTTGAGTTGTTTACTTCCTGGATGTGATGTCTGCTATTAGTTTCGTTTTTATTTTCGTGAAAGGTTACGAGGGTATTTCTTTACAGGGTGGCAACACTGAATTTCTTTTCACGGAATGGCAACGGGGTTTTTTAGTTTCGGTATGGGACTTAGAATTTTTCGCAGAATCTTTGGGCAGAATTGTACAATTTGGTTTTAATTTATTTTAGTTAATTTTATTTAATTATTCATTGATTAATTAATTTTAGTGCTGCCATATTGTGTTATGTATAGGAACTACCTTTTTAGTTTTGGAATGGGACTTAGAATCTTTTAGAGCTTGGAACTGATTTTAATGATTTATTAAATTACTGAATTTTAGTTAATTTATTTAATTAATTAATGTTAGTGCTGCCATCTATTATTGAATTTTAGAAATAATTTATGGACTTTTTTATTTCTACTTGTCGCAGTGGGTTTCGAACCCCGCACCAATGGGTCCGTAGTCCGAAGCCCTATCGACCTGGCTAGTCGGGGCCCGACTTAATATCGCTAAAGATTGAAGTGTTTTTTAGTTTCGGAATGGGGACTTGGAAAAATTTTTCGCTGATAACATGCGGACTTGTGATTTTTTTTCTAGAAAGTGCACGTGGGAACGAGTGTAAAACGAGTTGTAGTTAATTAGTAAATAATTATTGTCATTTTTTCTCGAGAGTTACACATGGTAACGAGTGTGTATTGGTAAATTAAGTAGCTTAATTAAGACAACAGACAACTAGTTATTCCTGAGTATGAATGAAAAACCACGTGACAGTCTTCATGCGCAGAATTAATTAATTAACTATATTTCATTAATTAATAAGTGCGATTGAATCTGTACGTTACTCGACTTGATACATTTTTCCCCCACGTGGCTATCTTTATTGCGTGAATTAATTAAAAGTATTGAATTAATTAACCTCTTTGATTTATTATTAATGCAACATTGAAATTAATTAAACCAATTACCGTGTTAGCATATTAATAATCTGTATTAAGAGTGATAATTAATTAATGTGGTGTATTTCCTATCTAATATAATTTATGTTATTATTAATACTTATAAAATCGATAAGTCCGAAGTAACACGTGTTTTTGATATTGCATCATCTGCTTGTTGTAACGCGTTCCCAACATGTTGGTTCGAAACCCCTTCAGGGGGTGGATCTGCTGACGTCACTGTCTGGTCGGAGGCGTGGTTACCGACTGCGCTGGCCAATCGCGGAGGGGATTATGTTAGACGGAAGGGTTAAGTTGGTTTTCTTGTAATATTTGGAGTGAATGGCAACAGTGCGAGTGGGAAAAATTTTACATTTTGAGATTGGCAACAGTGTTCATCGTCAGTTGCTCTTGTTTATTTGACGAGTGTTGGACTGTGTTTCTTGTAACGTGGTAATTTTCTAAAGATGTCTTCACGCAAACGACTAGCAGATAATTATGAATGGGTGAGTACTTGATTATTATTGTTGTTGCTATTATTACTAAAAAGTTAAGTTATGATTAAAATTACATTACAACTGTTAGAATATTTCTTAAATCAAGTTTTTAAACTATTGTGTTTTGTATTAACCATGTGCGTTTTTAACTGTTTTGAAAAGGGTTTACTGTGTTTTAGTTATTAATATGAAGTTAAAAGTGCTGTGTATTCATTTATATAATAAATTTTTAGTAATTTATGAAATTTAATGTGCACTAATTATAGTAAGCTATTTTTAAACATTATTAAGTGTTTACCACGTGAACTTTTTTTCGATGAGTGTTAATCGTTATTATTAATTTATAAATTTTATTTCTATCATTATTTTTTAAAGTAAATTATTTGAATTATTATATGTACACTAATTTATGTATTCATACATGTTTAGAATACGCCTGGTCCTTCCAGAGTGCACAATTCTTCTTTTGAAAATTCCGATGATGATGACTCTGTAAGAATGTTATTTATTTATTTATTTTTACACATAAATTAATGTTGCTTCAAAATTGCATTAATAATTTTGTTTTTGCTATTTTTATTAGTTTCCTAGGGCGTACTCTCAAGTACGATGTGGAGAACGCAATCCTGTTGATCTATTTGAGGATGATTATGTAAGAAATTTAATACATTTATTTTTTAATTTAACTTTTATGTATAAAATGTACGATATTTATAGGTATTTTTTTAAATAGTTTCCTATGGCGTACTCGCAAGTTTGTTGTGAAGTCCCTAATTCCTCACACCATCATGTTGATGACGATGATTCTGTAAGAAAGTTCATAAATTTAATTTTTTGAACATTCAATTTCATCACATGTTGCTGCTGCTTGCATGGCCGTATACAGGTCTAGCCATATCCAAACAAACACGATTGCGATGGTACCAGTTCACGGGTATGTGAATTCTACCAGATATAGTGCAGATGCAATCAGATGGCTAGATTTTACTTCAGAAAAAGACGGTGTTTGCATACTTCACGCATTAAACGGTCTTGGTGAAAAAAAAAATAGCGAACGTTTCAGTGGATGGATACTGTGAAGCTAACAAAACAATCTTTCAGTATCATGTGAGTTTTTTTTAATTTTCTGTAGTAGTAAAAGAAGTCGTTTGTTGTTTGCATTTACATTTTAACGAATAAATGTTAGATATAGTTACATTTATTTTATTTACAGGGTTGTTTATTTCATGGGTGTCCTGTCTGTTATGATGGTGATAAGAAAAATCCAATTAATGGAATAACGATGGCTAACCTCTATAAAAAAACGCAAGAAACCACCAGGAAATTTGAATCTCTGGGATTTACAGTTGTGGAGAAGTGGGAACACGACTTCTTAAAAGATAAGAAGGAATTAGAACCACTTAAACTATTTTTGAAGACACACGATCTTCAAGATAGGTTAAATCCTAGGGATTCGTTCTTCGGTGGAAGAACAAACGCCATAAGATTATTTTATGAAGGGGTGACAAAATACGTGGACTTTACATCCTTATACACTTGGATAAGTTTTTTCCGTGTTTTTTCAATTAAATCTTAATTTATACGCATGTATATAATTTACATTTTATTATTGTTTTTAAAGGTAAACAAATACTGCCAGTATCCCGTAGGCCACCCTGAAATCATAACTAAGAATTTCGGAGATCTGAGTCAATATTTTGGACTGATAAAATGCAAGGTACTACCTCCCCGAGGACTGCATCTTCCGGTACTACCTTACCGAACCCAAGGAAAACTCATGTTTCCACTCTGTCGCGTTTGCTGCGAAACTATGCAATCAGACTGCAGACATTCAAAAGAAGAACGCTGCTTAATTGGAACATGGGTTACCGAGGAGGTAAAAAAGGCTGTTGAAAAGGGTTACCAGATCACTAATGTAAGTAAACTAAAAATTTTATATTACCCCCACCATTTTGTTTATTTGTGTCATTATCTTTTAATGGCTTTAAGGATACATTTTATTAACTCTTCACTTTTTCTTTCAGATATATGAAGTTTATCACTTTACAAGAACATCAAATAAATTGTTTCGCTCGTATATCGACTTATTTTTAAAAATTAAGCAAGAAGCTTCCGGTTGGCCTAGTGGGTGTGATACTGTGGATAGTAAAGACCTGTATGTTAAAAATTATTACGCTAGAGAAAATGTGCAACTTAATCCAGAGAACATTAAGAAAAACCCTGGTAGACGACAAGTAGCAAAACTAGCACTAAATAGTTTTTGGGGAAGGTATATTTACTTTTATATGTTTCTTTTTTTCAGTGTGCTTGTGTGTGTGTGTGTGTGTTCGTTTTTAACATGTTTGAAATTTTATTTACAGATGGGGTATGAACTTGAACAAATCTCAAGTGCCTTATATCGATTCAGTGCCGAACTTTAATAAAATGATGTCGGATTCTACTAAATTAGTAAGTAAACAGCTGTTTTTTAATATGTATAAATAAGTATTACAATTGTAGTTTGTCTTATCGAACCTGTATATATTTTTCTTCTTTAGATCAAAGATATATATTTCCCTACGGATGAATTGGTTGCTGTTCATTGGAATTATGTGAACGAGTTTGTTCGGCAAGATACTTCAACAAATGTTTTTATAGCATCGTTTACAACTGCATGGGCGAGATTGAAATTATATTCCGAAATGGAAAAACTAGGACATTCTGTTCTGTATCACGATACTGACAGCATAATATACGCCTCTGACGGAATAAACGATCCACCCCTGGGGAATTTCTTAGGAGAATTCACCGATGAATTGAACGGTGACACGATAAAAACATTTGTATCAGGTAATTAAAACTCTTGATATTTTAAAGTAAATAACATGTAAATATATATATATATATATATATTTACTCTTCTCTTCCTTTCTTTATTTGTAGCTGGACCCAAAAATTATGCGTATGAGACAACGAACGGTAATACATGCTGCAAAGTTAGAGGGTTTACTCTAAACTTCCGTAATATTCAGCTTTTAAATTTTGGCGCAATGAAAAAAATGGTTTGCAACAAGGACTCTACACATTCCATTGCTTTGTGTAATGAGAAAAAAATCTGTCGTGATGCCAAGAGGAGAAAAGTGGTTAATAAACCAGAAACAAAATTATACAGGATGATATACGACAAACGTATTCTTCTGGACGATTTTTCAACTTTACCGTACGGATTTTAATTATTTTTTTTATATTTGCATGTATAAAAAGGAAAATAGGCCTCCAGGGGAATCTCGCCTTAAAGGAGATAACGCGCTGACTGTTGTACTCCAAACGAGTAGTGGGGAAACCAACAGCCTTTTTTCAGTTTTATTTATTATTATTGTTTATTATTTTGTTTAGAAATGAACATGCGAGAGAAGTAAGTAAGTAAACAAACACAAATATTTTTAAAAAATAAGTAACTTTATTTAATCTCAACATACTAGTGCAAGTTACAATAATTTTTATTTATCTTTCAGAAAATTTACAAGTATGATTTTTTTTTTTTTTTTACAATTTCCAGAATTACAGGTCCTGCTTACAGTGTTAACCATTGTTTTGGAGTTACAATTTTGTCTTTGACAGTCTTTTGTACTTTTCTTTTAGCAGCTTTTGGCCTTGCATACATTTTCTTGGCACCTGATAAATAAGTATTTTTCACAAATTCTGGAGGAAAGTTAATAGTATTCAGCCTGTCTTGAAACTGATCGAAAGCAGCGGGTCGTTTCATTCTGTTTCTTAAGAGAAAATTGATGAGTTCGACGATGTCAGAACCAGGTATGACGTCTTCTTCTAACTTGAGTTCTTTATTTGGAGTCCATGAAATTTTGTTCTGTTCTAAAAAGTTTAGTATATTCTGTGCTGTTTTTTTATGTTTCACAGGAACCGTTTTCAATACATCACCTTCTATATCCAAAATATTTTCTTGTGTAGAATTAGAGGGCATTTCCTCATCAGCACTTTTTTTCATAGGTTTAACTGAGTTGGCATTCGGAAACGTTGCATATTTTTGCAGTGCTTGAATATATAATTTAGCTTTTTCATTTTCATTCATTTTACTTTTCAGGATGTGTTGAATCTGTGTATCCAATTCGCTCAAATGTTCTTCTTCAAATTGGTGCATACGATCTACTGGTACGAGAGCGTATTTCTTAGCGTGTTCCATGAATAATGCTTGATAAAAGACTGACAGCAGCAGGGATCAGAATGGATAAAAAACCGTCGCCTTTTTGCACGAGAAGACGTCTTTTTTTGAACAAAGGTACTTTATTATCTGCCAGGCGTCGCAAAGTCCTTTTATGAGGTAACAATTTATTTTTCTGTCGTTTAGATATAGGTACGTTCCCTTTTAAAAGATTCAAAGCACATTCACAAACACATTTGATGAGACTGTTAGGGCATTTACGTAATAAAGCCCCTTTACTTTTAGACTTGCCTAAAAGCTTGAGGTGTTCTATGCTTGACATCCTCCCGACGAATGATGACTGACGCATGTACTGTTTTCCTTTATATAGGTCCCATAAGCCGCTGCTTTTGCTAAAGCACAGTGGTGATAATAAGATGAATGATCAGGACAGTCCAGTGCTACATGATTGAGTGTTTGAATTTTAGGACACTTCAAAGCATTCAGATCCACAATTTTACGTCCAGACAGCTTTTCGAAAAACTTGGTTTTTTCTAAGCCTTTGACATAAATATTAGAATAGGTAGAAAACAAAAATGTTAAAATATCATTCAGATTAATATAGGGTAGGTTACCACTGTCCCAGGCGAGTCGATGACAATGATGAGTTAACCACGAGAATGTTTTTTTTTGTTTTTTCGATAAATGTTCCCAAGAAGAGGGAGGAAGAAATGTCCACCGACCATGATAGCCGTGATCGACGTCGTAGAAAGCCAATTCTTTCACGATGAAAATGTCGGGTTCCAGCTGGAACCCCTCGAATTCTACTACTGCGGAGGACATGCTACTCGCACCAAACCTGATAAGCAAATGATTATCGCGGCTCATACACATAGTGTTTATCTCTGGGGAATATACCCGTACGCATGCGCAAACGCTCATCTGTCTCGGGACGCAAGTCGATGAACAGATACCCGCAAGCAGGACTTGTTGCGTCTTGAAAGATTTCTTGAAAACTCTTAGTTTTTCCTGGTAACATTTGTGTCGCCAAATGCATCACTTGGCTTTTGTCTCTGGGGTTTTTATATAGAACTAAGTAATGAGAATTTAAATGAACGTTACGCATTTGTTTACCCTGCTGAAAAAGGTTTTGGGTGATAAAAATGACAGACAGATTTCGGTGATGACTTCCTTTCGTAAAAAGATTGCTTAGTCGCGTATCGCCCGCTAATTCAGTCATGAGATCGTCAATAATGATGAGGGCATTTTGCAAAGTATTAAGGTCGGAAGACAGTCCTTCTTCAAAACGAACACCTTTCATGGAATTAAAAAGTCGCTGATAACTTCCATAACAGTAAACGATATTGGTCGGCATAGGTTCAAACATTTTGTGTTCTATTAGTTTTTTAACAAACACCGTTTTCCCGGACCCTGTTGGTCCGGACAGGAGACAAGTGCTCGGATGCACTAACTTTATGAGTTCCATTCTCGAAAATGAAATTTTTTAAATTAACTTTCGACTTTTATACTCTTTTTTCGAAGACAAAAAAGAAAAATTATATATATATTCCAAATAATGTACAAACACACACACACTAAGAAAGAAATGAGACTTTTTATAAAATAAATTATCTTTATTAATGTTTAAAAATCATAGTTACACCATATCGTTTCTTAACAAACTGAAACATTTGAAAATCATTCTTTTTTCCAGCTAGTTGAGACAAAATAAGTGACATACATAAGCCTTGAGACCGTTTTACAATAAAATAAATACAATAATGTCCACATACATTAGATGTTAAACTTTGAAGTTGAACTTGATTCCAGTAAACATGTTGATGTTGTTTCACAAACTCTGTAATATCTTCACCGTAAGCTTCCGGAGGCATTCCGTAGGAATCGAAGAATTCAAGACTCTTTTCGTCTGGCATGAATATAGCTAGCCAATGAGTACCGCTTTCATGATGTTTGTCAGTATTGACCACCATTGCCGCAGGAAAGTTTTTAATAACAGGTATCTTATCCGAAGGAAAAACGCCGACATAGTATCTTGAGGTGTAAGGATCCCTCGATAGAATTCTGTCGATTTGTGACGAATTCATCAGTTTCCAAAATCGTACAGGATATTTCGTGCTTTGTTAATTTCTATTAGATTTTCAAATTCAGCATATACTAATAACGAAACGGTTTGTGCCAAGGGGGAGGCAAATTTTATTTCTAATCTTAAATTGCTGTGACGTATTAGGTTTAAATGAGAACCATCGCACAGATCAGGCGAGAAATCAAATCGGAATAGCGAATAACCCTCTGAATATTCTGTTCTTGATAGTCTAACAAAATGGTTGTTAGAAAAATTAGGTTGCAGAGGATTATGTGGAGTAGGTTGCCCATCTACATAGGCGCCGATAAAATTAATTTTAAAATGTTTAAACTCAAAAGGCGATTTTTGGTAGTTGCCATTAAAGGCATCGTTATCAACACAAGCGATGACAGGACGATTAGGCATTTGTCCGTTAAAGATGTTATCTTGAACAAAGCTCATATTTCCTGATGGAACAGAGTAAGTTTTACAAATTACTCGATTGATCGGATATTTTGCTGTTGTTTTTTCTAAACTTTTAGCATGGCCAAGAACAACTCCGGGAGAAACTCTCACTTTTCTCACAAACAGCGAAGCGTACTCTAAGTCGACTTTAAACTCTCCGTCACCAAGCAGGCAGAACTGAGGTTTACTGCGTATGAGTTTAATTTTCATATCCACCATGTTCAGAAGAAGTCTTTCTTGATGAAACATATCCAGATGCAAACGGCCGATCATGTCGACTGTTTTACTGAGCGTGAACATTTCTGCTCGTTTGTTAAATCCTTCGTTAGGATTCTTATCAGTCGTATCGTACACGTTCATGCGACCTGCCGTATCTTTGAAGAATAATTCCGACGAGAGCTGTGAAGTTTTAGCATCGTAACCGTGATTGAGTAATGTTTCAATCATGGCTCGATAAGGGTACGTGTTATCACTAGATGAAACGAGTCTTTCGTTTAAACTAATGTCCACTTGCGAAAACATCGAATGCAAAAATAAATTGACGGGTCCCACTTTACTGTCTTTTGCGAGAGGGTTCCCGTCCGCTTTCAAAATTTTGACTTTCACATACAGTTGAGTCTGCGATAAATCCAAATATTCTTCTCCGCTTCCTGAAATATGAAATTCTACAGGGCTTCCAGAGGATACGCTGGAGAGTGGATGAAATTCAACCCATTGACCTTTTTCTATGACTGTTTGAGTAGGCGGCAAGGTGAACAATTCCAATTCAGACTTGGCGCATTCTGGAGAATCTTTTAAAAGAAAAGCCATCACGGATCAAAAATATCTCGTCCTTTCACCTTTCTGACTTTAGAGCGAATGATACTTCTCGGTGTTTTGCGCTTCCTTTTAAACTTTCCGTGACCAATCATCTCGTCGGCTTTTTTCACAGCTTTTCTAGCCAGCGTTTTACCCGCTTCTTTACTTCTTGTTTTCAGAGAAGTTTTCAAATTTTCACCAGACAACACATCATTGGCAACCATTGTTCCTGTTCGTAAAGCTTCTTTTCCTACGGCTTTCGCCCCGCTTTTTAAAAACGGTAAGGCACTGCGAAAAAGCTTGGCAAAAAATCCACCTATACCATATCCTTTCTGTAAAACTGTTCCTTGATAATAAGGTAATCCATTTCCAGCTTGCGCCGTATAATAATCTTCAAATTTTTTCGTACAACATGTATAAGGCACCAACATCTTGATACTGCTTATAAGGCACACACAACAAAAATGACGTTTGTTCAATAGGTATCACCTTTTTATAGAATTTGGCGTAGACGGAAATGCAGCACGAGTATCACTTTCCCTCTTTCGAAAGGTACCAACAGTCCAGAATGCAGCCGTAAATCAATTTGTATCGTCTGAAAATGTTGTCGTATAACAGGTAAGTAAAAAGGACGCGTGTAATGAACGTTGATGACTTCACCGTCTTTTCCTTCTACTTTCACAATTTTTAAGAGAGGTGCATGTATATCACCCACGACTTGAGGTTCTACGAGGTCGCAGTACACGTACATAAAGGGAAAAGCCGCATTAGGATCTGCCACAAAAGGACTCTGGACCACCCCGCTGTAGACGCCTGGTTGAAAACCAAGCAGTTCAGCAATTCCTTCGTGAAGTATTACCTTACAACCTTCCTTCGTTTTAATCGTCACTCTTTTCGTGACGGCATGGTAAGAAAATTCAATTTTATTTTTGTGAGAAGACAAAGTCATAGCTTTTAACAAGTCGGGTACAGTTTCATAACATCCAGGGGGAATTCTTCGTCCGTTTTCTTTTCCGTCTCCCAAATCGAAGCCGAATAAATTGTTAACGGATGTCACATTGTACCAACTATGAGGATAGATAATATTGACGAGACCTAGTTCCCATTCTCCATTCAAATCAATAGGCAGTGGTAACTGAGTTGTAAACTGAGAAGTACGATTGTTTTCAAAATATTGCGTAGAGCTATCGCTGATGAGCGTCACGTAGAAAGACATCTCTGTAAGTGTTCACTAATGTAATGCTGCGTTCCTATTTATATCCGTTTTACATCGGTTACCCAATCGTTAAACTTTTCAGGATAGCCTAAGAATTTGACAAAGTATTCTGTTTTGCCATTGCGCTTTCTCGTTTTGAGTACTTTTTCGACCGGATAATACCCAGAATCTGTTATTTTCTGAAGTTCTTCTTTGTAAAATGTGCCTTCGATTATTTCTCCCTTCAAATCTTTTAACTGATACACGACAGGATTCCGCTTTATAATTTTATGAATAGTAAAAATTTCTCTGGTCCAGTTTTGTTCGTATCCTTTTTCAAAACGCATTTTTGATTTGCTTATACGGACCGTGTCTCCTATTTTAAAATAGGGTTTCAGAAGATGAAAGGAAGATTTTTCGTAAAGGGTTCGCCATACTTGATCCTGATTGCTTACGGTTACTGAAGCAGGTTCTGTTTTAATGCTGCGATGCCATGTGTGATTGTAACTATATACTAACTTATCGAGTACATCAATGTAACGTTTTGTATTCATTTCAGTAAAGTACTTGTACATTTTCGTTTTAAGAGTTCGATGAAATCTCTCAACAACTGACGCTTTAGTAGAATTATGGGTTGTAAAAAAATCAACTTTTTCCTTTCTCAAGAGATTTTGTACAAGTCTGTTCGTGAATTCCGTACCGGCATCTGTCTGTAATGACTGAGGCTTGCGCTCCGAAAATATTTTTTTCAAGGCGTCCACAATCGTTTGAGACTTTTTATCTTTCAGGGCTATTGCGAATGCAAATTTACTTAGAATATCGATACAAGTAAGAATGTACTTGTAATTGTCGTTGAAAGAGGCCAAGGATTGCATGTCGGCTAAATCAGCTTGAAACTGTTCGTTTAAACCTCCAACAATCACTCTATTCCTAGGAAATTTATGTCTCACAGGCTTATGCAAAGTATAAGAATCTTTTGTTCGTAACCATTTTTTAATATCCTTCGATTTAATTTTACCTTTTAAAATACGGTGTAATGTATTTACGCCTCCAAAACTTCCGGGTAAATCTGGTTTACTATACAACTTATGGAGTTCTTTTGACATTTTTAAACTTAATGTTTATCAGGCAAAATAAATATACAAAATGAGTCACTTACCTTTACGAAGCTCCTTTATATACCAGAAGCGAGGCATAGCAGTAAAGTTTTATAACCGTACCTGTAGCATAAAAGTTTTGTACCAAGTTCATCACGCGAATCTGTAAAATAAAAGTTCTGCTACATTCTCCCCCCAAAGATATTTTAAAATATTGTAAACAAGAAATACCAAAAATATGAAAAGAACACACACACACAAACCATAAATTAATTAACAAAACAGTTTATTACACTAAATTTACAATAAATATATTTAGTACAACTTCACCATACATAGTTATTGTACATTTTTTCATTTTCAGCAATAAACATATTTCTAATTTTTTGGAACAATTCTTCTACATTTAAGGTAAAGAAAAAATCAGATAAGTCCGATTGATTGTCACAGTTCTTGTATCATAAAAGTTTTTCAACAAAAGTTGTATCATAAAAGGCATCATAAAAGTTTTTCGCAATATGTCGCCAATCTAGTTTATAAAATGACACATCAAAAAAACGTTCGTACTTTTCTTCAGAACTCATCGAAACACATTCGTGAAGATCGGACATTGTATAACTTTCTTCACACGCAAAACACTTAAACAGTTCTTTTACTTTTACCAATAGCACATTGTTTATACATTGAGATAATAAGTCTGTGAGTTTCGTGAAATCATAGTAGTCATCATGCATGTGTGGGTCAGAGTCTTTGTTGTCGGCTGGCTTAATTTCGCTGCTTACATAATATGCAAGCGTATCTTTAATTAAACATTCCTTAAGCTTAGTGCTCACCTGTGGCATGATTTCTTTCAGATGTCTCATCTCAGTCGGTGAAAGCACAATACCTTCCGGTAGAAATTCAAACAGAAGATTCTTACGCTGGAACATTCTTTGGAAGACATATCCACATACTTCTTGTCTTTCTTTCACCTCGCGACACACTAGCAAGTCTTTGTCGATCACTAAAGGCTGTTGTTCACTAAATTGTTCCACTCTTTGTTTAAAGGAATGCCAAACGGAAGGAGATAAGGATACTCCTTCTTTCGTGGGATGCAGAAACCCATCTTCATCGGTCAAGTATTTCCTTAGGTGTACACGTGTATGACCAATAAAAAACGAAACGGTTACAAAATGATCACCGCCGATATGCATCACACGCGTTGGTAAAGTTTCCATCGAAAACAGTTCAGAACCGTCGTTGTTTAACTTCACTTTTGCAGATTTTTGAAGATGATTTTCTTCAACACTTGGTACAGTCGCTTTATATCCAAAATGCACTTTTTTATTCATTCCTGATTTCGAATTATCACCAGAACGCTTCATTCTTTTATAAGCACTGTATATTCTAACTAAAAACTTAAGAAGTGTTATATCAAAATACACGCGTCCTATCAACAGCAACACACACCAAATAAACACGAGCAACTGAGATACACAGGGTGTTGCCAATCTCGGAATGTAAAATTTTTCCCACTCGCACTGTTGCCATTCACTCCAAATATTACAAGAAAACCAACTCAACCCTTCCGTCTAACAAAATCCCCTCCGCGATTGGCCAGCGCAGTCGGTAGCCACGCCTCCAAGCAGACAGTGACGTCAACAGACCACCCCCTGAAGGGGTTTCGAACCAACATGTTGGGAACGCGTTACAACAAGTAGGATGATGCAATACCAAAAAGGGACGTGTTACTTCGCACTTAACGATTTCTTTAATATCAAATTACAATTAACTTTAAATCCACTAATTAATACTGCAATCAATTAATACACATTCGTTAACACGTGTATATAATAAGATATATTTTAATTAAGCCATAATTAATCCGTACCGGGTGTAACTTTCAGGAAGAAAAATTATAAGTCCAATTCCAAAACTAAAAAGGTAGTTCCTAAACATAACACAAGATGGCAGCACTAAAAATTCAAAGGCAGCACTAAAATTAATTAATCAATTAATAATTAAATAAAATTAACTAAAATAAATTAAAAGCAAATTGTACAATTCTGCCCAAAGATTCTGCGAAAAATTCTAAGTCCCATACCGAAACTAGTCTTAATTAAGCTACTTAATTTACCAATACACACTCGTTACCATGTGTAACTCTCGAGAAAAAATGACAATAATTATTTACTAATTAACTACAACTCGTTTTACACTCGTTCCCACGTGCACTTTCTAGAAAAAAATCACAAGTCCGCATGTTATCAGCGAAAATTTTTCCCAAGTCCCCATTCCGAAACTAAAAAAACACTTCAATCTTTAGCGATATTAAGTCGGGCCCCGACTAGCCAGGTCGATAGGGCTTCGGACTACGGACCCATTGGTGCGGGGTTCGAAACCCACTGCGACAAGTAGAAATAAAATAATTTTTAAAAAGAAATCCAAGTCCATAAATTATTTCTAAAATTCAATAATAGATGGCAGCACTAACATTAATTAATTAAATAAATTAACTAAAATTCAGTAATTTAATAAATCATTAAAATCAGTTCCAAGCTCTAAAAGATTCTAAGTCCCATTCCAAAACTAAAAAGGTAGTTCCTAAACATAACACAAGATGGCAGCACTAAAATTAATTAATCAATTAATAATTAAATAAAATAAATTAAAACCAAATTGTACAATTCTGCCCAAAGATTCTGCGAAAAATAAGTCCCATACCGAAACTAAAAAACCCCGTTGCCATTCCGTGAAAAGAAATTCAGTGTTGCCACCCTGTAAAGAAATACCCTCGTAACCTTTCACGAAAATAAAAACGAAACTAATAGCAGACATCACATCCAGGAAGTAAACAACTCAACCATCCAGAAGGGAAACCACTCAACCAGTAGGAGTAAAACAACTCAACCAGCAGGAGGAAAACAACTCAATTCAACCAAAAGGAGGAACAACTCAACTCTACTCGTGACGTCACTTCCGGCCACGCCCCCTATGACGTCATAGCCACGCCCCCTTGATGACGTCACTTCCGCCGCACCTGCTCTTACTACTTGCGTCATAATATTAACAATCGTCTCAGGTCAGTACTTATACTAACTTAACAAATAACTAATGAGTAACTTTGCGCCAAGAGTCAAATCATTTTGCTTATTTTTAGATTCCAAATCACTGGAGTCAATTTGAACTATACATGTAAGAAAAAGTTTCGTTGACTACCGTGCGGAGAACGGGCACGCAGCTAGTATATATATATAAAATGCTAATGTTCGTTTGTAAAGACAGGATTTTCTCTATCACCACCAACTCGAATTAACTTCCCGTTGGGGTGGTAAATACCCCTTGGCCTCACGGTGAAAGTAAGGGAGTTTGGTCGCGGTGGGTGAAAGTGTGTGGTTGTGGGTGGCGAAAATGTGAAAAAATATATATCTGTCCTTTTCTAACTCATGAGAACTTCTGAAAAGTTCTAAAAATTCCTGGAATGACCTAGAAAACTCCAAAATGTGTGCATCAATCTATACAGTCAATCTAGAATGTTCTAGAAGGTTATAAAAATTTCCAGAAAATTCTAGAAAGTTCTAAAACGTGTGCAACCGTTCAAATCGATTTAGAATGATCTAGAACGTTCTAAAAACTTCTGGAATGATTTAGAAAGTTCCAAAATGTCTGCAACTGTTAAAATCGATCCAGAATGATATAGAAAGTTCTAAAAATTTCTGGAATGATCTAGAAAGTTCCAAAATATCTGCAACTGTTAAAAACAATCCAGAATGATCTAGAAAGTTCGAAAAATTTCTTGAATGATCTAGAAAGATTCAAAATGTCTGCAACTGCTAAAATCGATATGGAATGTTCTAGAAAGTTCTAAAAATTTCTGGAATGATCTAGAAAGTTCCAAATTGTGTGCAACTGTTAAAATCGATATGGAATGTTCCAGAAAGTTCTAGAAATGTCTGGTCGAGTGAAGATCAATTGCGATGGGTGATTGTCATTCGGAAATTTTATAGCATACTGCTTCGCAGCCTCTAGCTTATTCCGATGAAATTCTCTAAAGTAACACCATTTCAGTGTATTCATTAGTATTAAACATTATCTTTCGTTTTTTATACTCAATAAGCTAGGAATTCAAATAGCATGAACTTTGGACAAACACTAAGAAAGTAACTTTAACAACAGTTTTTCAACTCCAATAAAATATTAAAATTTAATGTTTATCGTCTGTTGCCATATCAGCAGGAATACTTTCTATACATCGCATGTTTAATGGTCGAATAAGTCTCTCAATATCTAAGATAGAAATCTAAATTATCTACGTTAGAAAATGGATCCTTAAATATAATTAATACCATTAAACAAGCGGTGTATTTTAACCTGAGCAACGCCGGGTTTCGCTGCTAGTATATGTTATAATTTAAAAGCTGTTTATTACTGCATAAACGGAAGTATCTAATTTATTTGTTTGCTTTTGCATAAAATTTAACTATATATATATATATTAATTAAATTAAAACGTTGAACATTTAAGCAAAATGTTCACTTCATTAATTTAATATAATCGGATTAACTGTGCTCCGCCCAGATTTGGGTATAAACTACAGCTTTTTTTATAAATGAGATAAACCACTGTTAACAGTAATGCATTTCATATGTATATATACAGGGTGGTTATAAAAAAATCTTCCCCGATATATGGACCTATAGTCACTCTGCAGTACAACCAATCGAAATGAGATTTCAGATATAGTTATTCGAAGGTGTGCGCTCGAGATTGGATTGTTTTATACAACAGAGCTCTCACGGTTGCGGTTGCAGTGAAAAAACTATTTCCTATGGCTACGCCCACTTTTTCCCTGCGAATGCTGATGAGCACATTGGAAAATCAAAAATGGCTTTCAAACGATACAAGCATGACCAAAATTGGCAAGAAAGCGCATTGTAAATAACCAAAGTCAATACAAATAGAAGGTGCATTGGTACAATTTGCATTAATTCATTGGAAAAGCCAGAAGAAATCTTAAATTAACACTAGGGCACCTGAAAACTTTAAATTCCAGCAAAAACAACGTCCCTCACCTCTTTCAAACTGTTATTGGTTCATTACATTGATCTTCCTTTAAATGCTTTACTTTGCTAATTTTCGTCATGCATGTATCATTCGAATGCTTTTTATGATTTTTCAATGTGCTGAACTTCTTCGTAGATAAAAAGTGGGTATCGCCATTGTAAAATTTGATTTATTTTCACTGTAACCATAACCGTTAGAGGAGCTTCAGCACATATCTTAACTGCATAGGAAATCTTATCTCGACTGGTTGAACGCAACGGCTGCTATTCCATAAATGGGGGAAGTTTTTTTTGACCACCCTATATACATACATATATATATATATATAGATAGAGATAGATAGATAGATATATAGATAGATATATAGATATATGGATAAATAGATAGATATTTTTTTCTCTATAAATTACGCAACACACATCCCCATAAACTGCAGGGGAATTACGTTATAGATTTTATTATAAAAAGACAAATCAGAATCACATAGAAAAACAGTGTTGCCAACGCTACTTCAGCAATAGTCAGTTGCCGTTGTAGACGGAATGTTTATGGGATCACCTATTTTTTAACAAGCTTTGATGAGCAATTCCATTATTTTTGAAGACATAGTGAATAAAATTTAATTAAATTTCCAAGTAAGCAATATAATTGTAATGCTTTCATTATTATTTCTCAAGCCAATAGAGCAGAAAATAACCTAATCATGTGTTTAAGGACAGTCATGAGCAGGTATATGAAGATGACGTTTCAGACCTAACATGACTCAGTGTTTTCAATTTGTCTTATGCAACCTTTTCGTAACAGGTTTTCATAAACGCAGTTGAGAATTATTCTCGATATAATCAATATTCTCTGCAATATGAAAAAAAAATAATTAGTAATTAATGTTTTAGAAATGTTCATTAAAATTAAACGTATGAAAAACTAGAATGTTCAGATTATTTTTGTATCATATACAGCAGTTTTGCCTCCAATTTCCGTTCAAGACGTGTTTCTACCTTTAAAAGATTGTAAAACACAAAATCTTAGAAATGGGATGCAGATTTCAGCGTAAACCTTTATATGTCACGCGGAATGTCTTGATTTCACTATATTATGCATAAAATTCTGTACATATACTAGAAATACATTCGCAATATTTATGTCCCGGGGTAAGATTTTAGATTCGACGGCATGACTGAGAACGTGATTCGAATCAAACATATTTTATACATGCTGGGAAGCAAATATATTATTAGTTTCATTTCAGAAACATAGCGAGTATAAATCAAGCTGAGATCACGAGATCATTAACACACAAAGAAGTTTCATTGCATCCTTATAAGTTACTCAGGAATCATATTTTAAAGATGTGCTTGCTCGTGGGATTTCGGCGAAGGAATAGTATTTTTAATAAAGTGTTTAAATGACTATCATGCAGAGAAGTGACTTTGCGTAGAAGGCTTTGCATATTTAAATTCCTTTTCCGCTCAGTATGCTTTTTAATTTTCTGAAATGGGCTATTAAAATTTTATTAAATTTAATTATCTTTTAAAATATTAGTTAAATGATTTAGTTAAATAATTTTTACACGTATTCGTGGATATTAAATAATTCAATATCAAGAGAAACACACTTAAACACTTAAGCAACATTACTCTTAAGTACTAGCCACCTTCTGCCACCAGTTTTGACCATCGATGTACGATTCCCGGCCAAAATATGCAACCTAGAGCACACGGGCCTCTTCGCTACCGAAATTTGCAACCTACGGGCCGCGCGACTTCAGCAACCAGCTGTTCCGGCAGCTTCACGTCCAGCCTATGCAACGTTCGGGCCGCTTTTACACGCTTCGGTGAGCGTCTGCATCCGGCGACAAGATGGTCCACCGACGGCCTCTTCACGACTGAAAAGTGCAACCTACGGGCTGCCCGCCTTCGGCAACCACTTGGTACGCCAACGGGCTGCTTCGAAAAAAATAAAATGTGCAACCTACAGGCCGCTCACCTTCGGCGACCAGCTGAAAGAAAAACACAGTTAACGAAGTCTACCTTACTGGGCAGCAATTTTTTAAGCGAATTTTCATGGGCCAACGATGCTGGACGAATTGCCGACTAGTAATTATAGATTTAATAATAAATAAATGACTCCTAATTAACCTAAATAATAAATAAATGACTCCTAATTAACCTAAAATAAAAGCAATTAATCCAACAACGTTGAAATCAAAGTCCCCCACCCCTGGTTAAACAAATTCAAAATTTAAAAAACGCTTATTACAAAAACATATGTCACCAAGAACAATCTAAAACACTTAATTAAACATTTTCAAAATTAAACAAACGCTGTCGCCGAAATAATCTAAAACTCTCAAAAACTTTTAAAGCAGGATTTCAGAAATGTAACGACGTTAACATTTAAAAACACTCCGGTGAGAGCAATGAAAAAAAAATGTGACTTCCACAAACAACAACATACTTTTACGTTCTCATCTCAGAGTGTTGCCAATGTCAAAAAAAAAAAAAAAGAATTCCTACAAATAGATATTTAAGTGTTGTGCAAACAAAATTTTACACATCCTGAATAAATCTGCCCAAATTGTATCAAAATTTTCAGTTAAACAGATCTTAAATATTAAATAAAACTGTCCTTGCATTGCTTGTCACGCAAAAGGAGTATTTTCTCTAGTATCTATGACGTTATCTATTCGAACTAAGCGAGGGATTATGTTACGAGTTTTTTTTTTTTTTTTTCAAAGAATCAAGGAACGAATCGTCTTCTTTGAATCGTCTTCACTTCTCTGTTTACTTTTCAAAGGCGTGATATCTCGCTACGTTGTTAGAGTTAAAAGTAGCTGCCAGTTAAAAAAGGTTAATTTTTCAGAGATATTTCGAACTGCATAAAAATTTTTGCTTTTAGAGAGATAAAAATGTCGCTTTTATCAAAATTTCAACATGGCCGCAGATGCATTGGCAGCGATGAGTCGATCACGAAATTGTGAAAGCAACGGTTTTTATTATTTAGATACACATATATAAATACATTACAAAACATACACACATTATGTACTTGAATAACCGTCTGCGTTTTAAAATGCTTGCCTCACAGTTTCAATTTATAGGTTTAGCAGTTTTAAAATGTTGTACAATGATTATTTAATGTATGAGTCATTTTCTTCTTTTGTTGCTGCAACGATGGAAATTATGACAAAACATGAGATAGCTAGTTGTAAAACTATGACACTTTTGATAAAACTGTGACACGGGATTTTATTGCTTTGCAACTAAACGCCTTTGTTACTGAAACCCATTAAGTGCGTTTTAAAAACGAAAGTTTGCTCCTTGGCAGGATATTTTATTGAGACATTTTTATCTTTAATACACATCTTGTAAAACCGTACATAGTTAAGAAGATTTGTACCGTAATACAACTTTTATGATTTCTTTTAAATTTCAACTTGTATTTACACAGCTCGTAGAGGGAATGAATTTTGCTACACAAAACTGTACTTAATTATCCGGTTTATCGTTTAAAAGCCCAGTGTATGTAGAAAGTTCTAGTAAACACACCAGTTGTCAGGACGGAACACAAATTTTATTACTTCTAGAAGTTCGTCGAAAAATCTTCTGTAGAAAATTCACAAGCATTAACGTACTGTAACTAGCTAATGGCAGTCGGGTTAGTACAGAAGCTTTCACAGATGCTGTATCTCACAAACAAAATAAAACACTTCCACGGGCTAACATTCAATGCTCGAGGAAAATTGACATCTATTCTTCAGGAAGAAGAAATGAAATATTCGCACGCAGCATTCAAAAACAAGCTTCTAGAAATTAGCGAAAGACCGCTTCAAACGAAAGTTAAAATAACGAAGCACAGCTTCACCGGCAGAGCTCTGGTTTCTCTGCTCGCAGCAGACAAACTACAACTTGACTATGGGTGTGTTCTGCGCCTCTTATATAAGTCAGCCGTATTCTCTAGCAATCTCTCGAAGACTATTTTCCAGAAAAATCCTAGTCCAACGCGAACCGTGACTGCGTAGCATAAATGCAATTGAATAATATGAGGCTAATAAATACAATTGAATAATACTATGTCGCCAACGTTGGTGGCTTTTTTGGCAAAATATTGTCAAATTTGGTATCAAAAATAAGTCTCCAAAAATGAAGTCAGCTAAGTTCTAGCAGCAATATTTCTCGATATTTCCAAAAAACCCTATATGAGGCAATTGGGAAACCCAAAACACCCTACCTCGAGTTCTGGTAAACATATTTTGATGCAACAAAGCACAAATCTCAATTATTTGGCACATAAAACACGAATTTCAGAATATATTTAAGGTCTGGAAGCAGGACAGACCAGGAATTTTAACAATATGGGAAATACGGGTTAATTTTTTAACTGAAATTAACCCGTAAAATTTCTTAAATGAAATTTGATATTATTTTAATTATTATTAGTGTTTCTCTTAAGAATAGGATTACTCATGTGGCTTTCTTCATCAAAACAGATGAACTTGAGTATGGTAGACTGTGATATATATACGCCTATTAGTTTAAAATCGCAAGTTCAAGTCGATATAAGATACAAATTTGAAACAGAAGTAAATCTAAAAGTGGAAAAAAAATCTATTTCATAGTACCCTTTCTAAATATATCTCTTTATAGAAAGGACGACTTTTATTCTCAGAGGATAAGCATACTCCCAAGGTGCTATTCAATTTGAAAACGCATAGAATTTTATTTTGATCGCCTTTATACCTCAAAGCACTCAACACACCCTATGTTTCAAAAGGATATTTTTTCAATTTCTCCTTCGGTTTTAAAATAAATACATTTCAGAACGGAGAACAAGTTCGTAGCATAATATTTTGTGAAAAACAGAATCGATATTTATTTATTTATTTATTTTTGTATTTCTTCGTTTCATTCTACAGATAATAAAAATAAATGGAAATTTTAGATTCATTTTGATACAATTAATTATTTTTTATGTCCCTTGATAAATACAGGGTGCGTTCTGAAAGTAATGCGCATTTTCTGGGAAAAGTAGATTTATTGATCATGTTGGTACAAATGGTTAAAACTCTTCCATATAGTCCCCTTGTTGATTAATACACTTGCGGAGACGACTCTGCCACGCCTGGAAGGCACCCTTGAACTCCTCAACTGGAATGCCTCTCAGGAATCTTTTAAGATGAGTTGGGATCTTCTCCACCAATTCCCTGTGCATTTTTTTCCCTTTAGCTCTCTCTTCAGTCGGAAGAACAAATAATTCCACACGGAGCCAAGTCAGGGCTGGATCATTTCTTATCAATTCCAACAATTCTTCACTGCTCAAAACTCGAAGTTCTTTCTGCTCTTCCTCAACACCTTCGGTAAAAGCTTCGCACAGACCTTTCGCATTTGCAAAGATTCGATTTGCAAATCCTCGGTCACATTCCCATGTACCACAAATTTTCACAAGTTCAGGGTGTTAGCGATTGCTTGGATGCTTAACCGACGATCTGATTTCAAAACTTCGCGCACACGCTGGACGTTTCCATCGATTCGGGCTGTTCTTGGACGTCCAGGATGGGACTCGTCAGTGATCTTCTTGCGGTCCTCCTTGAAGGCCTTGTGCCACCTTCCGCATTGAGATCTCGAATTCTTTCCAAGCCCCAAACAAAACTCTATCGGGTACCGCTGTTCCAGCGAACAGTCCATCGCCAAGTGACACAATCTAAAAAAAAGACTGTGCGAAGACTGCGCTCTTACCGCCCCTACTGCTCGGAGCGATCTGAGACTGAGCGCGTTTGGAAGGACAGATCCCCACCCCTTTTTACGACCAATCCGAGCGCGCTGCGATGGATAGCCGTTTCCTAATAAAATCGTGCGCATTACTTTCAGAAAGCACTCTGCGTATTGTTAGATGAAATACTACAGCTGACTAATAGTTATGAAAGGTGCTCTCAATCGATTTGAGTAAAAATAAATAAATAAAAATAAAAATTAAAATTAATAAATAAATACTGGTAAAGGATGAAATAAAAATGCATCTTGTTCCTGAAACAATTTCATAAATAACCGAATGAAAATATAGGGGAATCAGCTATCATGGATTATTTCGAAAATGCAAAACAAACTTTTGTTATTCGTGCTGTTTTTGTCTTTGGGTGCTTCTTGTTTAGTGTCTCAGAGGCATATCGTTACATTTGTGAATTATGCAAATGCCTAGGACTACATATATGCTGACTTTATTTACTTGTAACAAATGCACTTCCCGTTTTATAACGCAGTGCTATTTTCATTTGCTTTCGTTTTAACCCCCTCCCCCACCCTGTTTCTTTTTATGATATTCAGTTATCTCGTAATAATACGAAATGGAATATGCTTACTTTTTTAATCTGCTAGCATATGGAGAAATTTCAATTTAATGAGTATTAATAAATGATCGCAGAATTATGAAGAATCAAATTGTATTCAGTGTGAGATTTTATCCAGCAATGAACTTAAGAAATAGCTTTAAATGTAAAACTCTTTTTATTATACCCAAAGCACTAAAGAGAAAAAGAAAAAAATATCTGAATTGCCATTTTGATACAGATTTTTGCCTACAAAATGCCAGTATTCTAATTTTTATGCTCGTGACAACCCCGACTACGTTTCTGAAGAATGTGACTCTGAAGAATAACTATGATTATGGAAGAATGGATTTCACACACTTTATCAAAATCGTAAAAATAAGTGAGAACTCTCATGCGATCCTAAATCAATTTTTACATTCTGAAAAATGTACTTTTTGTTATCTTCATTTGTATATTACAGTATGTCTTACGAATAAGCCAGCAACGAACTGGCAATAAAGAGTTTCTTAAAAAAGTCATTTTTATAAACATTTGTTACACTCGTAATCACCCCCTCCCTAAACTTAAATACATCCTTTAGGTAACAAAAAGCGAGCTTTTTTTATCTCAATTGAAAATGTATTCTGATGTATAAAGTAATGTTTAGTTTGAAACTATTTTAAAATCATTTGTCCGAACGGAAAGAGCTTAATGTTTTATTATACTTTCCTAGTGAAACTGGACTAAGTGATAAACATAATCGTGATTTCACGGGCTTTTAAATTAAGCCCAGGGTATTTGACATGTTGCGAAACAAATGAATTATAATATCTACTATTTTTATATGTACATGAAAATATTTATGAGTCATATGAAGGCCATTTAATATCGTTATTCAATTCCAATCAAAATTATCTCCATCAAACAGTCAGGACATCCCAATAGAGTTTATTATTTTGATTTTTATGTCAGCCTGTTCATCTTACAGCTTATGTAAGGGAATTTGATTTGCCTCTAAACTAAAATGTTATGAACGATTTCTCAATTCAGTCATTTGAGTCCTTGTAACTCAAAATGAAAAAGATGTAGACCAAAATTAAGAAAAGTCTTATCTCTTTCGGTACGGAGGAGCTGGCCGCGGTTATATATTCGTTGTATGGAGAAATTTTCCTCAAGATTCTTTGCACACGGAAGCCGGGAAAGCGCGTTTTGTGGTATCCATTAAAAAGTAAAAAAATTGCTACGTACACAAAATTTAAGGATTACAAAATGTGGTTAATTATATTTCGGATTTGTTGCCAGCTGCGCTAATCAACTCCACATAACTTTCCTAGCAGATTCATTCGTCAAGGTGCAGAGAGCTTTCGAGGGGGCCACCACTGGCCGGAGATAGTACCTGGACAACATTTCGTTGGCGCCGACAATGGGCGGCGGTAGTACTCCGAGAACTTTCGCGGATGCCGCCACATGGCCGCAAGAGTACCTACAGAATATTTCATGGCCGCCGGCAACATGCCGCAGTAGTGACGAAAGGGTTAAGACCGGCTTAATCTGAGGCTTTAGCCAGAAATAAAGAAACAAAGATATACCTTACCATTAAAACTCTAATGCTGCAGGGATACGACTTGGAGGGAAAGCTGCAGACCCAAAGGCAAGGACAGTTGTTCAAGACAAAAGTGTGGAAATGGTATGAAAAAAACTGTGAAATAGTAATTAGCTCTAGGTATAAAAACATGGACTTCATTGGAAATCTGCTAGCGTGGTGTCTACGGTAGCCTTTTTTGTCGGCCTTTCTCGCTGTATACTATCGTAGACACAAGATGCGGATTTCTTGAACTGTAACTTGCATTTTAAATTGCAATCCATACGTAGCCTTAGACATTAATAGTCACCAAGAAAATAGTTGATAACACAGGTCAACATGATTTTTGGGTCTGACTTCTACATGTTAAATTTTAGTTTCTCCCTCGCCAAAACTAAGGAAAATATTTTTTTTTATTAAAGTTTGTTTTTGTAGAAATTAAAGCAATTTTTCAATTTTTTGACAAAAATCACTGATTTTTATATTTTTTTATAATTCCACTCTAAATTATGATCAGAAAAGTTTTTGCTGGATATAAAAGTCTTTTTTATTCAAGATTTGTGATAAACAATAACATATAAATGTAAAATAATAAGAAATTAATGTCTAAAAGTGAATATTTTTCGTATTTCTTTTATGCTCGTATGAGCAAATAATAATGCAAACAAATAATAATATTACAAATAATACTACAGAGTTACAAATAATAATGCAGTTTACTTTCGTTTTAATCAAAGTTATGAAATAAATTAAATATACTTATCGATGTAAATCAAACAAAAGCAAACTTTAAGAACTAAAAAGAAAAATTTAATTTTTTTTCAATGTCTAGAATCAGAATTTAAGCATGAGAACAGAAACCCAAAATTTTAATATTTTTTGGTGACCGGTGTAATCATTAATTCAATTAATTTATATATGGCTCAGAATTTAATACAAATAATTATCCGATACTCATATGAAATTTCGTCATTAAATGAAATACTAACCCGCTCATTGTGTATACTTTTGCTCAATTTTTCAGTGATTTACATGTACTTATACGCAAACAGCATAAGCATCTGCGAGGTAAGTCTCTTTCTATTCAATGTTACTCCTTTTAATTCTGTCCTAAAAATTCATTATCAAAATAAGTTAATAAGTTTGATGATAAGCAAGTTCCGATTAAAAAATCGCACCTGATGAACATTTAGTAACAGCTGAAGAATTTGTTTACTGTAGTTAATATTTTGTTCTCGTTAATGAAGGAATCTTTCTGAAAGAAATGATCACTTCTCACGCAAAACACACCTTAAGTTGTCATTGTTCTTTAAATCGTGTGTGCTTAACTGAAATATGTCACGAAATGTTTACATGCATTGACTATCTTCCGTACTTTAACTATTTATATTTTTCATATTACTGTATTATGGGGAAAAAGGAAGCATATGGCAAAAAGTGCAAATTCTGCTAAGTCATACAATTAAAGAATGAAAAGCATTTTATATTATTTTATTTTTCTGAGGTGTACACCAGGCATTTTGGTAATGAAAGTTGAAATTTATTTTTATGCTAAAAATGTAAGCTAACTTATGAATTTCGGGATGTAAAAAAAATGAAGCATTTTTTCTTGATTTATTATTTGTTCATGTATGTGTGTGCACCATTTCTTTATAAGGTTACGCTACGTTATTAAGTTAGAAAATGTATGTGCTACACATATATAAGTAATTTTGAGAAAAAGTGCACCAGCTTTAAACAGAAACTCTTAAAAATACATCAGCTAGGATTCTAGATACTAAATTGCTAATAAAGATGCTGTATGGAAGTTTTATATTAAGATGGGATACATGCATGTAAATTATTAATTGGCGTTATACGTCTGTTTAATTTTCAAATTCTCTGCAATGTTTATCTTTCTTCAGTATATCTGAAGAAGTAGTACAGTTTAAATGATTTAGTTTCATAACGAAAAGTATGACCAGCCATAATAAACCACGAAAAATCGAAATACATTTCTGAGTTTTCTAAAATAACAATACAAAAACAAAACAAAAAAAGGGTAGTGACTTTAGAAAGTTATGAAAATTTTGATTGTAATTAAACTATATAATGTTACTTCTTTTCTTTTAAATTCATGAGTAAAATATTAATTAATTAATTCAAATAAAAATGAGAGCAACATTACACCTCTGTTTGAATTTTCAAGTAAATTTTAAAGTGCAAGATAAATCATAGAAAAGTGAGATTTTCTTAAATGTAAGCTTGAAATCCGTAAAAAAAAATTCTTGAAAGTAAAACTGTTGGTATATCCAGTGCTCTGATCATGTTACATATAATGCAACAGGGACCTTTTAATAAAATTTTTGTTTTTGAAATTTGATATTTTTATGATCTACAAGTTTTCATTCGGAAGAAGTGATTATTAAGTTATATATTTGTTGCTTATGACCTGCCTAAACAGCAAGTGTAACCTAAATTTTAATTTCTAAAGATAGTATCAATTTCTTTATATAATTTGACAACTGAGCTTTCTAAAGAAACCACATGATAATAACTTTTATTGCTGCTATATTTTTATTTATTGCTATTAAGATTTATTATTTAATTTATTGCTAAATTTATACCAAAAATTGTTTTGGCCTTCATCAGTCCAAGCCCTTCGTCGCAAGCAACACAGGGAACTGAAAAGAGATATCGCTTTTCAGTTCCCTGTGTTGCTTGCGACGAAGGGCTTGGACTGATGAAGGCCAAAACAATTTTTGGTATAAACGTGCGTATCTTCTTACCTATAACATCTTATGTGTGTTTTTTACAAAGTTTTTTATTTACTTCATACTTCAAAAGGTTAACAATTTAGTTTCAGGTTTGAGGATTTAATTTCGGAGCCACAATTTACTCACTGAAAAAAGTAGTTTAATTGGTAATTTAAATGTTTCATTTTTAATATAAAACTGGTGTTAAAGCGATTAAAATTTACCATAAACAGTTATATGCTTTTAAAAAGTGCCACATTAATTTTTGTATCAACCTGTATTTTATGAAAAGTATGTTTTAGTTAATGTTTTAAGATGTATTGTCTGAGATTGCACAAAAACAGATAACATGCATCAAAAGTAATTTTTCCATTTATCTTACCTAGAAATTTAAAACATTTAAAACAAAAAAGCCAAGCGCTCAACCAAGAGATAAGTACACTTTGAACAGATAAAAAAGTTTTGAAATAAAATGACCTACTTCATTATGCCTCAATAAACGTTTTCATGCTTCTTTCTTGCTTGATTTAAACATCGAAATTATTTATTTATTTTTTTGTTACACACTTTTTTGTTTCATGCTGCATATGATGAATAAATAGAACAATATATGCATTATCATTCGGACATTAAAAAAGACAAAGTGAAACTTTGAAGAGTTAGCATCGCTCCCTAAACGATGTAATATCTCCGAAAGGAGAAAATGCGAGGAAGAAAAATCATGGCGTTTTTTTCGATGATACCATTGTTTATCTAGAGAGAAATGATGTCGGAAGCTATATTATTTTCATCTCTTGGACAAAGAACGACCAGTGCGATAACAATTTGGACTGCTCGTTAGCCGTTAATAGAATGCATTCGGAGAGAGGAATTTATGAAAAATGATGAATAAACAGAACAATTCCAGGGGGAATGTACTTAGAAGGACTTTTAAAGAGTAAATGAAATATTCGATTTATGAAGTCATCGTTATGAAGAAAGAAGATACATAATAAAGTACCATCATTTACATAATAAGGACGATAAATCGTAATAAATATGACGTGTAGAACGTTTTAAATTTTACTTATACAAGCGTCCACATGAAATCTCGTTTATGATGAAAAAACACTTCAACACTACAGGAGTTGTTGCTGAGAAAGTAAAGTCCACAATTTGCTCATGAATATTGAGTAAAATTGTCGTTTTGAATGACCTCTGGCAACCCCGGAGCAGCGCCAGATCCTAAATATAAGACAACAATGGACGAAAGGGGGCGGCTTCCATTTGAATGAGACCCAGTGGGAGAAAGACCGTTTTAGCTCGGGGTTCCCTAATTGGTAACCAATTACAGATCAGGGACCAACCATTTGAAATCGGCATCAAATCCACTGATTTCGTTTGAACATTGAGGACATTAAAACCGCACCGCATTTTACGTGCACCAGATCGTAAGCGTACACTGTTCCACAGCAGTCCAGCGGAGAGAGGATTTCACCCTCCCAAGCACTGGCCAAGCCTGGTGCTGCTTTACTTTTCGTGTTCTTATTTGAATGGAATTTTGTTACCTCTCCGGAACTTGAGTAAAGTAATTTTTATTGACTATGATTCTTTTGAAATTTTTATAACATTTTGAGATTTTATACACTTTATTATAAATATAACAATTGCTAGGCGATATGAATTTCTAGGAAAATACTGAATAAAAATATGATGTACTGTAATAAAGTGTACACTTACTATGAAAATATATCATATATTCTCATAATAATACTTGTCCCTAACTGAAGCTAAATTTGGTCGAGAGAGAAAATATAAAATTCTCTCTCTTTTCGCTTCAGAATAGACTGAAAATTTCAACTCCTTTTTATTATATACTAGCTGAAGTACCCGTTCTTCGCACGGGAATGAATGGACTTTTTGATATTACGATTTGTGGTGATTACTATTCATTGTAATAAACAGATATAGCAAAATTGATATCGCGTTATATTGTGTTAAATAATCATGCATACCGAATTTCAAGGCAATCGTTTGTACGGTGCAGAAGGCGATGCGACGTAGCGCAATCTAGTGGCAAGTTTTAGCAAAACGGATACGTCGAAAATATTTTTCGCATTCAGATATCGATGTATACGAATTTTCATGACGATCGGCTGAATAGTCCTGAAGTTCATGTGTGGACGCAACATCGAGTGGCAAGTTATAGGAAAATGGATAGCGCCAAACTCATCCCCGTGTTCAAATATCTATGTATACCTATTTTCATAGCGATCAGTTACCATCTAGTGGTCAGTTAACCATCTAGTGATTAATTAAAGTAATGATTTGCTACAGCGCCGTCAAGTGGCGAGTTGTAGCAAAATAGATAACGCCAAAATATTCTCATTGTTGAAATAGCTATGTATACTGATTTTCATAGCGACCGTTTGAATGGTCAGGAATTTGGCCTGCTGCAGGGTCATCTAGTGCCGAGTTAAAACAATAATGCATTGCAGTGCCATCTAATGGTGAGTAACATCAAAAGGAACACAGTTAGAATATATTTTTTGTGCTCAAATGTGTAAGTATAAAAAATTTTATGCCGATCAGTCGAACGGTATAGAGGTTGATGCGTTGCAGTGCCATTTAGCGGCAAGTTACAGCAAAATGGATAGTGAAAAATATTCTCCGTGTTCTAATATCCGCGTGTACCAAATTTCATCGAAATGGGTTGGACGATATTCGCATAGCAAACGGCTAAACGGAATAGAATTCGACGTTCTGCTGCGCCACCTAGTGGCAAGTTAGAGGAAAACGTATAGCATAAAAACCTTCTCCATGATAAAAGACTTAGGTGAACCAAATTTCATGGTGATCGGTGAAACGGTGCTGAGTTTTTCAACCTCCTACACACATACCAACATTCATTTTTATCTATCACCAGTCTTATTATATATACCAGTCTCAAGTAAAATCCAGTTTCAAATCTAAGCCTCGCCAAAGTGCCAGCATACGCCATTTTGCAAGAGTTTTTTCAGGGAATCATTCGAAGCATTGACTTAGCAGCAATCAAAATGGGAAATGGTTCGATCGCCAGGCATTTTTTTGAAAAGTGGAATCCCTTAATACAGCCTCATTTTTTAAATTATCAACTATAACATGTTTTATTCATCGTTACCTCGATGTACTAAATGCGAAGATTTCAATTTTCTGAAATTTGACGGATTTCCCCCAAGTTAAATCAATGTACTCAATTGGCGAGAATTCTGAAGCTACATCGCTTGAAATGCCCTAATAACTGCATTATTTCTGCACGGATAGTTAAAATTTAATGCTGTATTCTAAGAAAACCTATACACTTGTTTTCAAAAATGCTATTCCCTTAAGCTCTCAGTAAATTGCGCCAAAAAGCCTAAAACTGTGCAAACCGCTAGAACTCACTTTCTAAAAATCGGCCTATCAGCCATTTTATTTTTCGCCAAACTAAAAAAATTTACATATTAGTCTCGGAAATCTTCGATCCTCATTGTTTTGCGTATAAAACATTTCATTCCTGCTCTCATTTCTTATGCGCACACGATATTATAATTAAAAAAATAACCTTACAAATATAAACTAAAAAAATCATTATTATTCTTTTATTTTCACTTTAAGAATTTAAAACATTTTATTCGGCAAAATCGCCACACATGGCAACCAAGATGCTTATTTCACACTTTCACTACAGGGGTTACAATTACATAAAGCTTTCTGCGTGGAGAACATAAAAAATCTCTTAAATTCCGGGAACGGGTGGACTTTCAAAGTTTTAAAGTGGACTATCATTTATTCTATATTATTTTACATATATCTGTGTAAAATTTCAGGCTGACAGGTCCATTTTTGTGGAATTGTATACTACCCAAATCAACAAATTGACAAACAGAATTTCATTTTTATTTATAAGATAACCTACGCTTGTTTTTAAAAATACCCTCTCATTAAATTGCGCCAAGCGCTAGAATCATAGAAAATCTGACACACTTTCAGATTTTAAATACGCACTAAAGTGCTATATATAAAAAGAGTTATAATCCATAGGTCTTCCCTATTTTCGTTCCTTATTTTATTAAGTTGGAAAGTGTATCATTATTCATGAGTGTGATTAAACAAAATTAAAATTGATATTTCTAACATCCTTTTTTCTGGATGTAATATATTAGAAATAGATGCAATAAAGCTGCTCAGAAAAATGCACAATTCCAACTGAATGAAAATTTCAAAAACTTATACGCAGGTGTATTCATAACCCAAATAGCAGACTATTAAATTACGATAAATAGCGCCAAGCGTTAGAATCCTCCTCAAAATCGCACATCAACCCCTTTTATTTTTCGCCCAATTAAAAAGTTGCACATTTATTTTCGGAAAATTTCCAAATTCTATTTTTCTTTTGAGTATAAATCATTTCATTCCCGCTCTGATTTCACATGCACACGATATTTTAATTTAAAAACAACCTTACAAATAATCTAGTGAAAATAAAAAAAATCGTTATTCTTTTATTTTTACTTCAAGAGTCTGAATCATTTAATGAACTGCCGAATGTGGCAACCTAGATAAGCTTAATTGTCGCTTAATGCACTGTGGGGTTACAATTACGAAATGGCGGAAAGCAAAAATTAGCCTTTTGCGATACGTTTTTATCGATATTTCCTAAAATAGTTCGAATTTTGAAAAAATCGCTTCGAGGTGTGTCGGGACCTGTCATGGAGAATTTCCGTTCAAAAATTGGTAGGTCTACGATCACCCGTTTGCGAGCTACGCGAGACACAGACAAACAAACAGTTTACACACATTGTTTTATTAATATAGATACCAGTCTCAAATAAAATCCAGTTTCAAATCTAAGCCTCGCCAAAGTGCCAATATACGCCATTTTGCAAGAGTTTTTTCAGGGAATCATTCGAAGCATTGACTTAGCAGCAATCAAAATGGGAAATGGTTCGACCGCCAGGCATTTTTTTGAAAAGTGGAATCCCTTAATACAGCCTCATTTTTTAAATTATCAACTATAACATGTTTTATTCATCGTTACTCCGATGTACTATATGCGAAGATTTCAATTATCTGAAATTTGGCGGAATTCCCCCAACTAAAATCAATGCACTCAATTGGCGAGAATGCTGAAGATAGATCGCTTGAAATCCCTTAATAACTGCATTATTTCCGCACGGATCATTAAAATTTAACGCTGTATTCTAATAAAACCTTTGCACTTGTTTTCAAAAATCCGTTTCCTTAAGCTCTCAGTAAATTGCGCCAAGCCGGAAACAGTGCAAACCGCTAGAACTCACTTTCTCGGCATTTGAGCCATTTTATTTTTTCGCCAAACTAAAAAATTTTAACATATTAGCATCGGAAATCTTCAATTCTTATTGTTTTGCGTATAAAACATTTCATTCCTGCTCCGATTTCCCATGCACACGATATTATAATTTTAAAAAAATAACCTTACGAATATAAACTAACAAAAAAAAATCATTATTATTCTTTTATTTTTACTTTGAGAATTTAAAACATTTTATTCGGCAAAATCGCCACACATGGCAACCACGATCCTTATTTCACACTTTTTTCACTACAGGGGTTACCATTACGGAAAGCTTTTTGCATGGAGAACATAAAAAATCTCTTATATTCCGGGAACGGGTGGACTTTCAAAGTTTTAAAGTGGACTATCATTTATTCTATATTATTTTACATATCTGTGCAAAATTTCAGGCTGATAGGTCCATTTTTGTGGATTTGTATACGAATCAAATCCACAAACAAACAAACAAACAGAATTTCATTTTTATTTATAAGGATTTACTAATTTTTTTATGTATTTAAAAGATTGAATCTATCAAAAAAATATCCCTAAGTCAGGCTTTGATAAAAAGATGGAGGGAAAGGTGACCCAAAATGATACTCTTAAGGGGAAAACTTGCATAAAATAATATAAATGTTAAATAAAAGTTTGGCCCTTTACGCAATATTTTACACTATATTTTTCATCATAAAGATATTTTAATAATATTTTTAAAGCACAATGAGTAATGAAAAAAATAGAATTTTAAAAAAGGGTCGAAAGAATCATTTTACCCTCACCCAAAGACAAAACGACCCTTCATTTGAAAATAATTGTAAAATATTTTTTATCGCCAAAATAAAACATGAAAAAGTGATTATGATTATCCATAATGAAATAAAATAAGTTTTGCATCATACAGTATGCATAATTTTTTTATGAACATTTTAAAATAGAAAAGTGTTACAAAAAATAAAATGGGATATTTCAAAATTATAATTAAAAATATACGACCTGCAGAAATAAACTAAATAATGTAATGAATGGTCACACATTTTGAGAGCGTCTGAATGGCTGCCATAATGACCAGGACCTGGTACTGGAATTTCTTCAAGCGTGGATCATTTCACAGAACAGTATTGCTCTTCGCACTTTAGTTTATATTACTGGAACACGCCGAGAAACATAATAAACTAAACAAGTGTAATTCAGATCTAAAAACATATTCTATTCTGTAGAGCAAGTCCTATTTCTGTACCTTAAATACTGTATTTGTAAATATAGAGGAAAGTTAGTGCTTACCTTATGAGATATATAATAAAACTCTGTTTGAAGAATTCTATCAGACACGCAATACACCGATCGCTTAAATATCGCCATTGCTTCTTCTTGACTTGGCACAACTAGTTTATCTGTTACCTAGTAGATAGCGGTGCCTGTTTTTAAGAAAACATCTGTGGATTATTTTGTGCCACCTTCCAGTACATTTAGTTTCAAAATATCTGATATACGTTCCTTTATCGCCAAAGCCATACAAGTCAAAAGTTTCAAAAAGTTGTTAAGTGGTAGAAATTTTTCAGTTACAAGATTGCAAAACCAGGTGTACCTAAGAACTGTGATTAACTGAATTGCATCGTGTTGTTTATAGCTATGCAGATTAGTTAGAATTTTCAGTACTGCAAGATTCAACTCCAAATTTTAGAGATATTTCAAAAACATCTTAAATTACAAATTATTAAATGTACCTTTAAAAATATGACAGTGGGTATCGTTGCACACTTTAAATTTTAAGTAAGGATATTGTAAATTAATATTTAAAAATCTTGGATAAATATAGTCAATGGATTCAAAGTGGTATTTATTACACGTTGAATACTTGAGAATGGATAGTTTTATTTAAATTTATTCCTTTTCTTCAAACAGCAGACTTTTCTTAGTTTTGATTTGGGAATAAATTCAACGAATATGACTTAGTGTTGTTTGCAAAACAACTTGCATTCAACTCAAGCCGGCAAACACTCAAAATTACTAATAATAATCCATCTATTCTTAAATATATCTGAAGGAACAAATTAAAAAGGCTGAATGCCTGTCAAATGAGAAATTCGAAAAATCATTCTTAACTAAACAATAAAATGTTCTTTAAACGTTGCTTTCGCAGTAGGGAATTCAGACAGAAAATCGCCTCATGTGTTGAATTTGATGTTCTTCATCTTTCCTGTAACAGTGGCAATCAGAAATTCAAAATTTACTTCTAAGTACTGCATGTTCTTTTTTGAAACGACGTAACTGAAATTTAAGTCATGAAAACCTGAGGGGTTCATTAATACATTATTATAGTTAGTGGTATCACATAAGGATATATGCATTGAAAAAAGAAATTTTAGATTGTTTAATTGATAATATAGAGTAGATAGTTTTAAAAAGATGAAAATATTGAATAATATCTAATTTATGGTAAGATGAAAGAGCCTGCAGGAGTACAGTTGGTAGAAGCTCGGTTTCCCTCAGAAAAAAGTATTAAGACAACGCCGAATTTCAACGCTCCTTTGTTGGAGCAAGCTTAACCTCTCTCTTGTTGGGGTTACTGTGAGACAGTGTTTTACGCTAAAGTGAGTTCGTGCACGTAAAATCTGCCGTGGTTGATGAAACAGTATCACATAGAAACAGACATAGAAACAGTAACTCTGGAAGCTCGAATCCACCGAGAGGTTCTACAATCCTAGTTTGGCTCAAAATTAGACCTGTAAGGGCCGGCGTTGACCTGCTATTGGGCTTGACTATAATAAAGTGCTCAAAACTTATGGTCTGTGTAGTGGCCACAACCTACGCGGTGGGTGCATGCCATTGGAAAAAAAAAAAAAAAAAAAACTGGATGAAAATGACAAATTCTGCGTAATTTCTTTAAGCGGGGAATGTTTCTGTAAATTAAATAACTCTGTAAATTAAAAAAAAAAATCTTAAATTTAGTTTTACGATATTTTCAATCTTTTTGGATAACTGAAATAACCTATTCTCATCAGAAAAAAATAATGGTCCTTAAATATTTCTGAAGAGCGTCCGCAACATTGGCAAATGGTTTTCTAAGCATTTTCGCTAAAATTCAATAAAGGAAAAATATTATTCTTGAAAGATATATTTCAATCATTTTTATACACCACTTAATAAAGGCAGATATTTAATGAAGATAAGTGATTATACATATACGTATATATTTAGTGAGAATAAGTAAATTTGCGGTTTTTTATGAAGCAAACTAAAACAACACATTTTAAAATTTATAAACTAATCAAGAAGCATAACATAAATATTAAACGATAAAAATTACTTACAAAACTATTTTCATAATCCCTTCATAATAAATGTAATGTAATCTGAGAATTTTTTTAATTTCCAGAATTTTTTAATTTCCAGAATCTATCTATTCCTGATAGTTAAAGTTAGGAAACTTCTGCTTTAACTGCGTATTTATTTTACAAGACTTCATCTGACAGTAAAATATATTTTCTGTACGAAAAAGGACTATGTTAATGACAATTAAAAATAGTAAAAGATGAGTATTTTTATCAAATCGGACAACTTATTTGATTCTTTTTAATTTCACCCCTTTTCGTTAAAGATAAATAGTTTATTTTCCGAAATGTTTGTTTGAAATATTTAAAAAAGAATTTTTTCTTACTACTCCGGCGGTACAACAGTTGTACCAAAAAATAAATCCGACTGAAGAACGGCGCTGGTACAAATGCCTTACCAAGGACTTCTTTCCCCTCTTTTGACAGGAAATCCATTCACCCTTCATGGAAGATGGATAAGAGATTCCCGCGTCCAGAAATTCCTTTTCTTATGCTGTGATGAGAGTCAGGCGGGTTAGTAGATAATTGACTGGGGAGAAAGTGGTAGTGAATGGACCGGCATTGAGCATACAGATTTGTATTTTGTTTGCGGACTTTTGTGGTCAGTGATATTTGCCCCCACCTACCAAACAAAAGGCAAGGCGTGCTCTTCAGATGGGAAGTAGGGGAATGAAATCTTATAGATTCCGCCGCTTTCTGGTACAAAAATCCTCATGTGTGAGCCGGAGCGTAAAGGTTAAGTACTTCGGTACACATTCCACAAACGTTTACTAAATTTCAGTTTAAAATTCAATTTTTCTAAAATATTTTCTTTCAATCTCGAGATCAAAGACATGTAAAATGAGAAGTAGCTGGAGCATTGTTCCCTCCAAGTATGAAACTTGATTTTGAAAATGGAAAGCGATATATTACTCAAGCCATTTTTTCTTCCTACAACAATCTTTCAGTCACTGTAGCAATTTAATTTTCGAGTTCGAAATTATAGCGACCACATAAATAGGTAAATAACTGGTGCATATGGAGGTTAAACTTGTGCACGTGGTATAATTCTGCGTTTCGAAGTTCTGCGTTACAAATTTAACAAAATGACACTTTTATGCGCTGGAATGCTATGATTGATAGAATTTAAAAATGTCTTTAGACAGCCCTATTTTGTTTTGTCACAAAAATATACAAAAAGCAGTACATAAAAATAAATTTGCAGTATTAAAAAGTTAAAGAATTTTCTATATAAAGGAAAACAGAAACATTTGTTGGGTCAATTGTCCTTTTCTGGACGAATCAGTATTTAATTTAGTTGAATCTGATTTAAAAATTCATGAAGTATTATAATATCTATTGAATGATTAATGGAGAAATGTATCAGAAGCAACTGCTTCAACGGTCTATATAGGTGATTTTTGGCGACTAAGAATTTCGACATGTTTGACTTTCAGAAACATTGGAATTACATGGAAATACATTAAATAAAAAGTTAAACTTATCTCGTGTTTAGTAATTTTTACTTTTAAAGATCATCCATTGAAATAATCAGTTAACTCTGCTTGTAATTCTTTAAAATGTCTTTTACATATTTTTTTAATATACTGCATTTTTTGAGAAGGATGTATGGGGTTTTATTCAAAGATTAAAACTTAATATAATTGTAATACAATGTAATACAATTATGTAATAAAACTTCAAATAATATTAACGGCGTTCTTTTTTTTTAATTTCACGACATACAAATTACGCTCGTGAAACAAATCAAAATAAGTAATATCTTTTACAAATTATCTGTCTTCATTTGTGCTAATAAAATATGTTTGCGTCTAACTCAGCTATAAACGTCTTGGAGGATACACAGAAGTCACGCAGAGAATATACAGTGTTTTATATCCACTAAATTCAGACAATACTTCCTAAATTCAATTTAATGATTTTTAAAGGAAATTTACTTCATCTATTTATTCAACTTCGCAAATTATCCATACGTGCTTACACGAAAAAGAGAGTAAACATCTGTAGAAACATTTGCAATTACAGGACATTTTTACACTTCTCTGTTATTTCTGAATATGAAAATACTTGCTATCTGTCGATTTTCTTTTCATCGCTAATGAATACATCTTAAGACAAAATGACTTTTCTCCGAACTGTTATTAAATGCAAAATTTTAAAGTAAAAAAAACAGTTTGGTAGTGAGTTCTTTATTTAATATTTTATACAAATTCTATATGTACATTCTACATACTTTAAATTTCATTTTCTCAGTTTTGTATCGCTCCCGTATTCTGTATTCTTGTTCAAACCACACGCGAGCCTTCCCCAGAATTTCCATTTTTCTTTAAAAACTTCGCCATCAGCAAATTTAAAGTTTAATTTAAATCACAAAGAAACGAGTAAATAGATTTGGTCCGATTCGACTTGATCTTAGAGTCAATAAAAGCCCAAACTTTTGAAGGCTGAGAGCTTCTAGGATAGAAATTTCTTTAACAAAGACTTGTACATGGATGTAAATAAGGCGACTACATTTAGAATGCTCTTCCTCGTAAGCGTGCACAGAAAATGCTCTGAAATAAATACATGTAAGCTAAAAAAAAAAAAAAAAAAACTAAATACAGTCGAAGGAGTAATTTTACCTTAAAATTCAAATGTATGCATTACTATAGGTTTACCTATTTCTTTTCATATTCATTATTTGATTTTAGTTTAATTAAAATGAAGAATATGTTGTATTATGCACCTGTAAGCACATTCTAACAATCAGTTTAGAAGATTTTCAAATTAATTTGTGAGATGAGGTATTATGTATTCTTAAATTTAACTTGCTGAATTCCTCTGCAAAATTCGTTATTTTCTTCACACAGAAAGCATAATTTTTAATGTTCGTTGTTCTGTTTGCTATTATATAAATCTGAAATTAATATTATATTTAAATAAAATTTCCACGTATATGTATGTATGTATATAATAGCAATACTTCTATACATTAAATATTTGATTGATATTTTAAGTTTTCTTGTAAAATATACTTATATGGTACTCAAGGGATAATAAATGTTTCTTTTGCAGAGAAACAGTTTTAGCTGATCTGATCGAAGAAAATTTCTTTTCGAGATTAAATATTTTCTTTCGTACACATTTTTCATGTGCAAAATGGAAAAGGTAAATGGTATTACATAATGGGTAATTATTATAAAATTTGTATTGATAGTAATATGCCCAGAGTAATCATTAAATCATTGACTAAATTTAATTTACTTTACCGTCAGAATAATTCTCAGCTAAATTTTTTATCATGTGCAATAGGGTGGAGCGTAAAAAATAAATTTTCGATTTAATTTTTTTCCTAGTACAAAAAAGTTGTGTAGTGGTGGGTAGGTCACATGTGCAAAGAAAAACAAAGAATATCTTACATTTCCAACTCGTACAAATTTTTGAAAATTTTTACCATAGAGCATGCCCTCTAAAATCGCTTGCCAACCTCTTAATTTCTGAACGGCTGCTGCAATATTCATAAAAGTGACGTCTAAGTATAGTAAGTAGCTATGCACTACTGAATGAAACAGCCCACGACGCCACTTGGTTAGAAAACCGCAGAGATAGCATTCCTATCTCGAGAACAGAATGAGGTAGGGAGAAAAAAAGGGTTTTTACAATGTAGTAGATCATCATCCATTTAGTACAAAACGACACCTCGTGGATATTAATTCGAGGAATAGAACAGTTAAGACGCGTATTTGTTTTTTCGTGATTTCCTGCACCTTTATGCAAGTCAAATACATTCGATGTGTTCGTTTCGGTAATCATTTTCAAATCTTCCAAAACAGCACTTGCAACGATGGCTCCAGCCCGAACTCCAGCTAAAGCTACTTCTGGGTATAGGCTTTATTGTGCTGACTTTTCTCTTCATTTTGTATCAACCTGGATGTAAAAGGCTTCAAATAATCTATGTCATTAACGGAACTGTTTGGATCTATATCAGAATCTGGATCAAGAAAGTGAGCTGTGATGTAGTAGCAGACGAGAAGCGGTTCTTTTAAGACTCATTCCTTCTAGATTTTCATCCTACTTACCGTCTCGTCTCTTAGCTTTTCAATTGTTTTAAAGCGAACTACGCCTATGGACATTTGTCTAAGTTTCCATTGGTCCACAAGAATTTTTTTTAAAATTACTATTTGAGGGATTTTTTAGACATTGAACAAGAGTATTTGTCAAAAGAAACACACTTACATGATGAAATGTCAAACATTTTCTACGATTTTTTTCTAGAAGGTTTTGACCTTTGTTTCTAAAGTTTTTGTTCATTTTTTTCATCCCAAAGTACTGTTTTACATTTTTGTACTTTCCGTTTAATGTGTAGATCACCTGTATTATACGTTCGAGTGAAATAAAAGGAAGAGAAGCTATGCACCTAATTTCTTCCATTCTTTCTACCCAGGTTTTCTGTGATTTCTGATACATTAGAATTAATGTTTTTTTTTTTTTAATTTCACTTTATTATCATTTCGTAACTACAAATAATATTGTAACACGTCTTCATAATCATATATTGCAAAATATGCAAGTGCCGTTTTGGAAGATTCGAATATGATTACCTAGACAGACACATCGAATGTAGTTGATGCACATAAAGGTGTAGGAAATCACGAAAAAAACAAATGTGCGTTTTAATAATTCAATTCTTCGCATTAATGTCCAAAAGATATCTCTTCGTTCTAAATCGACGATGCTTTGGAACTTTCGAAATCACTTTTTTCTCTATGTCGTCCAGGTTTCGAGATAGGAATGCTAACTCCGGAATTTTCCAATAGGTTTTATTCAGTAGCGTATGACTACTTTATTATACCTACACATCACTTTTATGAATATAGCAGCAGCCTTTCAATGTTAAACGGGTGGCAAGGGACTTTATTGGGCATACTGTATGATAAAAATTAGGAATGGATGAGAGACGATATTTTGCTAGACGAGGCAGACATTTTTAACATTACGAAATAGGGATTTTGCGAGACAAGACTAAGAGGCTTTTTTGCGAGACGCCTATGTTTCGTCTCACGTCCATGCCTAGTAATAAATCTTCAAAAATTCGTAGACGAATTGGAAAAAGATATTTTTTTGCTTTTAATGAAACATTGCACAGATGATCTACCCAGCACTACACAATGTTTCTGCACTATGGCAAAAACTAAATCGAAAAATTATTTTTTACGCTGCGCCCTAATGCCCATCATGTATGGGTTCCACATGTTATCCCGTGAAATGTTCCTTATTTTCAATGATATATATGCATGCATATAAAAGGTGTTTCAAAAAGGACCCCTAACTTTGAAAATAAATAACTCAAAAACGGTGACTGATAGACGCACAGAACCAGTTGTACGTTTATATATATATATAAAAAAACTGAATTACAAATTGCGCCGAAAGATGGCGTTGTAAGTGGTAAGACAAATCTAAGAAGAGTCCTCATATCCCACGTACTTTGATTCGATTCGTATTTGTAAATACAAAAAATGAAATTCTTAAAAAATAAGAAAAAACTACAAAAATGAAAATAAAAAGTATGAATGTTTTGTTGAAATGTTCTACAAAACTCGTAATAACGGAAGTAATGAGCTATATACACTGAAGTGAATTGGAATAGGGATAGATGGCATTTTGAAAATTTTGAGCTGGCTGCCAGTCTAGAAAGTGACTTGCAAATGACGGAAGCAGCGGTTTAAGATATGAGGAATGCTATTCACGGCATAATAGTTAAGTATAAGGATCTAAGCGCATTTGATAATGGCCAAATCGTCGGGGTACCAAATACATATCACTCCATTTCGGAAATTGTGAAGTGACTTGGATTTTCACGCACTATTGTGTTAAGGGTTACCCTGAGTATGTCGAATCTGGCAAAATCACCGATGCCAGGGTGCCAAGGACAAGGATGCCCAAGTCCAGTGGCAGAACTCCAGATTGGTTGTTTCCCCCAAGATTTAAGGGGATTTATACCTTTAAGGTGGATTTTTAGGTGGAAAATAATTAAGAGGGCGTGGGGGTGGGAAATGATATCGGGGGTTGTTCAGGAGAATTTTATTTTTTAATCTCCAAGTGCCGACCGAAAGTCAATGACCAATGTAATAAAAACTGATTTTTTAAAAATATTAATGAAGGATAAAATATTATCATGTTACATAAAGTCATTAGTACCTAAAATTTATATATGGCGTTTTATGTTTTAAGTAAAGTGTTCAATTTTGTGTGTCAATTTAAAGTGTTACATAAAGGGTTCATTTATTATACTATATATATATATATATATATATCCAATTGCAAAAATGCTCTAAATTGTATAATATATTATATCAGAAGCAATCGAAATCAATAAATTAATTCCGATAAAAATTGCGTACATTTTTATACGGTCCTCCGGTCCTATCAGTAATATTTTGAAAAAATTTCGTTATACAGTTTAATACACAATAAAAAAAATTCGCCCTTCTAAGACCAAAATTCACAGAGTTGTGAAGCAACAAACATTATGACTTCCCACGTTTAAAAATGTCCCGTTACGGTAAAGGGACTATATAAATATTGAAATTCTACTAAGGGCATTCAAAAAGTAAGTTACACTTATTCCTCCACGGACAGCAACATTGCGAAACAAGACCGAAAGCTTAATCAGACGATAGTTCAGTTCCACGGCTTCCCACGGTAGCAATTTCATTCGGATAGTGACAATCGTTGGTGCGTACTACGAGAAGGAAATGCCGCGTAAACTGGAAGCTTACTCCAACGTTGAAGTACGCGGCACACTACGTTTTTGTGGGCAAAACGCTTCAAGCAAAGGCATTGTCCTCTTGCATGACAATGCAAGACCTCACAAGGCGCGCACAACACAGGATTTGGCTCGCAGCTTTGGATGGGAGGTCTGGCAGCATCCGCCGTACATTCCCGAACTGGCACCCTTTGGAGTAAACTTCCAGTTTACATGCCATTTCCTTCTCGTAGCACGCACCAACGATTGTCACTATCCGAATGAAATTGCTACAGTGGGAAGCCGTGGAACTGAACTATCGTCTGATTAAGCTTCGGTCTTGTTTCGCAATGTTGCCATCCGTGGAGGAACAAGTGTAACTTACTTTTTGAATGCCTATTGCAAATTATAGGTTATAATTCCATTTTCTGGCATAATGTGGTGAAAGTAGCAAAGCTAATTTTAGAATAATCTTTAAGCAAAGGATTATAGTCAGGCTCTTTAAAAATATATCCCAGATCAGACTTACTAAATCGCATATATATGTAGCATGCTGATGTGTAACACCGAGTATGCTACGCAAAGTACAGGAAGAGTTTCCTACACGAGTGCATATTTGCATTGCACTGAAGGAAGCTATACTTTGTGCAAATGCTACGCTAACAAGGTTTGTATATTATTTTAAGTTTATAAAATGCATGTATTCGTACTTTCTAATTTAATGTTTAATGAAATTTTTTTTTTGTATTTAAAGTTATTTAACACCAGTTCATTAAAAAAAAAACTCTTTAAAAAATTCTATTTTCAGTATAAGCTATATTTTTATGTTAATTTATTGGATACACATAATTAAATGTTAATCTTCTTTATTGCAATGCATAACCGTGAAATAGTTCATAAAATTCCAAATAAATATTACAAGGCTTAAAACTTTGTACGTTTATTTTTCTCAAATTCATTTTGTATACAAACCCCATTTCGCATCTCGAAAAGTGCTCTAACTTTAAGCAGCTGTAACTCTGTGAATTCTGGTCGTAGAAGGACGATTTTTCTACTGTGCCTGAAATTATATAAGGAAACAGTTTTCTAAATCTAACTGATAGGACCGTGGGACCGTATAAAAATTTAAATTTCGTAATTTTTATAGGAATTGATTTGACTTCAATTGTTTCTGATATAATAGATTATGCAATTTAAAGTATTTTTGCAAATGGAACTATGTGTCTCTAATGGTTTAGAAAATAGCCATTGGGCACCGTTAGCACTGGACACCCTGTTAATATATATAATCAAGTTTTGCACTCTAATTAAGGGAAATTTGACCCAAAGTGATCCTAACGGGCATAAAGATCCTCATATGTTTTCATCCAGACAGGCAGCGCTATCAGCCAGGTAACACATAAACTCCTTGCATCAAGTGAAGAAGAAGCAATGACGATATTTGAGCGAATGTTGAATTAGGTTTCTGAGTAGAATTCTACAAAAAACCGGTTTTTGTCGTATCTCTTATAAAGGAACTATTAACTTTCCTATTTATTCAGAAATACAGTCTTTAATGTACAAAAATATGACTTTGTTTACTGAATAGAGTATGTTTTTAGATGTGAATTACACTAGTTTAGTTTCTTATGTTTCTCGGAATGTTCTAGTAATATGACCTAAAGTGGGCAGCCATACTGCCCTGTGAAATGATGAGATTTTTCGCATATCCCACTTGACAGTTATTCAGTTTTTGTTTTTTTTTATTTGTACCTTCACAGAGATTTAAGCATAGATGGATTATTATTATTAATTTTGTGTGCTTGTCGGGTTGGGTTGAATGCAAAATGTTTTGCAAACAACACTTAAGTCATATTTGTTGAATTTATTCCCAAATTAAAATTAAGAAAATTCTGCCGTTTGAAGAAAAGGATAAATTTAAATAGAACAATCCATTCTCAAGTATTAAAAGTGTAATAAATAGCACTTTGAATTCATTGATTAAATTTATCTACAATATTTAAATATTAATATACAATATCCTTAGTTAAAAGTTAAAGTGTGCAACGATACCCATTGTCATTATTTTACAAAGGTACATTTAATACTTTGTAATTTAAAATGTTTTTGAAATATCTCTGAAGTTTGGAGTTGAATCTTGGTCTTACGACTGGTTTTGCAATCTTGTAAATGAAAAATTTCTACCATATAACAACTTTTTGAAACTTTTGACTTACATAGCTTTGACAGTAAAAGAACCAATATCAGATATTTTAAAACTAAATGTAGTGGAAGGTGACCCAAAATAATCCTAGGTGGCAAAATACTCCACAGATTTTTTCTTCCAAACATGCACTGCTATCTACTGAGTAACACATAAAGTAGTTGTGCCAAGTCAAGAAGAAGCAATGACGATATTTAAGCGATCGGTGTATTACGTGTCTGAGTAGAATTCTCCATAAAACTGGTTTTATTATATATTTCATAAGTTAAGCACTAACTTAGTCCTATATATTTAGAAATACAGTGTTTAATGTACAGAAATAGGACTTGCTTTAAAGAATAGAATATGTTTTTAGATGTGAATTTCACCTTAGTTTATCATGTTTCTTGGCGTGTTCCAGTAATGTGACCTAAAGTAGGCAACCATACTACCCTGTGAAATGTTCCACGCTTGAACAAATTCCAGTACCACGTCACGTCCTAGTCACCATAGCACCTCTTCAGACATTCTCAAAATATGTGACCCTTCATTAAATTATTTAATTTATTTCTGCGTTCATTGTAGGCCTAGGTTTTTAATTATAATCTTGGATATCCCATTTTATTTTTGTAACACTTTTTTATTTTAAAATTTTCATAAAATAAATTATCATACTATATGATTATAAAACTATATCATTGTGTAGTGTCATAACTACTTTTACATCTTTTATTTTGCAGATAAAAAGCAATTTACAATTATTTTCAAACGAAGAATAATTTTGCCCTAGGGTGAGGGTAAAATGATCCTTTGGACTCTTTTTAAAAATTTTAATTTTTCGTTACTCAGTTTGGGTTTAATATATTATTAAAATATGCTTAGTATACAAAATATATTGTAAACTATTGTGGAATAGGGCCAAAGTAGAGTTTTATTTATAGATTTATGCTATTTTATGCAAGTTTTCACTTAAAGGGATCATTTTGGGCCACCTTCTTCTACTTCAGAGAAACGAGCATTCTTTTATTTACATTCATTTTAACCTTCAGATTTAACACTTTCTAGTATTCTGGAACTTCCGATTCTCAGAAAATGTGATAAGGAATCACTATAAATAAAAACAGAGACCAACTCTTCCCGCATGCAAATTTCTTTGTGACTACCTCTGGAGAAGATACATCGTTTGTAAAGCTCTGGAGAAAAGAGAAGATAAATAATACGTGACGTGAATAAAGACATCTCGAGTATCGAAAAAAAACCCAAAAAAGTCGCATTAAGATGTATTATGCAAAGTATACGCATGATTTAAAATGTAATTGGATAAAAAATGAGACCTTTTTATCTAAGAAAAGGTGTTTGTTTATTTTATGTAATTCCTTTGTAGCTTAAGAAAAACTAGAAATGTATGCTTTGGGCGTCTGCTTTTTCACTGCACATTAGTTTCATTCCTTTATATACATAAAAAATGAGTACATTTTCATAAAAGTAAGCATAATTAGAGAAACGAAGCTGTATAATTTCTTGAAAGATTTAGTTGTTAGAAAATAATTTTTGTTACTTTATTTTAGTTCAGAGAAACTTGCAATGAAAATTTGAATTCATTAAGCACAATTTTTAAGTTTCTGTCGTTTACATGATGAGGTCTCTTTCTATATTCAAAGCTCCAACTTAGAAAGACTCTTTATACTCTATTATTTTTTTTAAAATTAATTATTTTTTTTTAATTTGTGAAAATACTGAGGATAAAAACTTTACATTATTTGCTATTTATTGGGAATATTATTTAAGTTCCTTACTTTTCAGGACCCGGGCAGAATATCATAAGGAAGAAAGGTAGAAAATTACTAACCCGTTCTTTTTACAAATATGGGTCGTCAATCGTTAGGACTTAAAACATTTATAAAATATTTGAGAAGAAGAAACGATAAGCGATACGCGATATGAATTAATATTTTTTGGCCATTCAAGGAAAATATGATAGCACACATTGAAATTGTCGTATGTGCATGATTCAAAACATGCAGTTGAATAGAATTTTTGTATTATAAAAAGGTGTTTATTTGTTTAAACTAATGGCTGTCAGAGTTCTAAATTTGGCAAAACTGTTTAAATTTCTCGTTTTTTTACACTGCATTATGCACATTTAAAAATATTTTTTTAACTCCTCCAGGACAAAGTTACCGTAAGCAAGCTTTAAAAATTCATCTGGATTTTTGAATGCCGAAACACTGTTTTCGAAATTTATCTCCTTCAGTCCTCAAAAAATAATGAACAAATTTTCTCATACAGAGTGAACGTTCATTTTTATAAAGAAATGATCGAAATTTGCGAGCAAAGTTACACTCACATCATAGAACATCTAACTCAGTGGCTTCAGAAGTATTTCATAAATTTTAATTTTGTTTTGCGAAGACATTCCAGTAGAACACTTAGCATTACTTCTTGCACACCAAAGCTCAAAATAATTTGAGGCGACCACGGCAAATAACTCAATTTCAGCCCAAATAGCCTCAACGATTATTAGTTCTCTTGTAAAGTTTAGCTGTGTACTTATTTACTTACTTACTTACTTGCTTATTTATTTATTTGTTCGTATTGCATTATTGTTAAACTTTTCTTAAGTTAAACGAAAAAGCTGAGACTTCACTTCCGCGTTATCGTAAAAATAAAAAAAAATGCCGTTAGCTGAATAATTTCTGCTGGCAGCTTATAAAAGTTCACACATTTTTACCCCTTGCTTCAAAATCATATTACGGGGTCATTTACACTCATAAAAAACTTATAATTTTAATACGTATTTTCTGAGCAGTCTAACTGTAATAATTACGAAAATTGATTACACATCACTGCAAACCACGAAAATATTTAGTTTAAAATTCTTAAGTGACCATTAGCTATAACTTAACTTTAACATATTTCTTTAAAAGCCGGTATAGCGAATTGCAGAAGAAGCTGACAGCCAAATGAATATTGCTAATTATGCATATAATACACTCTATGCTGATGTTACATTTCATACGAAAGGAAAAAGTGCCACATGAAACATGTAATTCTTTCTATAATTTTCAAAGAACATTTGAATTTTGAGACATTTTTTTAACAATAATATACTTGGAAATACGTGTCACTTAATAGGGATTTTTTTCTATTTGGTAAAGAAAGCTTGTGGTGCATTAAATTCAATTACGTGATTCATATTTTTCTCTCTTTTTCCATAATTTAAAAGGTAATTAATTAAAATCTTTATACATTACAAGATAAAGAAATGTTTTTTATAAAGTTGATTTATTTTTACTTTTTATTTATCTTTATTCCATCATGACCATACAATACTCAAAATATTAATAAAATGTATTCGTAAAGATGCATTTATTATTATTATTGATGTTAGTAGATAACCTCCTTTGTGGAGACAATTACGACTGGTGCTAAACGCATTTTACACTTCATTACTTTTTCACCCTTGCAATATTATATAACGTATATGTCGTTAATTATTATATGACACGATAAAATATCTGTGTATGATGTGTAATAAAATTTCCATTTTCAAAGTGAATCACGGCTTCTGAAAAATAAAAATAAAGTGTCATTTAAATCAATCAATAATATTAACTACTATTCATGTATAAAAGGACTAGGGACTATTTCCAATTAATCGGTATCTCAAAATTCGTCGTATTATTTCGCCCGTGACATAATTTGTACATCAATCTCTATTAACCCAATTCAGTTTCTAATGGATATTTTAATTCGTTACATCAAAATGATGTCAGGATTATTTACGATAGTTAACTTGAATAAGTGAAATCACAGAACTGACATTCACTTCGCAGTGCATACCACAAGTCAGTGTGTGGATTTTCCAATTTTGAAAGTAGAGGAAGTAGCACAGGAATTTTAAAGTACACCCCTGTTTTTTTTTAATCGTATTCGTCCTAATTTGTAAAGCGTAATGCGACCAAATAGTGTGAATTTTATGAGATATTGTTAAAATAAAACATTATGATACATTGCGAATACGTAAGTTTGAAAATAAAACTATAACGTGTATACCGGAGATTTTAATTTTTCTATTCTAATAAAGCCATTTACTAGCATTAAAAATGGAAAAAAATATTAAATGTTAAAAAGTAGAAAATATTAAAGTATAAGTTTTAAAGTTTAAACTGTCTCTCTCTCTCTCTCTCTCTCCAAATATATATTACACAATTATGAAAAAATTCACTGTACCAACGGCGTGGATTTCGACGGTATCTGAGAATAGCTTCTAATGTTTTTGGATTAATGGCGGCATAATTTTGGGTTTAAACCGGGTACAACCCGGAATTTTTACACCTTATCTTTTATTTATAAGGTAAAATTTTTAATATTATTATAAAATAAAACGGTTTCCATGAGAACAAAGCAGGTGACCGTTGCTTGTTCCTTAGTTCAACCATCTTGCTGTCAATTCCACTATAGTTTTCTTTATTTTTTAAACTTACAAAATTCATAATTTAAGTATTAATTTTATTCTTTAGATGTAGTGAAATATTTATTGGGTTAAATTTTTTTTCAATATCAAATGCACAGCTAATATTCATAGCAAATTGGTGAAATTAGACTAATAAATTTATGATGTCCTATTATACAGGGTGTATCTAAACTGATTCAACAAAATATTATGGGAGGTAGGGCACATAATAAGGAATCGGAATCACATAGCAATGTGTGGTCAAAAACGTTGTCTTCGTGCAGCTGTTAATAATCACTTTGGAACGGGTGCTGAAACAATAGTGAAATTTCCGACCATTGTTTGTCAACAACTAACGTATTTTTTAACGTAACGTTTCCTAACGTATTTAACGTAAATATATGACTAAAATTCGCATTTTATAAATTCTACTTTATTTCTTAGAGTTTTAGAGACAAGCCCATTGTATACGAAATTTGCTTAAGAAATTTGACAAACATTTCAACACTTTTCATAAAGTCATTATTAACAGCTACATGAACGCAACGTTTTTGACCCCACATTGCTATGTGTGTCTGTTTCCTTATTATGTGCCTTATCTTCCATAATATTTTGTCAAAAGAATTTAAATACATCCTGTATGCATAAAAAATTAAAATGAAACGTATTTGAAGTTATAGATAATAAATTTTTGGACTAAAATATCCACTAAAAATACAATATAAACGTAGTCTTAAGTACCAGGAAGACTTGTTTACAAATTAGTCTTATCCTTAGTTTTTATATTTCAATTCTAATCAAAACTGGTGGATATATATTTTTTTAAAATTGTGCATCTGCTAAAGTAAAATAAAGTGTTTCAATTTGACAGCTTATCTTTGATAGAATTTTTTTTTTAATTGAAGGATGACGAGCAACGAATGATATATGTATATTTAACGAGTTTGTATAGTTTTCTTTAAGTAACCAGATGGAAATCTCGTTCCTTCGAATGTGAATGAAAATAAATGTCGAAAAGGCACTATATAAGAAAAATTATTAGATATTAAACTTCGTAAAGAAACGTTGATATACGGTATTATTTTTATAGCTATAGTGTGCTTATTTCTTCTGATTATGCGTGAAAATGAAAAACATAATTAATCTATTAACAATGAATAAATTGCAAATTATATCAATGCATTCACGTGAATATCGAGGAACGCCTCAAAATACTCAACATATCACTTCCTAGGCTAAATTATGCACTGTTATAAACACGTCAGCTTCCAAGGAATGTCGAAGTGTTTAAACGGTTATGTTTTATAAAGGGGGATAAATAGGTGTGTTGTGTAGCTGTTTTCTATTGCTGCAATTGTTCTTGAAACGCAGGAAGGAATAAGTGAAAAATAGATGAAAAAGTAACAAATGTTCGATTCCATATAATTAAAACTATACGTTTTGGAATGAAAGTCGGCTCTGTGTTTGCAACTAAAAAAAGAAACGAAAGCCTGCTATTACGAAATATTCGTAATATATTACGAAATATTAATAATTACGAAATATTCGTAAAACATTTGTAAATAACGACAAACTCTTGTTATGTTACAAAGTGCTTTAAACAATTCACAATGTATTTTCAAGATTCTTTTAACTTTTTTATTAGTCCTGTAAATTAGCCTTCCATTAGAGTACATACACTAGTCATGAACATGCATTATTAATTTTATTAGTTCGGAATCCAGTTTTCGGTTTGATTTTAATTGCTTTAAGGAATTTAGTGGAATTTTTTCAAAGAATATGCTTATTCATGTCACCTAAACATAAGAAAGATAAGGAACATAAGAAAACATACGAAATTGAGGATACGAAACATAAGAAATTGAAAAATATATACCACATAGTAGAGGGGCCATTTTCGTTCATATTAATATATTCAAACCAATATAACATACATCTTAAGAAAAAGAAGTAAACCTTAAAGGGAAAAACATAGACATTTCATAGCGCCCCTTTCTCAATGCGTATATCTCTACAGAATCAGCTACTTCAATTCTCAGAGGACAGAAATACTCACAAAGTGTTTGCTATTCAATTCAAAAACGCATAGTTTTATTTTGATCGCCTCTGTAACTCAAAGAACTGAACGTGCCTTATGCTTCAAAATGATATTTTTGTTTCAATTTCTCTTTCGTGTTTTAAAGTAAATATATTTCGGAAGAAAGATCGTGTTTGTACATGAAATGTTGTGAAAAACCAAATCAATATTTATTTTTCCATTTCATTCGACTCATAATAAAACTATCTCGTGATGTTACATTTTTTGATGAAGTTAAATGACTTTCACAAGCGATACACTAAGTATTAATGTATTAGAGGGATAAAGATAGATAGAGAGAGAGAGAGATGAAGCATAAAAACTAAATAGTATTTATAAACTATAACCTTAGAAATGTATTTGATGACATGCTAAAATGAATTGAAACTTATAAACAACACAAGAATTAATGGCAAATTGTGATGATGGCACGATGATTCTCAATGGAAGACTTTAATGTTTATGGTTCTAATAAAGCCGTATATTGTACTCAAAGCATTTCATTAAGTAACTGAATAAAAATATAGGAAAACTTATGGTATTATGCAATGGTCCGAATCTAAATCTAAAATGTTCGAGTTTCTAATCTTACAAAATCCCGTTTCTGATGCGGATCATTTTAAAGAATGTAAATTAGCTTTATTTCCAACATTGTATACCAAGTCATATGGAATACCATGAAACTTTTGTCCTATTGAGAGTATTTTTTCAGAAGAACCTCGAGTTCAGCGAGCATCGAGTTCATGTAAAGGTCATCAAACCATTTCGTTTGCGATTTTAGCCTTTTAAGGATAAGAAGCACTTTTAATTTTCCCATCTTTATAAATAAAAACTTAAATCTTTTCCTGTTATAACAATATTTATTGAACAACAAAGCATTTCTCTATCCCTAAGGGTTTATTGATGTTAAAAATCTCTTTCCTACTCTCCCCCATCGTAGGAAACAGGGTAACAATAACAGAGAGGAAAAGATACGGCAGGGTCGAAGATTAATCTAGACTGTATTTCTGAATTTTTTACGTGGTTTAACAATTGACCAGCCGCCCTCAAAAGATTTCAGAAATACTCCGTTATCATCGGGAAAAAAAAGTTGTGTTCTGTTGTGGGATTACGGCCAATAAACTACATGTAAGCTCTCGGCCGACTGGTGGATTGCCCATAGTGGGGATCTTTCTAAGGGGTCCTAACATGTACTTACGATAAGTTTCGGAGAAAAACACGGAAAACTCCGAACGGTTAAATGTCGGGCTCGGCTTGATTTTATAAACCAGGCACCTTCCCTAGAAAAAAAAAAAGACAGAAAAGCGATAGAAATCCTGGAAGAATTCCTTGTTTTAACCGGCTGCCTCAATAGTAGAAAGCTGAGGATGCAGTTTTATTTTAATAAATTCAAAGTTATAATGAGTTGAAGTTCTAAAAAATGTTTAGAGCTTTGGAAACACAAAAAAATAAGAATTTTAATTTCCAATAAAAATACATTCTAACCTTATTTAAAACTAATTATGGAATTGATTATTAATAAACCCATGTTTATTATGAGAAAAGTATTTATTTCGTGTAAATATTTTATTTTATATTACTGAACTTTTATTTCATGAAAAGTCCCTCTTACCCACGAAAAAAATAAAAATAAAAATGTATTTTATTTGTAATTAAAAAGAAATGTAAACTTTAAATAAAGATCTTATTTTATATTGATGTGCTTTTATATTTTCGTATAAGCTAATTTCTGAAGTAGAAAATAGCTTCCTGTAACATTTTTTTCCCTGTTGAATATACACTTGTTAAGATTTCAAAATTAAAAAGCTTCCCCGTTTTCGAAGTCAAAAATCCTGACAGTTTTATGCAGATATTTAGAATGCATATGTAATGAATGCAGACATAATTTGTTCTTTTGTTAAATGCGATTAATGTCAGTATAAAAGCGCTATTTTATATCTTGATTTTAATATTCTAAATAAATTTCAAAATTTGACAAAAACATTCAGAAAATATAGATTATTAAAAAATACATGCAGGAAACTATTTTAACTAAAAAATATAACACAATAAACGCTGAAAATTGGAAAAAAATTAATTTATGAATAAAATTTTAAAAAGTCTGAAAAAAATTAAAAACATCCTGAGGCCCAAAATAGTATAACAAAGCCTGAGACTCAAGAAGAAAATCCTGAAGCATGGCACATCTGTGAATAATATGCAACACAATCAAATATTAATGTTTAGCATGCTTTATAACAGAATTCACTTACCCCTTAAAAAATCAGCCCGCGTCTAAGCCAAAAAATTCTTTACAAAGCCAGCAAATTAATTAATTACCATTGCTTGGCTAAGTTAAAAAACAGTTGGTTTCAATAAAAATTCCATTTTGGTTTTTATCCACTTGAAAGGAAACTCCGCTGTTACTCGAAACGGGACGAGAGTCACACAATACACGTGTATCAGTTCAGTTCTTTGATAAAACTGCTATTGCATTGCTGTTCTTTGATAAAATTGCTAATTGCTACATCTGTGACGGCAGGCATTCCGCAAAATTTTGGGAAAGCGATGTAAACTGATGGTTTACTTGCTTGCTGCCTTCCCTCAAGCAATGGTGTGTCCTTGACAGACAATGACCCAGGGAAGAGACTTTGCTCTGAATCAGTGTATAAGTACTCACATGTTCACATATGGGAGGTTCTACAGCAGGCAAACCCATACATTAAAAGTAGGGGTGGTGTGGTGGGGCAATTCTGGTAAAAGGTTCCCTTCCTGTAACGCTAACGCTGATTAATTAAAATGTCATAAAAAAGGGAATATCTTTCAAAAAATTGCATTTTTTATAGTTTATTCAGATTATCAATTACAAAAGTAACGATACTGTTACTTCATTAATAGCATTTGGAAAATTCCAAGTTGTCATTAATCAAAGAAAATAGTAAGAAGAAGATTTAGTTGAATATTTTAAAAGTACTATTTTTTCTGCTCCAAGATTCCCGAAATTCAGATTGGCCATCAGAAAAACAGTAATATAACTGTAATAACTTTATTATAGTTCAAATATCTATAGTTAATTCAATTGACTCATTTATGGATTGCATAAATATTGTCTTTCTTTCAACACTTAACTACTGTGTACAGTAACTGTAGACTGCATTTTAAAGCCCCACCCCACCCTATTAGTTATAGAATACACAAAATGTAATTTGTATTATTTTATTTGCGAATTTTCTTACCTTCATTCGTTTTAAGACGTTTAGAATAAATTTGAAATCATGTGTGAGCACGCCACTGATGCTTTCCAGCTTAATTCTTTAAACGCTCATTTAAACCGAAGCCCTGAGCAAGTTATAAACGCAAGTGTAAACGGTAGTTCAATAATACATACATATGTATAAATAAATAAATAAATATAAATATACCGGGTGTTTCAAAAATGACCGGCATATTTGAAAAATCAATAAAAACTAAACGGGCAGTGATAGAAATAAACCGTTTGTTGCAAATGCTTGGGACAACAGTAAATTTTCATACAGACAAACTTTCGAAATTAGTTACAATTTTCAACAACAGATGGCGCTGCAGGCAATTTGAAAAATATAGAAGAAAACGCAGTCTGTGAGTTCGCCATTCTGTTAGTCACCCTTCTGCTGTAAGCGTGTGCTGTTCACAGATTGCAAGTTTGCTGAGAAAAAATGGTTTATTCCTTAGAACAGACGATTTTTTCTTGTTGGAATTCCACTGAAACACAGTTTTGTTGCAACAAGACGAAGTTTTCAACGGAAATTTAATGTAATCAGAGGACTAGAAAGCGATACAAAAAAGGATATGTTTGATAAATTTCAACGGACTGGGAACGTGAAGGAAAGGGAGGGCGACCACAGAGGGCAATGCTAAGCTTGTGCAGCAGGTGATCCAACAGCGGCCTCCGGTTTCCGTTCGCCGTGTTGCAGCTGCGGTCCAAATTAAGCCAACGTCCAAATATCGTCTGATTCGCCACAGTTTACACCTCTATCCATACAAAATTCAAACTCGTCAACCCCTCAGTGCTGCTTCCATCAATGCAGGAGCGACATTCGCTAACGATATGGTGCAAAGGATTGATGACGGCGATATCCATGTGGGCAGCATTTGGTTTACTGACGAAGCTTATTTTAACCTGGACGGCTTCGTCAATAAACAGAATTGGCTAATATGGGCCATATTATTGCTGTGGATGGTGGATATGTGGAAAATATCGTAGTTTAGATTTTTCCAGACTGCAGCGCCATCTGTTGTGTAACATTTTAACTAATTTTGAAAGTTTGTCTGCCTGAAAATTTACTGTTGTCCCAAGCATATTGCAACAAACGGTTTATTTCTATCGCTGCCCGTTTAGTTTTTATTGATTTTTCAAATATACCGGTCATTTTTGAAACACCCGGTATATAGTGAGTAACACTAACATGTACTGTTTTGTCAGTTTCAACAGATTTGTTTAGAAATGTTATTTCCATACCAATATCGGCTTTATACTTTAGAGCACTAGCTTCTCGACTCCGTTTGCTAACCCTTCTAATCCTAAAATATAACTGGCATCGGACTGTTGCGTGCCCAAAACCATTTTTCCTTGTCTCCGACGCCGTTGGTTTGCCAGTGCAGAACCAACATCGCTTCAATTACCACCTAGCCAATGCCAACGCTGAATCGTTAAGAAGGTGTCGGCCTGTCACGTACCCGATAGGGCCATGTTTGCTGGGTTATCTCATAATAACCCAGCAAACCAAATAACGTCATATAAATTGTGATACAATTTTTTATGCATTTACATACGGTGAAATTTCAAGAAACGAAATGAATATCACTATAAATAACTGATCCCAGGTTTTTCTGACATGCCATTTTACTTCGGAATGGCAGTCGACACAATACTGGGTGTCGACTGGGTTGACAAGTTACCTCATTGACATTACCTCCGTTTGCTAACCCTTCTAATCGTAAAATATAGCTGGCATTGTACCGTTGCGTACCCAAAACCAATTTTCCTTTCATTCCGCCACGTTGGTTTGCCGGTGCAGAACCAACGTGGCTCAAATTACCACCTTGCCAATGCCAACGCTGAACCGTTAAAGAAGGTTCTGGCCCGTCACGTACCCGACAGAGCTGTGTTTGCTGAATTATCTCATAATAACATCACATAAATTGTGACATCATATAAATTGTGAAACAGTTTCTTATGCATTTACATACGGTGAACTTTCAAGAAAGTAAATGAAAAGCATTATAGATAACAGATCCCAGGCTTTTCTTATATGCTATTGTATTTCGGAATGGCAGTAGACACACTACTTTGTATCGATTGGGTTGACAAGTTACCTCATAATTTAGCAAAATTCTTTAATATCTGAAGTCTACTTTAGAAAACTGAAATTATTTACTTAAACTATCTTTAGTGTTATAGTTATAGATATCACCAGAATTATTCTTCTTTACGTACGTTACAATCTCTAACATTTTTTTAAAAGTATGTACAAATGAGAAATACGCATGATTAGCGAAGCAGGAATTTAAAGAATTTTCACAAAACCTTAAAAAAGCAACTGCTGTGGCTCACCCTATCAAATATCGATTTTACATTCCAAAAATCATATTTTTGCTATTTACATTACGAAATTTCAGAATGTCACACGATTTAGTCATCATCGGTCTAGCGCAATAGAGTTCCATGAAAAAGTCATTTTACTGTTATGAACATTTGTTACACGCATATTTTTTCCCATACTTAGATATTTCCTTTATGTAACAAACAGTTCCAACTTTTTTTTATAGATATACACAGCTTGCAATATATTTCGATGTATAAAATAATGTTTGATTTAGGACTATTTTAAGATAATTTGTATGAATTCAAAAGTGTTTGCTACTTTATTATAGGTCATTTAGTGTATAAAAAAAGTTTATTATTCGTGGTTTATAAGTATACTGAAATGAAAAAGAATATTTTAATTTCCTTAGATACTAGGTTTTATGATGTGAAAATTTAATAATCGGGTCTGGTATTGGCAGGTATTAAACTTAACCTTTTTTCAAGTAATTTGGTATTTTACATAACTAAATTAATTCTATCTTCTGCAGTAATTTGATATATGAAAATAATTAACAGTCATGCTTAAGTACATTAATGCAACGGCATAGTTCAATTCTAAATTAATTGATCTGAATTAAACTGTTTATGTATCTCATTAGAGTCTATATGACGTCTATTTTTCTGTCTGTATATTCATCTTGAAATGTATGTATAAATACTTGATTCACCTGCAAACTGTTTTATAGGGCCCTTTGAAGTCCAACATGAAACGGAAGCACGCCCACTATACAGAAAAGTCTTAAGTTAAGTAATAAGTCTAAATCTTATACAAAATGATTCTTTATAGAAGTAGTGCCACAGAAAACCCAACAAAGGCAGCTAGCTGTGACAGCTAAATGAAAGCAAAGTTGATCAAAACGAACAGAGTACAATAACTTTGGGTATAAAAATGCGGATTGTAAGTTTTGATCTCTAAACGTGATGTGTGTATCTTTAGTGTAGCATCCGTGCTATGAAAAAACGTATGTCTTTTTTCATGATATAATGAAAATGTTGTTTTGCAATTTTCTAAGGACAATAAGTAGACGGGACATTCTAAATTAGAAGCTTTTTTTTTGTCAGCCTTCCTGATCGCACATTAAAATAGATACCACCTACATATATCACTCTGACAATAACTTTACATATTTCACAATCTTATTATAAATTTCTTGTGCTAACATTCAACATCAAATTAATGACGTTTGTAACCATTGATTGAGTGAATTCAAATAAAATTCATTTTAGATAATTCTTCGATAAACAAGAAAATTTACCGAAATATTAATCTGCTTATTTAGGATATTTTTGTCCAATATTTTTAAGAACACATTATTCATAATAAGCATTATGTGTATTTCCAGGAAGCTAACCCAAGGAGCCAATCACCATTAAGCTCGCTTATACAGGGTGTCCCATAAATACCGCCCAAACTCTGCACAGCCAGGTTCCTGGTAATGAGTCCATAAACAATGTCTGGGAATTGTGACTATGCGACCCATAGTTTTCGAGGAAAAACAAAGTATGACGTCACATTCGGTGCAAGGAAAAACAATTAGAACATTAAATTGCACCCTGGATTAAACTTGGAGAACTCGGTTTTATGACCGTTACGTTCATCCGATCATCAGATCTATCACCTTTGGCTTCTTAAAGATTTGAAAGAATTGATGTATCGAGACCTAATTACAACAGAAAGTGATTCAGTCCCTCCCCTTCAAGCTGAATGTATTTATGTGGTCACCAGACTGATGCAGCGCGAGCAGTTATCCATTACACGGCACGCAGCAGACGCATGCAAGCCTCGATATGTACAGTGGACATTTTGAACATCATTTTATCTAAGCATATGCAAAAACCTATGTTCATGTTTTCAATAAAGGCTCTTTTAGTACACCGGATATGACATGCTTCTGCTTTTTCCTCGCATTTTTCTTGAAAACTACGGATCGTAGGAGTACGGTTCTTTGGGCATTTTTTTATTAATCCCAAATAGTAATTGGGCTGTTAAGAGTTTGGGCGGTATTTAAAGGGCACCCTGTACTTTAAAATATAACTATGCCATTTTATCTCTCAACACCCTTTATTGAAAAATGTGTCCCAAAAATGCGACATAAAAAGCGACATAATTTTACATGTATTTAAATACTATTGGTTCACAACAGCTTTAATCTATTGTTACAATATTTCGTAAGCTGTAGAAAATGCGTCACATGTATTTTTTTAAATATATTTAAATACTATTAGTTCACAACAGCTTTAATCTATTGTTACAATATTTCGTAAGCTGCAGAATATGCATCACATGTATTTTTCTATAAATAGGTTACACTCATAAAAAATTTAACATGGGGTTACCAGGCGAAATACTCGAAAGATGAGCGATAAAATGACATAGTCAATTAATATCGTTTTAATATGGCAATAATGAAACTAAATAATTAGGGGGGTTCATGGGGGGGCTCCCCCTGACGAGGCTCGAACAGCCTAGATTTTATATGTATATAGTGAGAGAGAGAGAGAGAGAGAGAGAGTTATTTTGAGATTGCTTGAAAATTGTATTTCTGAAATAAGGTAATAGACTTCCATAATTAATAAACATCATTTAAAAACTCGCAGTTAATGAAATTTTCATAATTGCTAAAGAGTTTGTTTACTTTATCTAATAGTTTGCCCTCGCTAATGAAAGAATCTTTTGTAAAGAAATGATCAATTTTCACGCAAAACTCATTTTATGGTGTCATTGTTCTTTAAAACGTGTGCTCTTAACTGAAGTATATCACGAAATGTTTACATGCACTGACTATCTTCACTCGTTAACTATTTATATTCTTCATATTACTGCATCGTGAACTATAAAAGGAACTAGCAGGAAAAAGTTCGAATTACACTTCCTGGTCTAAATAACTTTTCTTCACTTTTTCTTTTTTTTTCTTTTAATTGAAAGAGAATGATGAAAGTCATTCCGTATATTCTTTCTTTTTTTAATTTTAAGAGTACACTATGTAATTTGGTAATGAAACTTCAAATTTATTTTTATGCTGAAATCACGAGTTAACTTAAGAATTGCGTGAAGCGAAACATCAAACGTGTGCAAATTAAGTCATTTTTCTTCAGTAATTATACGTTCAATGACTACGGATCGTGCGTCTTTTGATGTATCAACGCTATGTCATTATGACTGAAAGCCTACTTGCTACAGATGTGAAAAAGATTTTGATATATGTTATTGTTTACAAGAAAGAAATGTCAAAAACAAATTAATTGGCTTTCCAGGTATTAATTTGTTAATTAAAATGTTATACTATTGTTTAATATTGAGTATAAGTACATGATTTGTTAATTGAATTTGCAAGTCTTTCACGACGAGCTAGGTTTAATTTCATTAAGTACATTAAAACAGAAAGATATTTAACATATGTATCATAATTAACATAATTTAATTTTAAACTGTTTTTAAACATGCATATAAGTTACGCTCTTATAATACATTTAAAGTGAATCTAAACTCTTGGGCAAAACGTTTTAAGGGGTGATATGGCATATAATAAGGAATCAGAATCTCATAGCAATGTGGGGTGAAAAACGCAGTTTTCATTTACCTGGTATCAATCACTTTGGGGAAACTATTGAAGTGCTCGTCTAATTTCTTAACCAAGTTTCATAAGCAATAGGCTCGTCCCCAAAAATATCCAGGAAATAAAATAGAATTTTTAAACTACGAATTTTAGTCTCTTGTTTTCGGAGAAAAATACATTAGTTTCTGACGAACAATGGACGAAAAGTGCACTTTTGTTCCAGCACTTTTTCCAAAGTCATTATTATTAACAGCTACATGAAGACGACGTTGCTGACCTCACATTGCTATGTGATTCTGATTCCTTATCATATGCCCTATCACCCCATAAAGTTTTGCCCAAGAGTTTAGACTCTCCTTGTAGGTGTACTTTCAATGACAGAAATTTGAGATTACAAAAGCAGAAAAAGAATAAGATCATCAACAGTCATTCGTCTATTTTCTTTCCATAATTGCTCGGCGAAAGACGACAATTGAAGATTGAGTGGAGAATGTGGCGGCCATCAATAATAGATTGGCTGCGACTGATGGAACAGTTTGCCTGAGAAATCTGACCATGCAGTATAATGCGCAGCCAAACAATCGTATACTTTAAATAGTCGGAACTGAGCTACGACCCTTCGGCATGGTGTATGGCCTAAGATCTTTTGTTGTATAGTCTAAGGTCTGCTTCTCGTTAAAAGATCTTTCTACTAATTTTGTATTGAAATCTGAGTAAACGTTCCTCTTTAATATCTGTTACAATGTTGAAAAAAGGAACAGGCTATTTTTGACTTTTTTATGGGGGTAAGCTTTTTAGGTAGTTCATCGGTCCTTACATTTCCTAAAATTATGCAGTGGCCGGAGATTCAGTTAGAGCGGCAAATGCACACTAGGGTTATGACAAAAAAATTGCCCGAGTACTTACGTATTATCCCGGCGGTCATTCCCGCCAAACTATTTTTTCGTCAAATGAGTTGTCAAACTGTTGCCAATTGTATTCAAAACCATCAAAAATTTAAATGTGCCCGGCATTTATCTTGGCAAAAAATCGCTCGTCTTGTCGGTCCACTGGGATAATACGTAAGTACCATTGTGAGCAGTAGCTACTGATGAACTTTTTAATACAGAATCAGAAAATGGCAATTATTTTGTTCAATTCATAAAAAGTGCTCCGTACCAGTGAAAGTGAAATGAAAGTAGTAACTCAAGTACTTTTAGCACACTCAAAAGGTATTTGTTGAAATAAATTTCAGATTTGAATATTTCTCTGTTTGGCATTTTGGTACTGTCCATTCATTTCTTTCACTCCCATTAAGCAAAAATATCTGCATGTGTTACGCCTACAACGGATTTATCTGCATTGCGGCGAGTTTCAAAGCACTTCGTTCCTCCAGGTCAATTTAATTTGGAAATACCATCCATTGGTTTATGGTGAATCCTTTTGGGAAAACAGAGATTTTAGCCATGCTGTGGAGATGGAAGCTCACAATATTTCAAGTGACATTCTAGTGACATTCTCCATTTAGTAAGAAATACGAAATAGTGTAAAGGCAAATGTATAGCATGTATATTCTATCTGACATTCTGAAGAGATAATAATCCTCTACTTTTAATTTCTAGGTTTTCACCAGTTTCTTTAATGAAATGAAATGTTCTACGTAACACATACAGAAATTGAAAATCATCTAGCCAACCTAGATTTGGAACAGTTTTCATTTCACCTATTGGCTTGTGAGAACGTTGCAAGACATGGTATTGTTTTATCTCTTCGTTGACAAATTCGTTTAGAGTTTGTTTGGTGGAAGGCTTCAGAATAAAGAACTCTGAATTATGCTTTATGATTCCATCAAGAATATGATGCTGGCAGTTAATGTACTGTGGCTGATTAAATCCTCTTGTGACAATTGCAGTTTTTAATTTTTAACAAATCCATTGACTTAACCAGAATTCACTGCTGTTGTGTCACATAAATCATTTTGAAGTAGCAAGATAAAAACCAATAATGCCTGTAGTTTGTGGTGGTCGAGTAAAAAGATAAGTGTTTCAATTTTAGGTATATCTCGTCTTTTTGTTCAATTCTTAGCTACATTCCTCATCTACGATTCTAAATTTTTCTTCACTGATTCACTTTATTTATAATATGTTCATAACACTAATTTTGAACTAAAAAATCAGAAAGTACAGTAAATACATCAATCAAACACTAGTCATATGTTATTATGAACACCATTTGTTTTGTTTGTTTTTTTGCACACTCTGAAAAAGAAATGAGTTGGTGCAGGAGGTTTTTTTTTTTGGTATCACCTTCAATAATATTTTTTAGTAATATAATTCCAAAAGTTCATCATTTGCAAATATCGGAGATACAAAATTGCGAAAAAAAATTTTTAGTCATAACCTTAATGTACACATCTGATACAATTTTAGAAAATTTTTGGCATTTTGAATCTTCATTGTAAGGGTAACTAAGCATGGATTCTACTGAACAACGAGCCACACTTGAGTCCGAAAGGATGACTGCATGAATAAGTTTCTGAGGAAAAAATAAATGCCGCTCTGAAGTGGCAGAAATTGCATTAATCTCTCCATCATGTAATATTCTGACAGTACCTACAGGATTATAAAATCAAAAAGGTAATAAAAATATGTTAGCATCCTATTGAGTTAATGAGGCATAAAGCAACCATCAGTGAAGACTCTCAACCAGTGGAGTTCACGGTAAAAGTTATTCTTTTTTTTTTTTATACACAAGCAGATGTCGTGCAGTGGTGTGAGTATTGTGCTTCACAATTTCCTACTCAAGACACACGTGCATGTAAATTTCCCAGACCGAATTCAGATCCAGGGATATTTTAAATTAATTTTTTGCATTTTTTCTTATGTGTTAATTAAAAAATATTCATTTAAAAAATGAAAAAAATGTATGCAATAATTTTCCCTCTGTTCCCAATTGAGAACATTGGTTATATCTGACTATACATTTATATCTGTTTCAAAAGCGGAATAAAGTAATGGGTAGTTTAAATGAAAAGTTAAATATTAAGACTTAATGAACAATTTATTTTTGAATTTAAGTAAAGATATGAATTAAGTTTGAAAGTTGATGTTAGGGTGTATCAAGATAGCTCTGTAAAAGTTAAAGAAAATGGTTATGATTATGATTTTTTTCCAGAGTCCCACTACTGATAGAAATGCAACTTTATTTCAAAAAATCAACATATCTTTTTGCTATATATGCTAATTTTTTTTCAAGTCAATATTGATAAAGTAAATTTTTAAATAAATTTTTAATTTGATTTTAACAATCGGGAACATTGGCATGTAAAAAGGTTGAATTTAATCAATAAAATGGGCTGTTAAGTTGTATTTGTTTTTAACAGTTTTCAGGATGAGAAGGCCAAGCTTTAACGCCTATTTTGAATATCTTGGATGAATTCGTACTGTATTTTCAGGTTTCGAGTGGTCGATTGTTACCAGGGAAAAAGAAGTTCAGACTAGTAATCATCAATTGGCATCATTTTTAACAGCTAAATAGCATTTTCCTTAAGAGTTATTATATCCCTTAAGAAGTGAGAGTGCCCTTAAGAAGTGAGAGTGTCCTTAAGAAGTGAGTATTATATCCCTTTAACGTGGTGAAAATCAAAAAAGTGGTTACATGTATACCATCCCATATTTAAATAAATAATTTATTTACATATAAGGAGTTCAATGGTTTTTTTCTGTTTACATTATTGTCTTCAAAAGTTTTAAAAGTTTATTAGTAATTTAAATTAATTAACAGATTAAAAACAACTATTTTCTGTAAGTATTTAACTGCGCGGCTATTTTATTGATATACAAAATTTCTTACATGTCAATAAATTACATTTGCAAATACAAGAGCATATACATAAAAGAACTTTTTACAATTTACTTCATTTTTAACCCTCTCGTCACCGAATTATGAAAAATCAGAGGAAAAAAAAATCTGTCTAGCATTTAATGCATCTGAAATACTATTATAAATCATGCAAAAATATTTTTTTTCTAATGTCGATTAATATTAGATTTTTCTAATATTAATTTCTGAATTTTCGAAGCATTTTGTTATGCTAAAATTAATTTAAAAGGATGCACATATTAGGTAAAGGTTGAGGAATAAGAAAAAAACTGTACTTAGCTTCAAAAGAAAAAAACTGTAAAAAAGCAGCGTAAATATTTTCTTATTTTTTCTCGTGAAACAATGGAGCGAAAACTGTAAAAAATGATCCAAATTGACTAGTACTGCAATCTTGGCACGATTTATGCATCTAGTTAAGAGCCTCATATACTTTCTACATGAATTAATGATATTGATATCACTGAAAGAAAAAAATACTAAATTAAATTGATTTCTCTCTAAATATTGCTATTTGAAGTAGGAGCCTCATATGAGGTTCAGGGTGACGAGAGGGTTAAGGAGTACAATACCGCTAAAGAACAACACTCAAGGTATTAATACTATTTTGGGAGAACGTATGTTGGATATGTGAGGATAATGGTACATACGAACTTAATTAAATTCCGCCTGAAATTCGTTTAAGAATAGCATTTTGCAATGTTACTCAATCAGACGTATATTTCACGTGTCTCTTCCAGCTTATAGTTAAAAACAGAACTGAAATGCGTAAAAGTTTCAGAATGATCTAGCGAAGCGACAGAAAAGAAAATATATATAAAGAAAGTAAATTGTTTCTTTTGTCAAGTTGAAATGCATGTAAAATTTCTGCAAAACATGACTGCTGTTAGCTCTAGTGTATCTCAAGTAAAGACCTTGTTTCTTTGTGACTAATTCGTCTATAAATTATCTTAAGTTAAACTCTAAAGTTCTCCTTCATGAAAAAGTGAATAAAATTACTCATAATTACTAACCGTTTGCATAATACAAGCGTGTATTAGTTCTTTCAAAAAATTATCAGTTTCTTGAAAGTACTTGATTGTTAAACTGAAAGATTTGTTTGTTTTAGATTTTTGTTATTGCAAATTTTGTTCACATAGTTTTACTAGATCGCAATATTTTTTAGTTCCTTTTTACAGAAAAATGATGATAAATTTGTAGTGATTTGTTCCCTATAGATTTTCATGCAGAAATTTATTATATACAGTTAAAAATTTTAGCAACAATATATTATGTTTGAATTTTTTGTTGCGAAGAGTTTATTTTGTGAAAAGTATGTTTTAGTTAATGTATGTTATAAAGGATTTTTATGAGATTGTAAAAAAAAAAAAACATGCACTAAAAGTAGTATTTTCATTTATCTTATCTCAAAATTTAAAAAACAAAACTAAATAAAACGAAAAAAAAAAACATAAAAGAAAAAAAAAATCGCACATTCAACCAAGAGATAAGTGCACTTCGTAGAGAAAAAAAATGAATAAAAGAAGATGGCCTTCTACATCACGCTTCACTCAACATTTTCATGTTTCTATTTTCCACTGATTAAAACACCGGAATTTTGTGTTCCTATTACGCTATTTTTTTCACTATGCCATGCGCTATCATTCGGACATTAAAATAGACAAAGCGAACTTGGAAGAGTTATCATTTCACTCCTCGAAAGACATAATAGCTCCAACCGGAGGAAACGTGAGGAAGAAAAATTATTGCGTTTTTTCAATGATACCATTGTTTATCTAGAGAGAAGTGATGTCGGAAGCTATTATTTTCATCTCTTGGACAAAGAACGACCCTTGCGATAACAATTTGGAGTGCTCGTCGGCCGTTAATAGAATGCATTCAGAAAGAGGAATTTATGGAAAATGATCGATAAATAGAACAATTCGTAAAGGAATGTGTTTTAAAGAAGTTTTGAGAAAGTAAGTGAAATGTTTGATTTATGAAGCTGTCGTTTGCGAGATCTGAAAGAACGAAGCGATATCATATTTCATTCTTTCACGAAATAAAGATGATAAAATGTGAGATGCAGAATTTTTTAAAGCTTGTATTAAAGATTTAAACATGCAATCAGCGAAAATCAAAACATATGCATGAAATCGTCCTTGGATCTCACAGCTCCGACTCCAATTCACCAAGATACAAACCTATTAGGTTCTTATTTAGAAGAATCTCATTTTGGTGCTGAATAATTATCTAAATAGTACTTTATGTACTTAACATTTTATTCCCTACGATATTTCTTTCTTTCTTTCTTTTACTTCCTTTATAAGTAAATGAATATTTATGGTAGTGGAAGGTAGCCCAAAATGATCTTAGCGGGCAAAACGATCCACATATATCATATATTTTCTTGGATGCAGGTGCACTATCTAAGGGGTAACACATATAGAATTTGAGACAAGTGAATAAGAAACAACAGCGGTATTTAAGCAGTTACAGAATTACGCGTGTAAAGAGATTTTATAAGAAACTGTTTTTAAAACATCTGTTATAAGCTAACCCCTAAGTTTCTTATTTATTTAGATATGGAGTCTTTCATGCACATAAATATGACATGGTTTATTGAATGGAGTATGTTTTTAGATGTGAATTACACTTGCTAAGTTTGTTAGGTTTATTGACGTTCTCCAATCACATGCCCTAAAATGGGCAGCCGTATGTGATGCAGATCGCATGGTTTTCGGGTCTAAAAATTTTTCTTTTATTTGGTTTTTGTAAATCAAAAATCCTGCATTCAGCTTTAATATTTCTCCACTTAGCTTTTCTGCTTAATAAAATGTTCTTCCTTTCCGCTGTTTCCCGAAGGTGTGTCTGCAATTTCGGGTTTTTTTCCTTTTAAATTTATTATCGGTTTACTTTATACAGTGTAAAATCGGGGTGTCTATCTGTCTAAAGCTGTCTGGTTTTACAGGGTTGCTAGGCTTTCATAATGGAGTTCGCCAGATTCTGGCACTCCTGCTTCAGCGATATACTTTTAAATCATTAATTTAAATTTTTTTATATTTGTTACTTCTACCCGTCGATTTAGTTCACGAGGGCAATAGCTTATGGTTGTCTTATTCTCGCCAGGCTGCAAAATACTGGCCTTTTTGTAAAATGTTAAAAGAATTTTTCCTGGTTCTACGTACGAAGATGTTGTATTTGTTTTTGAAAGGATCTGCGGCATGACGTGTGGCTATGAGGCATAATGAGATGTTCCGGGTGTATCAACTTTTTAAAAAAGCAATGTGCTAGATTGGGCTAGATCAGGGGTTTCCAACTTACAAATGTTTGCGGGCCGCAGTTGAATACACCTGTCTAGTGGCGGGCCGCAACGAATTCAGGTCCTTAGTCAAGTTATTTTAGGATTTCGGGATATTAAAGACATTGATCAAAAACTGGCTAACTTCCACAAAATTATAATAAGCAAAAGCAGAAATTAAATCACGATTGAAGATAAAGTAGCTAACTTCGAACGTTATCATCTATGATACGTCAACCAATTAACAACCAACCCAAGTCGGAGTCAAACCCAAAGCACTATAGTTAGGGAGAATGGTGTGCTAACTGCCATGCAATATGAAATAGCAAAACTACTAAAATTTAAATGGGACCTTTCAAATCACAAGAGCAGAAAAATAAATGTTATTGAGAGTTAGTTTCTGCTTGCTGCAACTCTCTAAATAAGGGATGTTTACACCAATCTCTGTTGTTGAGTGTCGGAAGATGGCGTAAAGAAGATTCTGAGAGACGGTTCCTATCCTTCAATTAAGCCTTGAAGCCTACGGGAAAGTTAACGGACGTGATAAGCGAGGAGAGGTATGTAATAGAACACATGTAGACGTACTAAATTTCATGGAAACCAAGAAAATACAAATTTATTCGCAAATGAAAAGTGTTTGAAACTGGAATGGATTTTCACAAAAACTTCTTTTCCCAAAATAAGAGCATCTAATTTGATGTTGCAATTTTCCCCCCAGAAATCTTCGTGAAACGCAGAAAAGGACATCGAGGGTCACATGCGTCCCGCGGGCTGCCATTTGGAAACCCCTGTGCTAAATTGAGCTTATGTATGAAACTGTTTGTACTTTCAACTTCAATAAAAGAAATGTTGTCTGTACTGCGAACAGAAGTCGTCTTTCTTTTCATGAACTTCAGCGTTCTCTTGTGGATTTTAGCAGCACTATACAACGTCTAATTGGCAAAGAGAAGAGTTCTTGATCAATCACGGACTACTCCTCCATACCGTATTGCCGGATAAAATAATCCATAGTCTCAATGAACTCCAATACCGGCTATTATTTAATTTATTTCTGAGTTTATTATAGGCAATTTTTTAATTATAATTTTATGAAACATTCCATTTTATTCTGTGTGAGACGTTTTTATTTTGAAATTTTCATAAAATAGATTATGCAAACTATACGATTGTAAGACTTATTTTATTTCATTATGTATTGTCTTAATTACTTTTACATCTTTCTTTTTGCCAATAAAAAATAATTTACAATTATTTCCAAATCATGGATTATTTTGCCCTTTTGTTTAGGGTAAAATGATAATTTTGACACTGTCTCAGAATTCTCTTCTTTTTTTTATTACTCATTGTGCTTTTAAAATATTAAAATGTGTTTATATACACAGAATACAGATTAAAATATGATAGCAAAACCCCAAAGTTTTATTTAAACATTAATGTTATTTTATACAAGTTTTTCCCTTAAGGGGATCATTTTAAGCAGCCTTCACTTACTTACATAATCATACTTATCATTTATTTTTTGCATATTTTAATCCTCTTTTAGCATAGTGTATTGTTTATTACAAATAAATCACGTTATAAAATATATGCGTTGAACTTTAATAATAATTTTTTATTACACACAAAATCATAAATTGCTGATTTAATCCACTAAGTTTGAGCTAATAATTTTGTCTCCCTAGATTATGAAAAAACTTGAACTCACTAGACGAGGTGATTTATCCTTCAGCTAAAGGGAAAAGCGAAGGGGAAAAGTGTGCTCGTGGAATCAGTTTTAGAAATCACTCGCTCACCGGTTCATTATGTCAATGGAGAGAAAGAAACGTTAGGAGGAGGGGTAATTGGGTGTAAAGAACGCATTTGAGTTGCATCACAACAAACGTGCAGAAAGGAGATGTTGAAAACGTTTTAAAGCATAGAAATGTTCTAAGAACTTGAGATATATTACAAATGATCTTAATTATTCACAGGAAATATTTTCGTAATTCTCGAAGTGTAATCAATTATATTTTGTGCACAGGTATGTAGGAAAGTATATAAATTATGTAGGAAAGAACCGCCCCCCCCCCTAAAATTAAAAAGAAATAAACTTTTGAGCCCGGTTCCCAAGATTAAAGTGTTTAGCTGATCCGTAATTCTGAATAAACTTTTGCCATTTTCAATATTTGAAATACTTTTTGAGTCGTTACCCAAATAAATTTGAAAATTTTGGTAGATTGACAGAAAATTACGAATAACACATATCTTAAAAACGCCGAGGAGACAGGGACATATCTTCCATAAGGACAGGTTTTCCATCTGTATTTAGTTTTGAAATGAGCCGCGAAATATTGATAGGAAAGGAACTGGGTGAAGGAGAAAGACATCACACATCATCAACGAAAGTTTTCGTTCATTGGATATCGTCAAATCGTCGGAAATGTTCTAATAAAATATCGTGATATATAATCGTGAAAAAATTATCAATTTTTTCACGAGGATTAAACTTTAAGTCCTTATAAAATCTCAAAAGAAACGTACCAGCATTAAACTTACTGTTTTGACATTCTTGCACTGAAATGAGGTTTATTTCTTCACGCAACTAAATACTTGTTTTGGAAATAGCTTCACTGTCAAATTTGTAATTTGGATGTGGGATCAGGTTTCCCAACAGCATATGTGGCTTGTATTTTAAAATATGTCTCTTTAGAAAATGTGCGCATGAAGAATTCACCAAAAGTGATGTTACATTTTTGTTTGAATTTACTAGATTCATACAGTGAATTTACTAGATTCACACAAATCACACAGTGTTACATTTTTTTGTTTGAATTTATTAGAATCACACAAAGACTGGAAAATAATCTGTCTTTGTAAAATTATTAGGTGACAATTTTTTTTAAATCAGTAAGTGGCATCTGTTTTTCTTATCCAACTATTTTCTCTATTACTCTACTATTATAATTTACAATACAACATGCAAATAATGTAACAAGAAAACTTTATTACTTGTGTTTTACATTTTTGTAGTTAAATTGTAGTTGGAAATCTTACCCCACACACGGGACACAATTTATAATTTACATAATCAGATTTAACCATTAGTGACAGAAACTATATTTATTTGAAGAATAATTGTGCTAGTTTGTAGATAAAGGTACAGGAAATGTAATATTCTGTTTACTTCAAAATATATTTGAAAAATTAAACTATATTTTTAAAAATTAGAAAAGTCTCCTGTTTCTTGTGTAGGGAAGTTGTGAAAATAATCTTTGAGGAATATAACAGTGTTCATTCCTAAACGGGGCGCTGTTGCTTCAGTTAGTGTAGGTAAAGATTGGATAAATTTATGAACGCACCAGCTGCGACTAACAACTAGCCATGGTCTAAAAATTAACATTGAATAATAACATTTTAATAGATGAGTGGGCTGTAAAAAGAACAAGTGCTGGAATAAACGGAATAGGGAGATCTCTTACGTGGAAATTTAAATAAGCTCGGGCGAGTATTCTAAAGATTTCGTTATGTAAATGATCTGAATGGAGTTTGCCACTTTGTTGGCTGGTATCTAAATCTGTATTGGAACTGTGTAAACTAAATATTATGCTGCAATTTCAAAGAATATAAATGCCTTTCCTGATGTTGTAATAAAACTTTTAAGGTAGAAAAGAGCTTAGCTTAAGAAAACTTCATCGTGTATTCGTATTCCTTACTCAGGACTTAATTTCGAAGTAAAGTATGACAGAATTTCAAAAGTAAATCATTTTCTAAGAGAAAATAGTGATTAAGAATTTTCACATTGTAACGTATCTAAGAATTGTGTGATTTATTGAATCATATGTAAAATAGCCACTAGAATTTTTAGGTGAATATTCTACGTATTTTAGGCATCACAAAATATTTTGCTGGTTATAAAATTTACAATTTGATAATATGTTATGCTATATGTTGTATGCTTAATTATAATTAAAACATTTTAAACAAGTTAATTTCTTAGTTATAAGCATTCATTTTTTCCGTTCGTTTAAGCTAAAGATAAGTATTTTCTTTTTTTACGAAAAACGTAAGCAGCTTTAATGACTGAGAACTTACAATTCAGTTTGATTGAAAGTCAAAAAACGTACAAAAGTTTCAGATTAAAATTCAATTTTGAAAAATGTTTTCATTCAATTTCAAGATAAATAAAATCTGAACTGAAAGTAGCCGGAAAATGGTTTCTTTGAAGAACTAAACTTGCTTTTTAAAGTGGAAAAAACTACATTTTTTAAGTCACTCTTTCTGGGTAAAAGACACAGTGTGCGAGGGAATGCAGTGATTTTGCTTTTTAGCATCAGATACTTAGCGTACAGACCAGATAGATAGGTTCGTTACTGGTGTACTAATGCATATGCAACTCAAATATTTAACTACCTTGTATTAAGATTTTTACGATTTTTTTTTACGAAGTGTGCCACAATGTTTGAGCAAACCCCCTACGGTTCGGGTTGTCTAAGCTACAAAAGTAAGCAACTATTATCATTTTAATTTATTAAATGCGAGTTTTCAAAATATTCTTAGAGAAAGTAGTCACTGAACATTAGAGACACATCTTCCATAAGTCACAATGTGTTGCACGTGCGAATACTTCAAAAGTATCACAACGTAATATACATATTATGCAAAACCATGTCTAGTTTTTTTTATAATCACAGCTTCTTTATACGTTGTAGTCAGCGACATAAGACTTTTAAAAGTCCGAGTTTCTCTTTTGTGGAAATGGTTATTTTGTTAATAAATCTAAAAATGTAATTACAGGTATTGTTCATCGAAAAACTGAGAATTACATTACAATGTTAGAAAGTCCTTTTAAAAAGTTAAAAAAAAGTATTTACCGCTTAGTAATACAACAGTTCAAAAACATTCGCATTACTCACAGAATATATATATATATATATAACTAATAAGTAAAACACAACACACACTGCAAATAAGACATACCTCGCATTAAAAATATAAAAGCCAGAAGCTAGAATTAGAAACCACAAGTGGAAAAAAAATAATAATAAATAAGAAGCTGAGCCAATTAAAGTACAATAATCAATGTGAAAATAGAAGGGAACGGAAATTATAACCACTGTCACCTCTTTAAGAGCCACAAACAGTGGATTATAATTAAAAGCAAACAAAATAGTAGGGTTTCGGTTGTGTGACATATCAAAAGATATATATATATATATATATATATATATATATATATATATATATATATATATATATATATATATATATATATAAATATACATATTCGTTCACTTTTTTTTCATTTTATATTAAAATATCAAATGCGCATCTTACTCAATAAACACATACCAATTTTTTACTCAATAAACAAGTACCAATGTTATCAACAAAAATATTTTTAAAAAGAAACAAAATGTTCGATATTAAATTTATTCATCTTTTTTTTATCCATGCACAGGTTTTATGTATTTCAAATTTCATTTTCTATATTTTGTATCGCTCACGCAGTCTGTATTCTTGGTGAAACCACACGCGTTCTTTTCCCAGAACTTCTTTCCATTTTTCTTTAGAAACTTCGCGAGTAGAGAATGTGAAGTTTTAATTTGAATCACAAAGAAACCAGTAAATAGAATTGGTCCGATTCGACTTGATCTAAGATTCAATAAAAGTTCAAACTTTTGAAAGGTGAGAGCTTCCAAGGTAGGAATTTCCTTAACAAAGACGTGTACTCAGGTGTAAATAATGTGACTACATTTAGAATACTCTTGTTTTGAAGTGTGCAGAGAAAATGCATTGAAATAAATATATGTTAGCTTGAATAAAACTACATATGCCGAGATATTTTTGTTTGTAAATACTGAACACTCTTTGATTATTTATTTGCACATTCATTATTTGACTTTAGTTTTATCGTGAAGAGTCTATTGTATTTTCACATGTAAGAAAACTTAAAGGACTACTTTTTAATTTCTATAAATTAATTTTTACATAATTTGATCTTTTAATCTAAGATATTACTCAATAATTAGTAAAAATTACCTTTTAAAGCTTTCTAAAAGATGGCATTTTTCTCCCTAAGCAGGCAAACTATTCTCTGTTATGTTTGCTGGTAATTCTGAATCTATTTTTTAAAACAAATCCTCTTTTTTTTCTTTGTTAAACAATACTGTTAAAGCTCACTCAAATATGCAATTGTTATTTTGACATTTCTTGGAAAAATACACAAATGCTATAAAAGTGTAGTTAAAGCCAGCAACAATTACTCCGCTAAAAGATGATGAAAGCAGTTTCTTTCTGGGAAAATTGTGTTCATTTTTTATTTTTATATTGAAAACATGAAACTTTTAATGCCATTTCTGCAATAATATTTAATGTACCAATATTTTTATTTTCATATAGATAGTGAAGAATGAATATTTTAATCATTTTTTTTTAAATCAGAACGATTCTCGGGTATATATTGCAACAACTGCAGCTTGTACACAAAATGCGCACAATACTGTTTGGGCTGAATCATTTAATTGGGCTGAATCATACGTCCTTCCTCTTTTGTAAGATTCCTGGCAACGGCACATAGAGTTTTCATTCAGATGCCTTCATCTTTCGCAAACTTTTATCCTTCCGATCTGCTTGCATACGCAGCGGGAGCTGTTTTTCGTATTTTATTATTTTGCGAAGTATCATGGATTTTATGGGGAAAAAGGTAATGTGCAAAATTAATATGGCAAAAAAAAAGTGTAAATCCATATTTCTTTCGTCAATGGATATCTCTTTAAAAGAAAAATAAATAATTTTCACTTCACCATTTCTATGGCGATTTATGACTTACTTATTTGCCGTAATAGTATGATACAAATAAAGCACACATTTAAAATAAATAAATGAAAAAAAATAATATTAGATAAAGTAGTTGTGCAAAATTAATGATTAAGGAAGAAAAAATAATGTATTTAATATTGAAAAATACTTTCTGCAGGCCTATTATGTTAATGCAATGATAATTTTGATTTAGAGATTTTGAAATCGAATTTATACTGCATCATAAAAACCAATAGTGTTTTTTTTTTTTTTAACAAGAGAAATTTTTTTAACCTTTCATATATATGTTTAGAAATTTTCTTTTTTCTATCATAAATATATGGAAATATATCTTTTCAATTTTTATGGTATGCTATGTTTCACTAGGGGGAGAAAAAGACTTTAGAGATATAGAGAGTAGAGCACCACGTACTTGTAACACCTCAATGCAATCAAAATAAGGAATCATTTATACGTCACGAATTCACTTCTAGTTGTTGTCAAATATAAATTATAATGTGACTGTAACCAACGGAAGATACACATTTATGTAAATGCGGTATCAACGGATTTCAAAGTTAATTTTTTTAGATACTTTTGTCTTCTGTGAAAAATTCTATACGTTTTGTTCAAAATTTAAAAATCTTAAGTCTCAAGGCAGCACAGCGAAGCTCTCGATACATCGACTATCGATAACAGACGCACAAAAATTTTTTGCTCTGTTGGGGTAGTTGCCTATATATAAATATATAATGACGATCCAAAGATACTTACTGTAGTTTCGTAATACAGGAAAATCGTTGGTATATTTTTGCAAGCTTTATTAAAATGTATGAAACAAAATTTTAATTCAAAAAGTTTAGTGACATTTAAAAAACAACATAAGACGATCATTTGAAAATTATGCATAATATTTTCTTCACAAAACTGCATAAAATATTTTACGTGCTCAGTATTTTACACTACAACTCATTTCATAATATCAACATTTTAAAAAACTTACTTCCATTGTAGTCGTCATGCTTTTGAAATAATATGTACGATCTTTTTTATTGTTCCTGTTTCTTAGAAAACATGATAGGAAATCACAAAAAAGTAGAAAGGAGCAGTAACTTTCTCGGTACAAATACCTCTGTGACAACCGTGATAGAAAGATACAAAGTTTGGAAAACTCTGGTGAAAGAGGAAATAAATATTACGGGACGTGAATGAAGACTTCTAAAAAATTGGAAAAAAATATACAAAATATACGCTGGGTTTTAAAATATGTTACACAAAGTATTCGCATAATTTAAAATGTAATTAGATGAAACATTAGGTTTTACATCTAAGAAACAATTTGCATTTATTTTTTGTAAATCTTTTGTTGTTTTAAGGGGAAGGTCGTCTCAAAAAGAAAAAAAAAGTTGTTATTTTTGTACATTGAAATTCTGTTTTAAAAAAAACCCAATATATATATAAAATAAGATAAAAACTCATAAAATTAAATTGATAAGAAAGATGAGACGTTAGATTTTGCTTCACAGGTTTAATGTAGAAAAATGACTTTTAATAATGATCTATATTTGTTCCTTTACAGCTGCATCTAAAATTTAAGTAATATTAAACATAAGTTATATTCAAGTCCTTGACTCATATAATGAGATATTTCTCATTATTTTGAGTTTCTTCTCACAAGTATTCTAGGTACACATGGTGCCTAAAGTACAAAATCAATTTTAAATTATATGAAAAAATCAGAGATTTTTATGTTATATTATTTTTCATTTTATCAATACACTAAAAATAAAAATCAAGCAATTGCGTAACTCAATATAACATTTGAAATCGAATTTGACCTTCCTTTCAATGCATGTTATGTATAAAAAACAATTTATCAAACAAAACGTAAATCAATACCTCATTTAAAAATAAGTGAAAATGACATTTTACCTGTCAACAGCCTGCCGTTATGAATTTTAAGTGAATCTTGTTTAATCAAAATTCTTTAAACATTTATTGTTTACACTTTACTTATTTTGAGAATCTTTTTGTATTCTAAAAAGTAATGTGCGTTCATTTAAAAAGTATTTGAAGCAATGCTTAATTCTATGTCTAAAGCTTCTTTTTCAACATCAAAGTGGATAGAAATCACAGGCTTATATCTTCTGGGTGCAAAATTGTGCGTGAGTATTTCGCATTTTTTTTCTTCACATTTTTTAGTGAATTTCTGCAAAATGCATATGCCAGCTATGTCACGCGTAAAAAAGAACAATGGAACAACCGAATAAAACACAAAAACACACACTGGAATGAATATAAATTGTTTATTCTTAATTCAAAGTATGATTTTATTTTTAAAATGTCAGGACTCTGAAATGATGTGTCCTTAGTGTATATGAAGATTTCGCTTCATAGTGATGTGCGTTGATTTAGAATTTTGGCTTTATACATGAAAAATCTATAGTATTTTTACGTTGCAAATTGCTGCATTAAGGTTTTTTTTTTTTTGGCAAGCACAATTAAGCAATATTTGTAAGAAATAATTAATGCTGAACTATATTTTGCATCCCAAAATATAGGGCATAACGCGATGCAGTTCATCACATATTTTTTACTTGAAGGTATAGCCTGTTGTGGAGGCAATTACAAAGGACGCTGGGAAAAAACACGCGTTTGACAAAAAATCATACTCTCAGTGGTTTACACTCAATACATTTTAGTCTTTAACCATTTAAAATAAATAATTTCATAGTCTATTTTTAATAGTATAGCTGCTGACATAACATTGTTGTCAGTTAGACTGTTAAACTAATTAGTTTATTGACTTAATTCAGTCAAAATGCGAAAGAAAATCTGAATATTTCCGAGAAACTATTTCTATGTTCTTAAATCGCAAAAATACCGAACCAGTACGGTTGAAATAAAACTTAGATGCAACAAATTTTAACTTTTCTTTCCAAACGAACCAACTTCTTGTATTTAATGATAAAAACAACTTTTTCCTTTTCCAGCAAAACGAACCAACTGCCTGTGTTTCAAAATGGAAAAAAAAATCTAAAAAAACAAAGGGTGAATTTTGTGATTTTCAAATTAGTTATGACGGATTTCTAGATTTTTTTTTTGGCATATAATTAGAAAAAAATTTCAAGTCGATTGCACAAACGGCGTGTATTTTATAAAGCTTTGAGCTTATTTTTTTTATTATTAATGGCTGTAAACGTTTTGCTTTCGAGTGGTTCAACCGGCAATGCTCCCCAGTCAGTGAATGAGTAGGTGAATGATCAGTGTATCTGTGTATTAGGATTAATTGACATTTTAATATCCTATCTCAAATTCAATAATTTTAAGCATTTATTTTATTTTATTTTATTTTAATTCCATTTTTTTACATGTGGAGGCTTTTTCTTTCCGTTATAAACTACGTTACTTGGAGTTTTAATGTTGCTACACTATTATCTTCTTCCCAGCCTTCACTAAGAGTGCAACCTAATCTAGAAATAGATCTCTCTGGACATTTTTCTGTGATAAAATTTGGCGATAAATATTTAGTTTCTTATCATTTGGGAAGCTGGTTTTTCAGAACTATTTCTGTTATTCTATCCAAAATATGCATCCTTCACCATACGCTATGTGATAGTTGATTCGCATTTTATTTAGCAGCCGTTCTGTGCTCCAAATTTTGTTATTGCTAACTTTATCTGTGAGCATCTCGCTTTTTGATATTATTACTTTCAGACAACCGTAAAATTACATACCTGAATTTTTCCTGCAGCTGCATCATCCTTCTAACCGAAACTGTTCAAAGCTGAAAAATAATTGTTCGGTTTAGATAAAAAATCTTTTATTGTTTTGTTATACTGCTGTGTAACGGACTCTGGATTATTAAGTAACACTTTGTACTTTCTACTCAATTTTACTATCGCCTAATTCGAAAGGTTTTAACTTGTTTTTAAATATAAATACTTTCTTTAGTAAAACTGATACGCTTATTATAGAAATATTATAAATTTTGAGATATAACATTCAGTTCTTTCGTTTTTAAATCACTTTAGTTAAAATCATAACTTATTATGGCAATGAATGAATTTGTAATATTCATGAAAGGCTTACAGGTATGAGTAAATCCAATGAAGCTTAAAAATGTATGAATTCCTCCAATTTTCACAAAACTACCTACTGAAAACTGAAACAAATGATTCAAACCTTTTTGCTGGTTGAAAACATTTTATTATTATCTTAAGTTTTTAAAGTTGTTTTAAATGTTTTATTGTTTTAAGGCACAAAAATGTTTACAAAATAAAACTTTAAAATGTTGAAAATTTATTATTCAGACTTTTGGCACAGTTTGTAATACCATTTCTAGTATTCCTAATTCTTCAAATCCATGATAGATAATTCAGTAGAGCCTGAAACAAAAAAGCATTAACTGTTTCCACATGTAAATGTGTGCTTGAAAAGTATTGGGGGATAAAACACTTATAAAACTTTGGGGAATAGAGACAATAAGCAAGACGTGATATGAATGAGAACTTCAAAGAAAACATTGGAAGAATAAATTAAAAAAATTGTAATGCAAAGTATATGCATTATTTGAAATGTAATTAGAATGAATTTGTGGTTTATAAAAATGTACTGGTTTGTTTAAAACAATGTCTGTTTTTCTAAAAAAAAAAAAAATGGCTTAACATCTAAAATGGGAAAACTCTGTCAATTTGTTTTTACAGTACTTTAACCTGATGCAATCTGTAAAAATAACTGAATTTTTAACGGCTCCAAACTACTGTATACTATAATAACGGTAAAGCTTTATATGTTTATTTCAAATTTCGAGTATAGGATAAAGGAATATGGTATGTATCTATTCTACTTGATGTAAAGTTTTAGATTTTGAGAAGAGTACTATACTTCCAAGGCACCCATAGTTCAACCAGATTTTTTTTATTTTTTAAATTTTTATGAAAAATTAATAAGGCTGGATTTTTTTGTGCAAAATCAAGTGCAACCCATTGAGCGGAAATTTCTTGGAAGATAAAGTTATTCCGGCTTTGTGTGCTAAGACAAATTCATTTTGTGCAAACAATAAATGGATGGTTAAACTTTGCCTCATGGAAGAAAAAACGAAAAAAAAACATTTTTATGTGAATTTGTAGAGGATCCATGAACGTACATGGAAGATGACAAAACACTTTTTAAAACAATTTTATGACCGATAAAATATTAGATACCAGTACCATATTTTGCGGAATTAAAAAAATAATTTGTTTAAAAATCAATAGAAAAAATAGAAGCGGAATTAATTATCCGGAATTTTTAAAATAGATGAAAACGTTTTTCATTTATTTCTGAGAAATTACTCTCACGTAACATATAAACTATTTTAATCATAATTACCTTAGCAATTGTGTATGAAAAGTAAAATTCCTTTATCCATTATATCTATTCAAAACTAGCTCAAAAAAAAAGAAACACATCAAACCATCAAGATTCCAAGTCCCAAAAATTTTATGTAATTTTAAATTAATCAAAACCGGAAATAAAATTGTTCATTAAAGCATTTTTATTCGTTGTTATGCGTAGTAACTAACTTCCTAAAATTAACTTACGTCGTACAAACTTTTAATTTCCTTATAATAAATTTTACCAAATTGCGTGAACATTAATTTTTGACATCTAAATTCATGAATAGACTTACCTAAATATCACACAAAACACTTAAATAACATGCCCTCAAGAGCATTTCACAAAACTTTTCCCAGCATAAAATAGACTTACTTTACCTCCCTCCAACAAAATGATTTTATTAAGTTAAATCCAGACGATCCAACAGTAAAAATAAAGTTAATTTTTACAAAACACGAAAACATTTAGCTTGACAATATTCAAAGGACCTTATTCTACAACTTTAACACATTCCGTAAAAAGCAAGTAAAAAGTATCACAGCAGAAAGTATCAATCAATGCTAACTACGAATATGAGCATTATTCCGGTATTACATTCAATACGCGAGGCAAAAAGTAATAAATTAAACATGCAAATTCCTCAGTGACTCTCAAAGAACATTTGCCCTTTAATAAATCGTTATAGCAATAAAACCCTAGAAAATACGTGACAGGAATAGCGAATTTAATTTTTGTTCTCTTTCGTAAAAAGCGAGTGTATGGCATATTAAAGTCCATTACGTGATTCACATTTTTCTCCTTTTTTGCATGATTTGGAAGGTAATTACATAAAATCCTGACACTTTACACGAGAGAAAAATGATTTTTATAATGCTTCTTTTTTATTTAAAGTTAACTCTATCGTGATCATACATCACTCAGAAGTTGTTCAAAGAATTACTTTTTTTGGTATTAAACAGAAAAAAATTCCATCAGAACAGAAAATGCGTCTTATAGAGCAGGATTTTACATGCATGTCTTTCATTGTACACCTAGTTTTAATCATGTTACTGTCAATTGCACAAAATAAAGTGGTGGTTTGTGTGTGTGTGTAAAAGAGCTTAGATATTACTCAATAATATTTTTAAATTCATTGTTCAGATGTAATGACATTAACATATGTCTATTAATTTCATCCACAATTGGTATTGCACGTCCGTTCAATATTGTACATAATATTTTAACGAACTGGTAAATTATAACAAAAATGAAGAAGATGTGAGATGAATTTGTATGAATGATTAAAATGAAATACAAAAATTATACATAATATATTTTACCAAATTGCGTGACCATTAATTTTTGATATATAAATTCATGAATAGACTTACCTGAATATCACACAAAACACCTAAATAAGTTTTCAAGAAACAGGTGTTCCTCTTTGGGGGATTCCAGAATGTGTTCTATTGGTCCAAATGAGAAAAAAACTTGAAATAGAGACATTAAAAGAAAGAAAAGAAATTAATGTAAAAATCACAAATATTAGCCGATAGGTGTCGATGTAATACACATTTAGTGTGTTTCATAAATGTTATTCAAGTTAAAAGTAGTTAAATTAAAATTTCTGAATATATCCCTATTTGCATTCTACAATGTGCTATAATCTCAGAATCATCCTTTGCACAGCTGAACGGACTGTGACACTGTATGATGCCCTACAGATGCAGAGCAGATTCTGGTCTGTTAAGTAGGTTATGTCGTTCAAGAACCATCACAAACGAAAGATGCATATTTGTGAAATTAGGAGACCATGCTGTTGGACAATGTCTTCCGATCATTTATCAGTGATATGCTGTCTTGTCAATAACTTTACACGAAGATTTTTGTGAGGATTTGCGCCATCCTGCATAAGCATGAGCATTATGTCCCGAAGGCTTTAATTCTGTTGATATTTTGGGAATACAAAGATCCTTCAGCATCTCTAAAAAGACATAAAAGGTTATATATATAAATATAATAAGATTTTTGTTTTTTCATTACTTGGAATTCAGAGATTTTCTGATTTCTGTCCTTCAATATGACCCTCAAAAATGTATGTCTGACTGCCGTTCAGTCATTCTTTCATTCTGCGTCGCGTTCGTGAAGCTGTAATTGTTCACGCATTACCAAAAAGTGAATGAAGCAAATTAAATGAAATTTGGTGACATGATAGGTGATCACTGAGTTCAATAAATCCTAATTTGAGTTTTTTTTCCCATCTAGAGCAAAAAATACATGCTCTTCGCAATATTTCATAATTTTATAAGGTATAAAAGTAGCATATGGTCTTAGTAAGTGTTACATAAAAAATGTAACACTCTTAGCAGATGTCAACAACATACAAACGTAGATAAACAATACAACACTTGCCACTCACGTTAAGAGAAATATTTAACCTTCATCAATCTCGCCTTGCGAACTTCCCCAGTATGGGAAACGCTACGTCATAGGAGAAACTGGTTTTCCGTATCCCCGATCAGCAGAGGTCGAAAGGAATGACTCCGAGAAAAAAAGATGAAATTTCCCCACGCGTGTGTGTGGCAACAGTTTTCAAAAAAGAAGTTCGTTAGAAAGACGCTGACTCACTTGGACATAAATCACCATGTGAGAAGGACGTTTCGCAGGCGAAGGGGGCTTCCCAGTAGAATTCCGCTTGGCTTTCAGCCATTTTGCGGACTGGAAAAGCCCCCAAAAAAGTTAATTTTTGGAGATAATTCTCTCTCCAACTGAATTGTAATTAATTCGTTTTCGCTGTGCCGAAGTAATAAATTTTCATCGAAGGAAACCTTTCTGAGATAAAAGACTGGATTATTTTGTTCTGCGATTTTTAACACGTCAAGCGTGATCTGCGAAGATAGGCATTCTGAATCGGTGCAGTAAAGCAGAAGACAATCCGCACGTGTGAAGCAGCTCGTGATGATAACTGTCGTCGGAAATTTTCTAAAAAAAAATATGAATCGCCGGCAAGTGTGAGTTAATTGTAGCGTCATGCAAACATGTTTTCTTCGGTGAGTCAACTTTATCCTGTGATGCAGAACTCGATTTCTACAATAATCTTTAGTGCCGAAAAACGTTGAAAAAATTCAGCTCCAATTCCTTTTCAAATTTTTTTGGGAGCGTGGATAAGTAAAAAATTTGCAACATTTCGAATTTGCTTCCCCCACAAGGTTTTTGTATCGCCGAAGCGTCACCTGGGCGGCCATCTTGAATTAATTGTGTGTGCCTTATAATAAATCAACTGATGTGCCTCACATTCTTCCACGGTTGTGTTTATTCATCGATATCATCAAAAGTTGTGTTGCTGGATCTGCCAGGTTTAAATAAAACTTTGAAAAGACTTTAGAAAGAACTGCCAAAACCTTGAACTTTGTGTTGATCAATAAGAACTGACATCACAATGCAATAAGAACTGACATCACAATGAATTGTAGTGTTTCTGCAACAAGGACTAACATCAGAAACTACAGTATTGTGGTAAATATTGAATTTAAGGAAAAGTTTCTTCAATTTATTAAATTTCATAATTGTGATTAATTTCATATTTCATATTTTTACAAAAATTAATATGCCACTCTTTAACACTTCAGAGTTTTCCAATTGAAGTATACTGGCAAAATTTTCAATTTTTCAAAATGACATCAGTTTGATATCTATGTCGATAATATGCCCATTAAAGTATTTCATTTTTAGCCAAATAAAATTTTAATTTTTAATAATAGGTTTCTGGGCAGTGTAAAGTGAATCTATTTAATTGGCATATTATCTCAATGTGTGATAATTATATCTCATTTATTTGTGTTTGAATTTGGTATTTTTTAATTGCAGTACTATTTGAACTATGATTTTAATAATATTTGGTATTCAGAGATCTCATATCGGAATTGAAATTGAATTGGTACTTTTTGATTTTAGTATCATTTGAGTTATAATTTTTATATTATTCACTATTTAGAGATCTCATGCTCAGAATGTCATAAATGTATAGTCAATAAAACATTTTAAAGTCTATGTCATTTTTAATTGTCAATAAAAACAGAACTCAGAATTTGAATTACTTTATTTGAGTTAGTCAATTTTAGGAAAATTTTACCTTTCAGCTTTTTTCACATTATGTGTTCTGAGTCTTTATTCCTTACCAGGTGAGTGTAAATAAAATAAGTTATTCTTATCTCTCATAATTCAGGTTTTTAATGCCTAGGCGGCATATTGCAATGTACTTTTTCTGATCTGAATTTTTGTTCAGAAGAATTTTTGCCTCTCACATTTCACACCCTAACGATCATGGCAGTTAAGTCACTAACCACTTAACAGTAAGTAAAAAAAATATAGTTTGCTTCTATCTGTTAGAATAGAAAATAACTAATGTCTAACACTTTATTATACTAGAAGTATTTTCATTTCCAGTATCTTAAATATACTAATGGCGTGCGAATACATTTCCATTAATTGTTCCTGTGCATATTATGAAAATAATGCATTAAAAACCCCAAAACATCTTTATAAGGTCATGATCAGGAGCAAAAATATCTACCAAGACATAGTTATCGATGTTAGCCAAATTTACCTCTTCAGACAAATTTCATGAGAGATGAAATTTCATTGTTTGAGAAGAAATAGCTCAAGTAGATATCAATATGTACAATCCAGATTACATTCGCAGGGAAAGAAAATAAAAAGAATGCAACAACGCCATACGCAGAGGAACCGCAAGTGATATACAAGGAAACAAACCAATGAAAACTAAACACAAAGCAAAACATTAGACATTTATCCGAAATGCTATTTCCTCGGCGTAGAAAGAACGTAATCTTTTTGAGATCTGGAATATCCGATATATATCACGAGTCCATTCTTATTACTTACGTGAGTGAAATTGAATGCCTGGAGCTGTGTTCTCGAAGACAAAACCAGACACAACAATGGCTTAAAAAAGCGAGCATGAAAAGAAATTCCTTCAGATTATCGAATAATACTTTCTCCGATCTAAAAGAACATAAGATATATTAGTCCCATGGAATAAAGGATTCGTTTTGTACATCCTATCTTTTTCTTTTTCTCTGCAGGACAGTTTTTATTTGTCTTTGTTTCAGCTCTTGACCTGATGGATGAAAAACAAAAGAAAAAGTATTTAACGATGAGTGGAGGGTTACGTGATGTGGCTCAGGAATTTTCCTTAATAATTCGAATGGAGGAAGTGGTGTGTCACAGTTTCCTCTGTCAATCGCTCAGTGAGATGTTATAAGCTCATTCTGGTAAGATTTTAAAGGGATACAGGCAGTAGAATCGTTGTTCTTATTTAAACCTTATATGGCCTGAGTGTCATGTATGATACCGGACTTTCACTGCCGGATTAGAGTACAAGCCAAATTTTTATGTCAATTTCACATATAAAATATAGTTTAATACTAAGTGATTCATGTCGTAAATAAAAATTTCTTAACATTTTTTAATACTCCATATTAACTACAAATTCTTCAATAAATTTAAACAATTCCTGAAAGAAATTTATATTCTGATAACCGAGTTTCATTAATGTTTACATTTTTATAATATAAAATATAAAATACGTCAAAAAGTATTATACAAACATTTTAAGCATGTCATTTTCAATATGATATTTACAGAAATGGTACCGTTGTAATTTCTTCGGTTATCTTAATGTGTTAGATTAGTTATTTGAATTCCTTATTATTACACAGTACCACAATTATATCATTAATTATTAATCGTAAGAATCACTAAAAGTTACATATTTTCAGCGGAAAAATCGCTGTACCCTAATAGAATGGTAATAAAAACATCCTGTAACAATATTTCGTTAATTTTCACAAATCACATAAATGAAATGAAGCATTTCTTCCTACAGTACCATACAGTAAATTTACACCCACTCAGTCTTCTTCTCATTCCAAGCATTTGGAAACAAATAATTAACTTTCAAAAGTTAAGAATGAAAAACAGCTATACTAATAAACATTGAGATATATATATATATATATTTTTTTTAAGCAAATCTCCATGACCAAAAACAGCCATTCGTCGTTTTTTTAAAATATCATCTAGTAATAAGTTACAAAAAGAACAAGAAAGTTAGGAATAACAATGATGTATAGTTGAATAAAATAACACTAAGTATGATTCCATGCTATTATCTGGAGTAAGGAGAATGGGGTGGGTAATATCATCTCCAAATCTGCTTGTTGGAAATTTTAATGGAACATATTTCAGAAAACTCCCGACCAAAATTTGGGGTTAATATTCATTGCCATTATTATTAGTGAGAACATAAACGTTCTCAAATCCATAGACATCACTATGGGAAGAAACTCAATAGAAGTAAATCTGGTGTAGCTGTGAAATATCTTAAGTTCTTTTTGTATTTACTCCAGTATTCCTTCACCAACTTTAGTTCACGTGCTCAGAGGCCGGAGGGCACTCTTCCCATCTGATAAAATCCAAATGCCATCTGAAGTTCCAGTTATAAAAGACTTGAGAGTCCCTTTGGTACAAATGTAGTCTTCTAGGTTGAAATTAATACTTTAAGTTTCGTAAAATTTGGTCATTTTGAAATATGAAAAAATAATTGAAGTAATTTCATCGCTTTAAATATTTCTATTTGAAAACTATTGTTTTGTATAACTTAAATTATTAGTAGAGCTATTGGCATGTGCTTAAATTCGGGGAAATATGTCTACACTTTGACGCATAAATTTTAATAATTATTAAACACTAAATATCAATAGAAGTTCCGATAGAATTACATTTAGGAAGAATAAAATATGTAGATTGAACTCATAATAATATTACTATCACACATTAGAAATCGGAAACTAAACCTAAAGGAATTTTAAGTAAGCAGATATCTAAATTGAATCATAAAAATGCATATCAAAATGGCTTGTCAGTCAAAACACATAAAATAATATTCAGTACAAATCACAAGTATAAAATGCATATCGAAATGAAGCTATTTTTATTCATTTTCACTTGTTTTCACTTGAAAGATATAAATTTATGTCCTCGAATTTTTATTCTAAACCAATTCAATATTTAAGAGAACATTTCAGAAAATAGTATTCAGAAAATAGTATCAATTCTGCATAAGAAAATTTTTATATGGATTCATAAATCATATGTTATCATTAAAAAAAAATTATACCCAAAATGAGTTTTTCATAAATCATTATTTGTAAAATTTACATTTTACGCTGATTAAAATGGATAATAAATCTCTTAAAAAGAAAAGCCAAATATTTGAATATGAAATGCATTTTCATTAAAAAAAAGATTTTCTGTTTTCATGTTCTATATTCAAAGGATCAAATTTTATTCTTTTTATAAAATATTTCATTCACAGTGTTCACAATTTTAAATTTTTTAAGAAGGAGGTTTTAAATACTCAAAAAATATTTTATGTAAAATTTAGATAACAAATATTGCATAAAAAATCATACACATATCATATTAACTAAATTGGAGCTATATTGGAACAAAGAAAATATGGTGCTTTATACCTTATTGGTAAAATGGTGAAATTTCAAGAAACATGCAATTCCTCTGATGGTGAAAAGTCCTCTGATGGTGAAAAGTCCTCTGGTGAAAACATGCAATTCTTCTGATGAAGATTTATTGGATGTATCTTTCTGCGATTGATAAGGGAGAAGAATCTCGTAAACGGAAGATTACATTGATGCGATTAGTAATATATGGAGGAAATATCATAAAAGAATGCATTTGTTTTCCAGAAGTCCAAGCAATCCTTTGGACATCTTATTAACATAAATAATTTATTTAAAAAAGAATAAATTTTTAATGCACAAGAGGAAACCTTTTCATAAATGTATTGAAAAATTTTCACTCATATGCGCATATATCATCTGATCTAAGTTTAGAAAATCAGTAATACGTATAAGAAAAAATTTAATTCTAAACTAAAATACTCATTTCATGTACAAAGATTTTTTTTTCAAAATATGTCTGGTTATAATATAAATATAGCATTTGATATTAATATACAACGATACAACGAATACTTCATTTAAAATTTAAGCGATTAGACTTCACAAGTCATTTAATGTAAGTTTAAATAAATGTTAATAAATTTCTCTAAATAAAGGAACCTATGTTGTTTCAGACTCTCGTCCAATATAAAAAATATGTTTTTTACTACCTTTAACTGGAATCAAAATGCAATATTTTCTTTATACAACAAGTACGCGGCCCTTACGAACCGTAGGCAAGTACAGTATAAGAAAATCAAGAGTTTAATGAATGTGTAATCCCACTTATAGCGCAAAAATTGCTAATGTAATTGAACTTTATTCCATTATTTTGCAAAATACGAAATAGTATTCACTTAAAAATTTCTTGCTAAGCATATTTATTTCATACCCAATTTAATATTCTACAAAATACTTCTAATTAATCTATAAACACCTAAATGCAGTTAGTAAACATAGTGATACCAAGAATTCAAATGCCAAAAGAAAGATATTTCAAAACAAAAATCAAAGAAAACTGCCTAGTTGCTTAAAAAAAATCAGTATTAATATTGTGTTAATTAGATTTTATCGATAAAATAATATTTAATGAAAAAAACAGTGTTATATCTTCAAAGACTACAATTTAAAAGATATTTTACCGTAAACTTATATAAGTAAACGCATTTCAATATATATATATATATATATATATTGAAATGCGTAATTATATATATATATATATTAATTTTTATCTTGATTCTTCTGAAGATTTTTTTTTTCATTTAAAATGCTCGAAATTTACCTGTCATAAGCTTCCTGGAAATAATGCTTATTTATATGCATATGACAGTTTTCAAAAATATGGAATGATGAAAATATTTCTTATGTTCACTGTTTTAAGATGTGTTTTCTTTCAAATACGGGGAGGATCTAAATTATTCCGGTATTTTCTGATGACAAACATTCTTTTTTTTCATATCTCATATCGAATAGAAATATAATAAATATTTTAAACTGATTTTGGAAGATATTTTTTTGGCTGATGTATTAATGTTTCTACATTAGTGTTTCTGAGAATCCTTCACTTTAAGTATATATAAAATTAAAAATTTCAATTTTGTGCTTGATAGTGCAATTGTTACCTGTAGTATTAAAATATAATTAAAAATCATGAAATAAAATTCCCGTAAAAACATTTTACTTCTAAAGAAATTTTTTTTTACTGCATTTATTATATGTTTTCAGGAAAAGAATGAAAATGTATTCTATTTTTTAAGATAATATCCACTAAAACCAAAGAAAATTCGAATAAATAATTATTACTACTTTAATAATTTCAATTTTCTTTAATTTCAAGAATCTTTCTTTTCAGTTTATATAAAATGAAAAATTTCAATTTTAGGCTTGCTAGTGTTAAATTGTTATCTATTGTGTCAAAATATAATTAAAAATCATGAAACAAAATTTCTGTAAAAAACTTTTGCTTCTTAAGAGAATGTTTTTACTGCATTTATTATATGATTCCAGGAAAAGAATTAGAATGTATTCTATTTTTTAAGATAATATCCCTTAAGACCAAAGAAAAATCGAATAAATAATTATTACCACTAACGATGAACTCTTTATTAAATGTATATAAATAACTTGTAGAGGTATTGTTTTTTCCCCTATTTTTTGTGTAAAAGTTGTTTCTTACCATTATTTGATACCAGTGAATCGGTTTATTCATAATTCAGAACACACATTCAGTCAGCAAACAGTAGTAAATTTAAGAAGATGGCCGCTATCATAAAATCAATAGGGATAACAGTGAATACTTTTTCAATCTTAGAACGCAAATAAAATCCCCTATTTTATGCAATTAACAAAATCTAGTTCGAAAATATTACACAAGTAATGGAATCATTGATCTTCGGTTTCTATCAGTAAGTGCATCTGCCGTTCCTGCACCTGAAGGAAAGTATTTTCGAAACTGCATAATAGGTAGGAAAGCAAAATATGTAGTTGAATTAAAGCATACTTGGAAAAATATCACTCCGAAGGAAACTTATGTAATATAAATGATGGCTTTCTAGAGTACATAGGAAAACAGCTAAAATGATGGTATCAGGAAATGAAAACACGAAAAAGACAATGTAAGTAATATTATAATGCAAACGTAACGTTCATACAGGGCTTCCCCGAATTCATAAGCCAAAATTTCACGGTTGGTAAAACGCATTTAAAGAAACATTTTTTTAAGCATATGTAAATGAAATACTGTGTCTATATATGAAATATGTAAATGAAATACTGTGTCTTGTCATCAAAACAGGGTACCAGCTCATTACTGACATAATTCATGTATTACCTACGGCCCTCGAACAGCATGACATGGACAACTGTTTGGTTGGAGAATTTACTAAATTTATCGAGTATTATTTTTTATGGGAACGCCTGCAGAAATGATCTGATGCTCCGTCTTACTGAAACCATACAACATTCATGTATGCTTCTTTATATGTCTTTTACAAGTTTGGCTGATCAATTAAGGGACACCCTGTATCTATGTATATATATATATATATATATACAGGGTGGTCTAAAAGAAACTTCCCTATATAAAAGAAGAGTAGCAGAGTAAAAGAACAGAAGCTTACAATAGTTAATTTCTAGAAAAATGAATTGAAAGAACTGAAAAACCATCATAGAGATTTAAATTTGAGTCATAAGAACATCACAAATGAGATAGATCTCAATGCTTTTACTGCTGTTGAAGTTTTTTATTTATCGAAACTTGCATATTTCACATATATTTTGTTCCACGCATTATGTACAAATTTATTTATCATTATTTAACGCATTATTTGTAGAGCGATATTTTAGCATTTCTTCTACTTTACCCAATAGGCATTTCTTCTCTCTTTACTCAATGGGCATATAACGAATATAAATCTTTATTGCGCATTTTGAATTAGACCCCTTTAGAAAAATGAATTCGGAAGTAAACTTCATAAAATCCTGACAGCTTTAGCATTTTAAGACAAAAACTATAAAAAAATTATAATAAAATATTTTATTTTACCTTGCGTCGTAAAACGACCACCGTGCCTTGAATTACACAGAATGAAAGCTCTTAGTATGACTCAAGCCTATTCTTTATTCAAGAACCTTAAAAAATTTGTTTGATACCATCATGCATGGCTTATAATATTCCACAAATGTTCACATGGAGCCGTAAAATCAATAATTTACGGCTTTTTTGATCACGTATAGCAAAGATACTCAATAAAAGATATTTAAAGCGTGATCTGGATAACGCTTTTTAAACTCTCTACTTTTGTATGATAAACTCCGAGTTAAAGCTGTAGTCTAGGATATTTTTCGTTAGCGTATATGGCGAGCTACGAATGAAATGCATTTTAGTTAAAATAATTAGAATAAGAAATGAATAAAAAATATATCTCGATTAATTTCTCCCAAATTCATTCCATATCTCTGAAAAACTATCTTATTTCTCCATAAAATTATTTTCTTATAAATAATGCAAATGTGTACAGGCTTTTTTTCTGATTGAGCAGATTTTTATGTCCCTATCAAGAAATTTGCATATTTTGATTGGAATATTATTTAATTCAATAGCAAAAACAATTTAATCGAATGATGTTGCTTTAAAAATAATAAAATTCATTTTTAAAGAGCTTTTCTTTGTAAAACGTGGACAGAAAGCTGATGACCAATGAAAAAAATCAAACTTTTTCGCTTAACAAAAAACTTGAATTACGATGTCGACTTTAGTACTTTTTTTCATGTAAAATTAATCCCCGACTATCTCTTACGTTCGTGCGTCTTAATTTTTCTTCAGGTTTTCATCATAATCTTTTTCTTGTGAGAAGCATTTACATCTAAACACACACATGCACACACACACACACACATATATATACAGGGTGTCCAGCCTTAATGTGACCCAATAGCTAATTCCCGAACCGTTCGGTTTAGATATGAACTTCCAATTTGAAAAACGTTTTAAAAAAGGTAAAGAATGTTTTTACGTGCTTTTCGAACCAAAAAATCCATTTAGACAAAAATTACAAAAATTAAATTTTTATACGGTCCCCAGGTCCTATCACTTATATTTAGGAAAAGATGCAGTACACAAAAACAAAGTAAACACAAAAAGTTTCATTTTATTACGATAAAAACTGACCAAGTTATGGAACTTTGAATATCACACATTTCATCCATTTTCTCGGCCAATTTCAAGAAGCTAGTAAGGGACCGTCTCCAAAGTGAAATTAATTGGAACTCTGCCAGGAAACATTCGCTCTTGCACGTCACTCTTATGTAAATCATTTTTAAATTTAAAAGTACACACATTACGTTAATATTACAATAACTGAGTACTTAAGAAACAAAATTTATTCTGTGTACGTGTAAAACATAGATAAAATAAAATATTTTGGACGAAGAAAACTTTTCAAAAGCAGTTCCAAAAACTTAGACTTATTTGCCTGCGGCTTCAGACTGATTTGCTGCGGTACTGATCATGGCAAACGTTAAAAATCTGTTGTGTAGTCGCTTGCAATTACATACAGTCGTATTCTAATATTACCAATTCTAGTGCAGGAGAACGAGATGTATACAAATGAAGAATACTGCGAAATGGTACTGTTGTATGGGCAGTGTAATCGAAATAAGAGAGAGGCGGCAAGACTTTATGCCATTAAATTTCCCAGTCGAAGACATCTATCTTATTGTACAATTGCCCGTGCTGTTCAACGCTTGTGTAGAACTGGGAGTTGTCATAGACGTATTCCATTGTCTCGTGCCACACCTTCAAGCTTGCGGATACCCGCTGAGGATGTTCTAGGATATGCCCTGGCTCATCCAGAAAGTAGTGTCCAGGATATTAGCAAGGCTTTTTCCTACTCAAAATTGACGGTGTGGAACATATTACATACGTACGCTGCATTTCCTTATCGTCCAATCCTGGCGCAGGCGCTAATGCCTGGAGACCAGTTGTATACATCTCGTTCTCCCATACAAGAATTCGTAATATTAGAATACGGCTGTATGCAATTGCAAGCGACTATACAACAGATTTTTAACGTTCGCCATGATCAGTATCGCAGCAAATCAGTCTGAAGCCGCAGGCAAATAAGTCTATTTTTTTGGAACTGCTTTTGAAAAGTTTTCTTCGTCCAAAATATTTTATTTTATCTATGTTTTTTACACGTACACAGAATAAATTTTGTTTCTTAAGTACTCAATTAATGTAATATTAACGTAATGTATGTACTTTTAAATTTAAAAACGTACATAAGAGTGACATGCAAGAGCGAAAGTTTCCTGGCAGAGTTCCACTTTGGAGACGGTCCCTTACTAGCTTCTTGAAATTGGCCGAGAAAATGGATGAAATGTATGATTTTCAAAGTTCCACAACTTGGTCAGTTTTTATCGTAATAAAATGAAACTTTTTGTGTTTACTTTGTTTTTTTGTACTGCATCTTTTCCTAAATATAAGTGATAGGACCTGGGGACCGTATAAAAATTTAATTTTTGTAATTTTTTTCTATATGGGTTTTTTGGTTCGCAAAGCACGTAAAAACATTCTTTACTCTTTTTAAAACATTTTTTAAATTGGAAGTTCATATCTAAACCGAACGGTTCGGGAATTAGCTATTAGGTCACATTAAGGCTGGACACCCTGTATATACTAAGTTTGTGGATGACTTGGTAATTTTTTATTTATGTTAACCGACAAAAATGACATCCGTGTTTTTTAGCACTGGACTGCCGTTGATTTCGAACCAGGAAAAATTGTGGGATATTTTGAGGCGTATTTTTCTCCTCGTTTATTTATTTTTTTAATTGTCATTAATGCTGAAAAAGAAAGGCGCAGGATCGACATATGAATTATGATTAACTTACTTACAAAATGATGCAAGGAAGAGATATCGCATCGAGGGGTGGATTATAGCAAGAAAGACAAATAGGACGGACTCGCATAATGACAAAAATCACAACAAAAAGAATGACGAAAGTTAAATGGGGCCAATGCATGAATTATGATGCATTTTCCAACGTATTAAAGACTGGAACACACATACGACCAAGACATGAATAATCATGCACATTCTTACTCAAACCTACCCACTTATGGATTATGATGCATTTTTCAAAGCATTTGAACAAGAAAGGCAAGTAGGGCTGGCTCATGGATTGCAAAACACTTTGTAATTTAACAAATCAAGAAAGATAAACAGGACCAATGCATGGATTATGATCCACTTTCAAACAAAATGGAACAAGAAACACAAATAGGGATGATCCCTAAGCTATGATATACATTCCAACGTAATGAAGCAAGAAAAACCCAGACGTAAGCAAGAAAAACCCAAATAAGACCCAGACATAGATTATTATGTGCTTTTAAATATAAAGAAGTAAAATAGGAAAATACGGCCCGCCAATTAATTATAGGACGTATTTTTCCCCATAAAGACTAATAAGGACAAATAGGGCAGATGGATTACGATACGCTTTGAGTTCATAGCACTTCAGATCGAAAATAAAGTAGCCTAAAATACAGCAAAAGCGCCCCCCCCTGCTTTTCTAGTGCACAGAGCTGCTTCACCTACGTCATTGTCACTACTTCACACCTTACCCCCAACATTTTTTGGTCAAACATTCGTTCATTTGAAAATGGTCATTGGCCGAAAACGTGGCTTTGTATCCCTAAACATCCAAGTTAACCTAAAAAAATGTTCAGTGACGTCACGTGAAAATACTCTGGCTGCATTCGTAAACGACTAAGTCGTTGCACGAGTTTTCGTAAGAAAACTGGAATGCGTGTGTTTAGTGCTGTCAGTGGTTATCAGTTTCCTTTGACTTTACGAACAACTTCAGTTTACTTAGTTTCGTCGCCTAGGAGACGTGTTTGTTTACTATTCGCGAATGCGTTAATTTTCCTGAAGAGAGTTTTTAGTGCATACGCAACATAAAATCAACAGGATTTTTAAAAGAAAGAGTGACCTTAATTGAAGTGCACAAATCAAAATTTAGAAATTTCAACTTGACAATGCCTTGAAATTTCAACTATTTTTTAAAAAGTATTTAGCAAGAGAAGTTCAAATTTCTCTAATAACGGTTTAAATCAACTTCAATCTCAACACTAAAACATGCATTTTTGAATTTACTAAAACGAAAAATACAAGAAAATGATTACCTTTGAAAAATTATGTACTTCGTTGCATTTTCTAACGTACGCATGAATTTCCTCCTCGAAAAAATAATATTTGCAGCTTTAGAAAACGTATAATACTTTTCACAACTACATACTTTTCATTAACAACGGACGCCATTTCAAAACAACAACAACGTGCAGCAAGTATATCTTCTAAACAACTGACGAAACCTTAGCACAGATCGGTCTATTTCGTTTGAAACTAATCGCACTCAGTTTTGTATACGAACACTCTAGTTTAAAAACTGTATGCACTCAGTTTCCTTTACGAATGCCTTAGATGGAAACTCATTGCACAAGTGAAACTCGTTTGGCGTTTACGAATGCAGCCTCTATTTCGTTTGCTCTTAAAATAATGAATAAACGCTCCCTTAAGGTAGATTCATACTGGCCGTTCCGTGCCACTGATATTCCGCTCCGCCCCACCGTTCTTTCCCGTTTTGAAACTAAGGCTGTCCGCACGCGAGCTTAAAAGCCGCAGTCAATGCACCGATGAAATCACTCCATATGTCGGCAAAGTGTAACGTCAATGCTCTCCGCTTTGCTTCTCTGAGTTACGTCATCGAACTATCTTATCAGTACGGGACGGACAGTATGAATCCAGCTTCCGTTGAAGATACGGGGGCCCTAGAGTGGTATATATTTCAGATTTTTACCGTTTATCCGTTCCCGTAGACCGCAATTTTCCTTGAAGATTGGTGGTGGTGGGGGGTTTGCAGCATTTTACGGTTTAAAAAATTCTTCAGATTATTTAAAATAATTAAGATTCAGTTGGTTTAACGAAATATCTTGAGAAATCCAAATTAATTAATGCTGAGGTGTCATGTAATACATAATCTAGTTACTGTATTAGTACACATGATCTCTTACATTCTGATATATTGACTCGTCTGATATAATGATTCTAAATCACTGAACTTTTAGTAATAGAGCTTTTTCATCGGAATTTAAGCAGGACATTAATACAAAATTTTGATTGTATATTTCCGCATTCTTTGACATTAATATAAGTACCAACTGATAAAACTGCTGGCGTATCTTCATTCATACTGTGTACTGAATCACAATTAAGACTGCATAATTTCAATGCATGTTTTAGCCAAATATGTGAAGATGCGGAGTTTTACGAGAATGAAAGTGACGGGGTATTTAGACAACTGATATTGACTCCACGTACTTAATCTCTGCATGTTACGAATAGATAAACGTCAAAATTAGTTTAACTTTAACATAGTATATTTTACATGAAATGAACTTCGTAGTGTTATGAAAATAATTAGGCCTGTTTTTTTTAACAGCATACACCCAGACAGCACAGCAAACTTGCATCAAACTTGCGAAAGCTTGATTTATCAAGTCAATGAACTTGAATTAAGCTTCAAATTTTCAAGCGTGTAAGCTTAAAGCAAGCTTGAATCAAGTGTTCTCGTTAACACTCGCCCAGCTTGCATTAAGCTTGACATAGCAAGCTTGCATTAAGCTTGACATAGCAAGCTTGAATCAAGCTTGACATAGCAAGCTTAATTTCAAGCTTAAAAAAATTTCCTAAAAATTTTTTTTCTAAATACACGGGGCGCCCGTCGGCGAATTCGCCCACATACTTTATTTTTCCACGCATTTTCCCCTCTATGCCGAAGTTATTTTAATCTGTTTCCATCAAACGTCCACGGCTGGGTTCGAACTCGGGAAGGGAGGGCAGCGTGCTAACCTTTCCGCGAATAAGCCTCGCGCTGCTATGACTAAAGTTTGAAGTGACTGTTACGGTTGTCACGCCGTTTTCTGACCAGATCGATCAGTGGGCGATGCCGATAAGTTTTTTTTTTATTTTTCCATGGGATTAATCAAAATTTAAATAATGTTATGTGTGATTTATAGACTCTACTAATAGGGAAATAAGCATAATATAGACTTAAAAGCAGGACACGTTTTACAACTTTCAATATCGCAACCCTCATGTTGGGCAATACTGCCGGCCAAAATCGAGACAATTGACTGATTTTGTGATTTTGAAATCAATGTCGTAGTATAATTGTATTTTATTTTGAAGAATTTCCATATTTGGAAATATAGAATCTTTTTTTTTTAATTCTATGGTCAAGTACATTTATGACTGATTAATTATTTTGTGGCGGCCGGATTGCGCCTCATTCTACCTCATTCTATCACCCATAAAGTGAAGTATATTAACTAACTAAATAGTGTTAATTATATTAAAATTTATTTTTAGAGCTAATTAATTAGTTAATGGAATTACTAATGTTAATTAGATGTAAATAAAACTAAAACTCCCCTCCTGTTACACTTCAGAGGGGCTTATCCGATTCATTCCTTCCCCTTGCGTGTTCTAATGTCCAGGTTTTGTGCGATAATAAAATGAAACACAACTTTTACGAGCTTTTCTTTATTTAATATGAGCAAATTTGAGAAAATGCTAGACCCATTCTCTTTCACTTCCATTCTCTTTCACAGATGGCACGCTTTCCCTTTCAAGCAGTAATCAAGATGTATTCCAGCTGGACAGTTAAAATGACTTCTGCAAGCTTGCTGGAAGCTTAAAATGAATTGTACTGTCAAGCTTTTATTAATACGTCAAATTCAAAGAAATGTCAAGCCTGATTTAAGCTTATGTGCTGTCTAGGCAATAAGTGAATAATACTTACTTGGTAATAATTAGGCCTATTTTTTTAACAGCATACAATAAGTAAATATTACTTACTTGGATATCGGTTTTTGTGAAGAATAGTTTGTTAATAACAATAAATATAAATCAGTTTCAAAATACTGGAGATTCTGATCAAAATATAACATTGATAATTGACGTTACCAACTGTTAGTCAGCGCTCCAGCATTTTCTTCTCCGAGTGCACAATCAGTGTTTACATTCAGCGCATGCGTACACTTTCTTAAGAACGAATGTAGCACAAAGAGGAGAAAGAGAACTCTCTGCAGCAGTAGAATATAGCATGCTTACTATTTTTGTCTCTTTCTCTCTGGCGATCTATCCGGTCGTTCCGTCTGTTAAAATCCAAAATCGTCCCAGCCTCATCCTGACGCTATTGCCGTGACGGTATTGCCGTGACGCGACCTTGAAATTTCACTCTCAACGCGCCTAGAGAAGTTTCACTTCAAAAACTCAACTGTACGCTTTTTTATTAATAAAAGATAGTTTATTTTGTATACTATAAGAACAGTGTTTTTTTTTTTTTTTTCGCACTATAAAAAGTAGTCTATTTGTTAATCCAGAACTTTAACTCTATTTTTTCCAAATTTCATCCAAATCTGTCGAACCGTTCAAGTGTGATGGAGTAATAAACATACATACAAACATTGACATGTATAATATTAGTAGGATTTATATTCACAATATTGATCATAATTTTTTGTTGATCACATACCAAACAATATAAAAATTTCATTCCGAAAGAAGTATCTTGTATTGAGTATCACTATGGGCTTTGGAATCAAGTTTCCTAAAATGAATTCAGTCATAAGTTGGAAGATAAACTACGGTTTCTATGCTGTTACAGCTGAGCCTGTTGTAAAAAATAAATCTCAATGAAACAAAATCCAGTATAATATCACTGCTTTCTGAACGAAAAATATTTGCTTTTGGAACTTGAAAATATAATTTATTATGTAGTAACACTTCCAGAAAGCTTCTAGTTCCTGAAAATATAATTTATTATGTACTCCCAGTTCCAGAAAGCTTCTAGTTCCAGTTTTCTTTATGACACTATCTAACCGAAAATAATAATGCCATGTTTATTTAAGATTTTGAATAGACTATAAGCTACACGAACGTCGTAAACGCATTTTTAGTTCTTCAAAATAGTATTATAATGCATTTCGAAAAAGCCATTTGAAATACTTTTTTAGAATGGATATTGTGTTTTATTTGCAATTTTACAAACATTAGTCTATTATAGGTACTGAATTGTTATAGTAAAATTTCCACTATAAAAGATTTCTGGAGCTAACATGAGGGAATTGAATGCATTGAAATTTAGTATACTGGGTGTCCCCAAAATGTTTTAACAAGCTTTATTTATTTATTTATCTGATGGAGATAAGTGGGCAATGTAAATCGAAAATATATTAAGAATGAGGTAATACAAAAGTCTAAGTTTAAAAAAAAATCACTTTAAAATTTTGCCATTCGATACAGGTTGTTTAAAATATTTTTCGCCTTAACTTATGATCAACTTGCATATTGAATTTTCAAAACTACAATTCGCATCAGAAGCATTACTGTGTAAGTAAATGCGCATATTGAAACATGTGTTCTTTAGACAATGTATTTATTGCTGAAACACTTTAGAAAACTCTCAGAAAAACCGTCAATTTTCCACCATACTTTTTCAGATTTTCTCACTTTACTGAAAGCAAAAGTATGTTCATTAAATCACATTCCATACTTTACAGTTTTCAGCGTGGATCGATGCATCTGTAGCATCAATTCTAAGCAGGCAGTGATATTTTGTTCTTTAATGGCCCAGAAATAAAGGTGACATCATTTTACGATAAAACCATTCAAAAGTATATCACATGAATCATTATCGAGTTAATATTTATTCGCAATCCGGCATACATTTTCTGTTTACACAGGGTCTCCAAAAAGGTGGCAACACACTTTAATTTATTATCTATTAAAAATAAGTAGACAATGTAAATTGAAGAAATGTTAAAAATAAGGTATGAACAAAAGGATACATCAGGACAAAAAATCTTACGTTAAATTACAAAAATTAGCAATTTTTAAATTTGCATACTACCCCCGTACACATAAAAAAGGCCGTTGGTAGAATGTTCCCCATATACTAATGAGTTGATGTTCAAAATTTAGCTGTTCATCATAAAACGTCTCACAGGTAGCTTCAAAGAAAGATGATCAGGAACTACACATGAATTCGAATATCAACTTTTATTTTTAGCATGCAGAAATTAAATTTTCTTTAGTAATTTTCATACAACCCCTGAACGCTATCATCCGTCCTGATTTTTCCCTTTGAATGGCTTTGAAAAGTGGTTTAAATCATACATATGTATACTATATACTCATGATATTTATATTTTCATATCTCTGATAGCGTTTACGATGTAATCTTCAATTTTTATACATCACCTTATTAGTGTATTGAACACATTTAAGTATTTGGTGATTTTTTGTCCGAGGATCGTATACAAATTTAAGTGAAACCTTTTAAAAAATAACGAGAAGTATTTTTTTAAGTCTTTTTCTTCCTACTTTAGTTTGAACATATTTTCAATATTTTGCCCACTTACCTCAGATAGAAAAAGACGAAAGCACATTACCATATTTAGAACACCCTGGCTATACATGAGATCACTCAAAGAATAAAAAAAAAAGAGAAGATAATAGATTGAAAAATGTCCAGAGCTTCGCAACGAAAACAGCAAATTTAATAATGTAAATGACTAACTTCTAACTCTGCAAAAGATTTCAACATTTATTCAATAGTTTTTTAACACTTATTTAATAATTTGTGTCATTTCTTGAGCTGATTTAGCCTGTAGAGTGACACCTAGAGGATATTTTACGGAAGTGACGTTTTAAAACACTTCTTTGAGTCCATTTCGGGAGCAGTCCAAACGCAGACGTTGATGACAATCGGCTAAGCTATTTCATCTACAGAACGCTGTTCACAGAGGAAGTTCAACAATGACCACCATGTACATCAAACCCAGTTATTATGTCATTGTATTGTTAAAGGAACCAGGAAATGCATTTCAAAGGTGAGTTACGACTATTTTGAAAGTTTTAACCTGTTACAATCAATTTTAAAATATTTCCGAATGATATCAAATAAGGTAAAGGCACCAATTGTTGACACTACCAAATTATTGAGAGTTGTTCCTTCAATGTTCAAAAGTAAGCGTTTGATGTCACTTAGAAATTCAAGCATAGCATCAAGCCAAAGCTCAATTACTAAGTTACAGATTCCCTCTATGATCAAGTATATTTGACCGACAAAACTGCCGGGAAAGAAGACCAAGCAAACACACACCTGCTGGCGGAGTACCTTTCCAGCACCTTCTGCCTTTACGTCCAGCACCGGCCCGGCACTGCAAAAAGTTCCTGAATCGTACCAAAAGTGGTCGCCCGAGAAGTACCTTGCCAGAAGCCCGGGAAGGCAACGGCTCTCTGCTGGCATACTGCATGTGCCGGCCGTTACTCACAATAAAGGCACTGGCCCATTAAGTTTATAATGTCCAAAATGAAACGGCCGGGTGCCGGCTTTTATTAAAAATAAAGGCATCGGCCTAGTATCTTAGCAGTGACTACAATATAATGGCACGGTACCGGATTAGTGCCTATTTACAGTAATGCTGCCATAATTAAAATACGAGCCAGTGCCGGATTCGGAGTAGGGGGCTTATTCATCAACCCCCATCCCCATCCCGCAAAAAAAAAAAAAAAAAAAAACACATTCCTTAAGCGTAACATTTTGACATCCGAATTAACTAGGGAAAACCCGTTTTATTCGAGTGGCGGTAGCACGGTTTCGAGGGGCCACTACAGCGGAGGCATATTTTCCAGGGGGCCCCCTGAAGTGATGGCCGGACCCACTGATATTTTTTGGGGTTTTGCAGAGGGCCAGCGTTAGCATATTTTTGAGGGGGCCCCCTTAAGCGATGGCTGGAACCATTGATGTTTCTTTGGGTCTCGCAAGGGTCAGAGTTAGCATATTTTCCAGGGGGCCCTACAGTGGTGGCCAGACCCACTGATGTTTTTTTGGGGTCTCGCAAAGGGCCAACGTTAGCATATTTTCGAGAGGGCCCCCTGAAGGGATGGCCAGACACACTGATGTATTTTTGGGTCTCGCAGAGGGCAGCGTTAGCATATTTTCGAGGTGGCCGCCTAAAACGATGGCCGGACCCATCGATGTTTTTTTTTGGGTCTCGCAAGGGGCCAGCGTTAGCATATTTTCGAGAGGGCCCCCTGAAGTGATGGCCGGACACACTCATGTATTTTTGGGTCTCGCAGAGGGCAGCGTTAGCATATTTTCGAGGGGGGCCCGCTACAGCGGTGGCCGGACACAGTAATGTTTTTTGGGTCTCGCAAAGGACCAGCGTTAGTATATTTTCCAGGGGGGGCCCCTACAGCGGTGCCGGACCCACTGATGTTTTTTTGGGTCTCGCAAAGGGACAGCGTTAGCATATTTTCGAGGTGGCCGCCTAAAACGATGGCCGGACCCATCGATGTTTTTTTTTTGGGTCTCGCAAGGGGCCAGCGTTAGCATATTTTCGAGGGGGCCCCTTGAAGTGATGGCCGGACACAGTGATATTTTTTGGGTCTCGCAAAGGCCAGCGTTAGTATATTTTCGAGGGGGCTCCCTAAAGCGAAGGCTGGACCCATTGATGTTTCTTTGGGTCTCGCAGGGGTCCAGAGTTAGCAAATTTTCCAGGGGGCTCCCACAGTGATGACCGGACCCACTGATGTTTCTTTGGGTCTCCCAAAGGGCCAGCGTTAGCATATTTTCGACGGGGCCCCTACAGTGGTGGCCGGACCCACTGATTTATTTTGGGTCTCCCAAAGAGCCAGCGTTAGCATATTTTCGACGGGGCCCCCTGAAGTGATGGCCGGACCCACTGATGTTTATTGGGGTCTCGCAGAGGGCCAGCGTTAGCATATTTTCGAAGGGGGCCCCCTACAATGGTGCCGGACACAGGAATGTTTTTTTGGGGTCTCGCAAAGGGCCAGCAATAGCATATTTTCGAAGGGGGAGCAAAATCCAATTTTTAGTGGATAAAGCATTAACATTCCTGAATTCACATGGGAAAACATGAGGGTCCCGCCACCACCGTTTGGGGGCACCCCTCGAAAAAATACTAAAGCTGGCTCTTTGCGAGACCCGAAAAAAATCAGTGGGTCTAGCCATCACTTTAGGAGGCCCCCTGGAAAATATGCCTCCGCTGTAGGGGTCCCTCGAAAACGTGCTACCGCTACTCGAATAAATCGGGTTTTCCCTAGTTAATTCGGGTTTTGCCTAGCGCAGTCAGTCCGAACGCGTTTTGCCTAGTTAATTCGGGTTTTCCTTAACGCACTCAGAAAGCGTTTTCCCTAGTTAATTCGGGTTTTGACTGATTTCGGGTTTTAACTGTAACATATATATTTCAGAGCAATCGAAACCGCATAAAGAAAATAAAATTCCTAAATGAACCCCATTCCGTATTTTTGACTATTACATGAAAATACTGGTTCAGTATTACTTAATAATTGCAGAATAACTGCAGGAGCTCTGAGTACAGGATCTGAGCTCTCATGCAAATTAAACCCTGACTGGTCTTCGTGTAATACACTCTAACATATTTCTGCATCCATTCGGTAGATTTTAAAAGGGGTTTAACGTAGAAAAATGTCTCAAAATGTTTTTCAGGAAAAATTTTGCAAAATTGTAAAAAAATTAATATAAATTATAAAAATTTTAAGATTAAAATTCATAATTCTGTACATAGTGGGGGTTATAGACTGTCATATACGGAGTGGGGATTTCACTGTCGGTGCAGTAAACATTTTTATAGGATACTGAACTCGTTTGTATTATTTTAGTTTTTAGTACTAAAATATTTGAAGGCACAATATGAACTTCTCCGTTTACACCCCCCCCCTCAAAAAAAAAAATCTTAGCAGTGACCCTGCCTTTGGGTGCCCGGAACTTATATCCCCTAACACTTCTACACCGTATGAATGTGAAACAATATTATTTAATTAAAATAACGAAATTTTATGTCAACACAACGAAATATATACAGGCCCATTACTGCCAAATAGTGCTGGTCCGGTACATTTTGAGCAGTACCACGCCGTTAACTTTTCTGTTCATGTCATAGACACATGGCAGTTCGCCGTTACTAGTTATGTACTGGCGCATATGCACTTTTCAGACACTCTTACTCCAGTGATTTCCAGACAATGGCAATCTATCTTGCTCCCGGTATACTGCACTTAGCCAGCACGACGGGTACCCGGTCGTCATTTTGCGGGCAGTAGTGTGTTTGCTGGGGACTTTCTTATCAACTGATGTCTTGCAACCGCTCGTAAACTAAAGGTTTTGTTTAAGAGGCAAGTACCGATTTCGTCAGTAATAGCTATGCAACTTCATGTTTCATTGCTTACATTTCTTTAGTTCTACTTTGTTGCTACTTTGTGATAATATAGTTTCCAAATGTGAATTTTCAGTTAAACAACTATTTTTAGGGGTGTCAATAATTAGTACTTCAAAACACTCAATTTACCCAATTACCAACACACCCGTGAATAATTGCGAATTTCCCTTAAAAATATTATGACATTATAATACTCTCAATAATATGACATTATTGAAAGTTGTTTTTGATTTGGAAGACGATTCTTCGCCCTTCTAAAAATAACTAATAGATCCAATTTTTGAAAGTGATCCAATGAAGAGATCCAATTTTTGACAGGGGGGTGCCATTAATAGGTTTAGGTTACAGTCAATAATTGCAATGTTAAGAAACAATTATGGACAGCTTAAAAGTTCAGATACTACAATTACTTCCCAGTCATGAAACAAAAATTGGGAAGTAGGTAGGCATAATGAGAAATGTTAATAAGTAAACATTTAGGATTCAAGCAATATACTGCATGCCTGTGAATTATGCAAAACTTATAACTGCGATTTGTTCTCTTTGTGAGAACACATTTTACCTATGTGCATTTGTTCTCGTTTTGTGCAACACAATTTGCACTAGCATTTGTTGTCGATATGAGTACCGCATACTGCGTTTTCAGATCAATTCTCTTGTAATTTATAAAGTAGATTTATTATAATACCACATAAATCGATCGTTTCTCTTTTTCTGACTTATGGAAATTTAAAATCGACAAGCTTATGTTTTCCATTTTCAGTTCAGCTTTTCAAATGGCTCCAGCAAGCTGTTACAAACAAAAGAAGAAAAGCTCAGTTTAAAGAAAAAAATTGGAGAGGGTTAAGTATTAGAAACCCTCAGTACTGTGAAGAATGGTTTTCGACATGCAACAGCAGCCAGGAATTATGGTGATGGTACCCCGTATTAATTTAGTTAACAAAGCAACCAGTAAGTCCCCAATCAGTCGTAAGCCTATCTCAGTAAGTATTCCAGCGAAAAGAAGACCACTTATGGGAGCACTCTTTGTTTGAATTATTGGTAGATCGAAGAAGATCGTTCAGTGGTGACGAAACAGCATTTTCCCTAAATTAAAAGTATAGGTTCCTAATGATTCAAATAAAGTATACTTCACTGTGATGAGGAAATAGTGCTTTACTGTACCTATTACACCTAATGCTTGCAGTGATTCATTTTCATAGTTTAGAAAAGTTTGATGGAGGAAATTAATGAAGACCCTTTGGAAGCTTCTGAAGAATAATTCAGTGACCAGAAGTTTACCAACGCTCACAGCATATCGCGAGCAGACCGACATCTACAGGTATGTGTTTATGCAACTGGAAACATTTACCCCGATTCTCTGAAGAAGCCAGTACCTATATCATATGTCCTTCCAAGAAAACGTCCTATGTCCTTGCTGTCAACGATTTCAAATCAGCTCTATCTGAACCAAATACATTGATAGATATATATGACATAACACGTGCTGAGCACGTGTTATGTCATGTATATCTGTCATTGGATGTCGTATTATACCTATCAATTTTATGATCAGCATAATACCTAGTGTAGTGTCTTCAGCAGATCATAAAACTACCCGAAGAGGAAGCTAAATAACAAAACAGAAGAACAAGAGCACAGACAATCGCAAACATTGAGCACGCTGATTAAACAGCAGAAAATAAAATACTTTAAATAGTAGACAAAAAAAGGAAAAAGCAATGATGCAATTAAAGCAGGAAAATACCAGAGTCAAGAAACCAAGGGAAGCACGTGGAATCTCAAGCAATGATGGAAAGAAGAGAGGGAACTACAAGATAAGTTAGATGAAAACAATGAAATTTTAGTTTAAAATATATCAACCTGTCTAGGATTTTTTTATTTATTCATTTAGTTATTTTTTGCAATATTGCCTTATTTTATTGAAAATAATATTGTTAAAAATTTTACTACCGTGTCAAAGATTTGGTTCTTTTAACTGAAAATGAGTGAATACGCATGTCAATAATTGTTTCTTATCCATGTCAATAATTAGTTTATTCATTTCAATAATATGAGAAATAATTGCTATTGAATTTCAACTTATAAAACGGGCATTTTAATTAATTTGTCTAAAGGAATGAATGGAATCGGTAGTGCAGACTTGGGCCACAAAGAAAAACTTTGAAACATAAATATTGCTTTATAAATAAGAAAGTTATTAAGAAAATTTCATTAAAGTGTCAATAACTGGTGCCATTACCTTGCTTAGGGAAATATTTCTCTGAAAGTTTGAGGGGGAAAATATCTTCTCGAGTTGGATTTGAAGTTTATTTTCATGGAGATAGTATGGTTAACGCAGTTTTTAGAGAATATTTCTACGAATTTCAAACAACGAAAAGCAGAACTTCAAAGCGAAGATGGAATCAAGCCCACGAGATTTTCTTTCATCTAAACGGAAAAACAAGAGGAGGGATTCATAGACTTTTAGCAGGAGTGAAGCGAATCAAAAATATGATGAAGGAAATGAGAAATGTATTTTTAAGTTCTCAGAATAAAAATAAAAAGAAATGCAGGAAACACAACATACCTTATTTCTTCAGAAAAGGATCTTTGCGTAAATATGGTAAACCAGCTGATGGATTTGTGGCTAGATTTATATTTGTTAACGTATTTACAAATTAGGTACTGGGTATAACTATATCAATTTATAAGCAAGTTCATTGTGTAAATATATTTTCCATTTAACTGATTTTACCTGTTCAATCGACGTGGACATGTGAAATCTCGAAATTAATAATTTTTTTTTCTCTTCCCTTCAGCTGTCCACACATGCGGATATTCACGTTTCTATTGTTAAAACGATCCTTTAAGATATTTTTGTAATTTTAAACTGACGTAAATATGAGCTGATGCTTTAATTTTCAATAAAATAAATTTCACTCATGTGAATGTGTAAATTTTGCACACTAACGAAAACATTTTATTTTAGGTTGCCGTTATTTTATTTTATTTTATTTTATTCTATTCTATTTTTGCCTTTAAACAAAACAGGATTTGCAAGTTATTGAATTTTCTTAAATATATTTATTTATTTCATGATTAAATTAGTTCAAAAGAACGTGTTGGGCATCCTTTATCTTTATTCGTTTCATGACAGTCTTCATTTGTGGGTGGTAACAAGTTTACTACTGAAACAGAAACTAGAAATTAGGCTTTTATTTGGGATATATATATATATATATATAAAACTACCTATTAAAAAACTACTAATTACCTACTAATAAAAAATTAAAAAACTACCTCATAATTATATTTAAAAAACCTATTACACTTAAAATCGATAAGTGGAAAGCGCATTAAATATATATATATATATATAACTAACAAGTAAAACACAAAACATACTACAAATAAGACAATATATATATATATATATATATATATATATATATTTAATACGCTTTCCACTTATCGATTTCAAGTGTAATAGGTTTTTTAAATATAATTATGAGGTAGTTTTTTAATTTGAGATGCAATATTTATGTCGGTCCTGAAGCGGTTAATAAATTATTTGTGAAAAATTAGTCTGAATAATAAATCATCACACATAAATTTAAACTGAAAGAAAAACAGTTTAATTCATATGATAATTCTGTTTTAATTGTTTTTGTCTGGATCTTATTAAATACATTTAAACTACGGGAAGAGTTATAAATCTCCCCTTTCAAACATTTAGGTTAAATCTATAAAATCAGTAATGAATTTTCATGTTTAAGTTGTACAATTTTTACAATAACATTCGTATACTATTGATAAATAAATACAGCAATGTCAATAACAAAATAATGCATGTAATATTTAAAAAAATATTCCCATCAATAAACGAAATGAAAAACCCCATATGTGTTACCTTATATAACACAGATTTTAGTTAAAAATCCTTTAAAAAATATTCAACCAATTAGCATCATGCAAAATAACTTGAAACGAAAGATGAAATCAAATTATTGAAATTTTCTTTCTGCTAAAGGGTAAAAAATAGATTCATTGATTTCCGGCAAAAATGAAATGGGAGAAGAAAGGACAAAACAAACTACCTCATGTATGTTAATTTTAATCAGAATCAATTTTTTCAATAATACTAATGTGTCCCTTTCCTCTATTTATCTTAACTTGCTAATAGAATAAACTACACTCATGTCCATAAATTAAGGATAATGAAATTCAGGCAAAGAAAGAGAAAGAAGCAAAACAAATTTGACTTATTTGTAAAGTCTATTTATTAAACAAAAAGTAAAGAGCAAAAAAGATGCTATATGTTTGACATAATTAATAAAAATTGCAAGTTTTACTCCCTTGACCAAATTTCAAAAAAGAACCTATTTACAAAAAACAGTATAACATGGTTAGTAGGATGGTTAATACGGAGTATGTCTCCCGGACGATGCAATACAGGCCTGACAACGCCTAGGCATGCTGAGTATCAAATGATCAATCGGATCTTATATTACACCACTCATCAAGCAATGCACTCCGAAGTTCCGGTAGACAGGTGGGAGGGGGTTGACGGGCTGCAATTCGTCGGCCAAGCATATCCCACACATGCTCTATTGGATAAAGTCTGGTGAGTATGCTGGCCAATCCATACGGGTGATATCCTCCGATTGAAGGCATTCGTCTACAATGTTTGCACGGTGAGGACGGGCGTTGTCATCCATAAACACAAATTCAGCAGCCATGGCGCCCCGAAACAAACGTACGTGTTGTTCCAGAATGACATCCCGATAGATGTGGCCTGTCATCGTTACACTCTTAACATGCAGGTCAGTTCTGGAACCAAGAATAATTCCTCCCCAAACGAGCCATCCTGCACCACCGTAACGGTGTCTTTCAATGGTGTGCTCTTGGTGGTAACGGGTACCTGGCGCTCTCCAGATGAATGTCCGGCGAGAATCAGACTCCAAACTAAACCTGGACTCGTCGGAAAACATCACACAAGACCAGTGTTGCGGTGTCCACAATGCATGCTCTCTACTCCAGGTTAATCGCAGGCGATAGTGAGTTGTGGTAAGTGGAACAAATCTGACAGGCCTACGAGCATATAGACCAATGTGCCCTAAGCGTCTGTACACGGTCTGCCTTGAAAATGTCGTACCGGTAGCTGAAGAGACAGGTCTGATGCTGTACTCCGTCTGTTTCTTTTGGCAGTAACTGCCAAATAGCGGTCCTCATTCGGCGTTGTAACTCGGGGGCGACCTGTGCTGTAACGTCTGCTCACATTACCATCATCTTGGAATCGTTGCCAAAGCCTGGAGATGACACTCTGGGCGATTCCAAGTTCCTCGGATACTTCCAGCTGGGTACGTCCACATTCCAGTCATCCGATAATTCTGCCACGTAAAACATCATCCAAATGCCTCCTTTCTGCCTTAACTATGCGGTTTTTGCACTGAAAGGCTTTCACAGCGCTTGTAAACAATTTTACTTCTTTGCCACCATTCCTTATATACCCCTCTCTTACACTCTCGTCATTGTGACGTACCATCCACGGCATCTGGTGGTTTCCTGTAATTTGCATATTCTTCTTCAAGATGTGTGTGATCATTCCACAGGTGAAATTTTTATTTTAGAGATCAATTTCTGTGTGATTCTGAATTATCCTTAATTTATGGACATGAGTTTATTTTTACTGAGTTACAATATATAATCTATAAGAAATAAATAAAAGACTGATTTATCACAGAATGACGTTTGCGGAACATGTGCGGGATAAATTAATACAATAGTATTTATAAATGCATATCGGTGCAATTACTTTAAATTAACAAATGGGTTTATGGTTTACATTTTTAACAATTTTTATAGGTCAAATGAATGTTTTCAGATAAAGGAGAATTTTTCATGTTTCCGTGCATTTAGCAGGCTTGCAATAAAAATAAATTCAAGATTTCTTAGTGGCGAATATTCATCCCGTGAGACAAATTTTTAAAATTTTGATTTTGACATAAACTTTACCTTATAGTGCAAACCTATGGTAAACATTGAAATTGTAAGTACACAAAGTACTTCCTAGTTTTCTGCATAAAATAATACTTGAACAGTTTGTTTACTATTTCAGGCATTTCATTAAATATATTATATGTAAACTACAGTTGAAAAGAAATTTAGTTAGGGATTTTCAATTTCGTTAGTTTTGCTTGAAATTTTGCTTAATTATAGAATTTATTTTCCAGTTCGAATGTCGCAGGGATTATCTGTATTACCTATCCTCCTAGTTATTCCGGCATGACTTTACCTAAAATTTCCATGGTTGTCTAATTTCAGATACAAGAGCTTCGTAATTTTTATGAATAAATTAAATATTTTGAATAACCTCATTTCTTTCATAGACTCAGTGAAGCACAAATTGTCTTAAATATAAAGTAAAAGCAGAATCCGAGACTTACAGAATACCATTATTAAGTACACATAATTTGGAATATCAATCAAGTATGGAAATCACTGTACTTTACTGTACCAAGCAACAGTGTTATAAAAAAAAAATATTTTTACAAAATCTGTCGGATACTGCTTAACGTTTTCTTTCTGCTCGAAAAAGCTGACGGGCTCACAAATTGTGATTACTTAATAATCAATATTACAAGTTCGAAACCTAGAACCAATGAAGTTGTCTAAGAGAAACACAAAATGTTTCTAGAAAGTTGTCGAATAATCTTTAAATCACGATTCACCGAATTTCAAAAATAGTGTTACAAGACATAACTTCAGAAATAACCAACAATACCATGCTTAAAATTACGCAATATAAAGGTTCTCTGCAACACGTCAGTTAAAAAGTGATTCATAGATCCAATATGCTCTCTTACCTATATTTAATGCCGACATTTCTAGAAATTGCTTCTCTATCCCATTACAGGAATATTTTTTACGTTTCCAAAAAATCTATTGCATAAAAGTATTTCCAAGGGGGAAAGAACCCATGCAATCACTATAATTAAAATTGGTACAAGTATCGCAGAGCTTCGCAACTCTTGAATGAATATTGCTAAGTTTGGGGTTAATAATCTTTCCATAAAGTTGATCACAGCTAGGCAATGTCGCCTGTGGTTCAAGACAAAGCACAAACCCAAATAATATTCAATGAAAAATTTAAAGGGAAATTATTTTTTTAAAATTTACTTAAAAAATCAAATAAAATTCAAAGAACATGGGCTTTGGATTAAATTAACTCCGGAAGGCAGATCACCCTAAAAATTCGCAACACTATATTTAAGGAATTTTTGAATAAATTAGAAGAATATTATTCTTAACTATTTTGCCTTTTGTATTCCATACTTTACAAAAATCACGATACTAAATGTTTTTATACACTACGCATTTATCTAAGAAACCTTATCTATATTCTTATAATTTCCTTGTTTTATATTATAAGCTTTAAACTTTACTCAAATGATGAAAATGGGCTTTCGTTTTCTTAAAATTCCTTAATCTAATACATTTGTAAAAAGTCTTTTTTAATAATATCAAGTTAATTTTACTTAAATAGTCTTAAATAACGACTTAAATGTACCTAAATATTACTGATTTCTGATAGTGAATCATTTGTAGTATAGCATTTTCCTCTTTATTATGCGTTAAAACCAAGCGAAATACCGTAAAGAACATAAACATGTTGTTAATGCTTAGCATAAAATCTAAATTTTAATTTTATGTAGAATTTTGTTTTAATTAGAATTTTTTGTATTAAAAAATCAAACTAGAGAGAGAAAAAAATGTTTCCACTTGTTCGATTTGTGTCCAACTTAGATATATTTATAAAGGTGCATTTTAATCCTATTTAATTCCATACACTGGATATCTTTTGCACACATTCATTCATGCTAATTTAGAATATCATAGTAATTCTTAAGTTCTGAAAATAGTTAAGAAAATCAATTATAAATCATTTTTCAAGTGATCAATTCATGGAAGTTTCGATATAGCATTTTTGTGGAATTTAAGTCGAATCATACCTTGCGCTTAATACGAAACAAAACATGCAAATTTACTGAATTAACCTTGAACAAAATGAAAAATGAAGAACCGAGCTTTAGATGAATTTATACTTGAGAAAATAAAGAAAAAAAAAACATGAAGCGAATGTCTGTGTGGTATCGATCTGGTGTCGATAAAATTTGCCTTTTGATTTGCTCATGTTTCCAAATCGAAGATTGTCATGTACATTGTTACTTTTGAGTAGAAGTAGTTCCAGATATGCTTATAAATAATAATTTTCGTATTAATAATAACGAAAACTTTTCACAGTAAATGTTGTACGTAATAAACTGGGTGACAAATATTAATTCCTGCAACTTTTTGCGTCAATTTAAAAGAGAAGACTGGTAAATAGGAAAAATGCATATAAAAAATTAATAATAGGTTTGCAAATTTTTTGTATTCCTAGTTTAATAAATTAAAAAGGTCTTTAATGTCAAAAAGAATACACAATAATAAACGCTGCTATTGAATGTAAAAGTCTCTTTGTTGAAATAAACGGAAAAAAGTTTATGTCCTTAAAAATAAATGCGGCATTTATAAAAAGATTTTTGTTTTTGTATTTTATATTTAATAAAATGTTTTGTTGAATGCGTTATATAAATATCATATTTGTTATCGCAATGCTGAAAAGGTGAACATAGAAATAAATGTTCATAAAAACGTGAATAGTCTACAGTTAAAAATCAATCAACTATTTAAATATTTAAGAACATAATAATACTGGTGAACTAACAAAAGTACTAACATTTGAAACTTGATGATGAGTCATAAAATGATGAATAACATGTTGAAGATATGTCACATTTTTTTCATTTTATCTTCATTTAAATTGTAGAATATTGATAAATAATAGTTCGCATTCAATAAGGCAGTAATTTATTAATTATTATTTACACGTCTAAGAAAAAAAAGTAAATGCTTCAAAATATGTTTTATTTTCTTTTTTCTTAGCATACATTTGTAATTAATTTAAAGTACTTAAAAAGGAATTAGGAGAAGAATACTTAAAGAACCTTTTTATTTCACTATTTTTTTGTAAATAATTCATTTAAAATATTATGAGAAGAATAATATTTTCCCTCTTTAAGACGGTGGTTCTAAAACTGGGGTCGTGCAGCCATTTCAAAAGAGACGCCAGTTAGAAAAATATAAATAAATAAAAATAATTAAAAAAAATAACTCTAATTTCCTCAATTTTGCGGTAACAGTGTACCCGTAAATAATTTCGAAATACGAACAAGATAATTGTTGTAGCGTGAGAGCGCAGCAAGAGCTTGAGAACGGTTTCAGACTCAGCTGCTTTCTCTTCGTTATTAAATTTTCCCTAGCTCCGTTCAAATTCTCCTTCGCATGTTCAGTTTCTCAGTGACACAAGCGTACCAGCGTTGTCTGATTCATGCTATTCATTTCTCACCGTGAGTGTAATAGATGTGAGCCGCATTTTCTGCTGTGATTCTTGATGCCTTTTTTGTTTGTTTTAAGGGGACGGTGGACGTTATCAGTTTTTTTTTTAATTTTTGACCAAATATTATGAATTTCTGAATAGATATGCTTTGAAGTATGACAAAATTAAATGCTTAAAAAACTAAAAAAAAATTCTTTTTTAAAATTTAAATTAAAAGAAATTTGAATTTCCAAAAAACTTGCGTCTCTTGCGCGCCAATTTTTAATTTTTCCCTTCAATTTTCTCTTGTTATTATTCAAAAACGTATTCGGAACAAATTTTCTTATTAATTTAGAGATTCGTTGAAAAGTAAAATTTTAGGAAGTATTTTTATACGTTAACACTGAATTTTCACAAAATTTTCATGTTTTTATAAACTTATATTGCATTTATATAATCTTAATGATCACCAAGATTATAACGGATAAGAAAATTTATTGTTATATATATCTTGAGTCTCTTATGAATTTTGTAAGACTTCTTCAAAAATTGCGTCGCAAAGGATATTTTAAAGACACAGATCTGCGAAAAATTTTCATTTTGCACGAAGGGCATTTTTTCGGACATTTAAAGGACCATTTATGAGATACTTACATTTTTTAAATGCTTATGATTTTTTTACTAATTAAGTTAGAGACATGGATTTTTTGTTTCAGATACAGTAAAAATCTTAGAATATGAATACATTAAAAAACAATTTGGAAAGTTTTGGTAATACCATAGCCCACCATCCCCTTAATCTCACTAAAAAGTGAAAGTGACAATTTGTGTGTTATATTAAATAAAATGGCTAACACATTACAAAAGGCATGAGTATGTTTTGGCTACGCTATTTTTCTGCTCACCCACAAAGTAGTCTGTAAGTTTGAGTTGTAACTGTAGTTTACATCCACATATCTCTGAAATCTGGATTTTCAGTAATAGAACACATAAAACAAAAATATCGAGCAAAGCTGTACGTTGAGTGGAACCTGAGGTGTGCTTTGTCACAGTCACAACCTAATTTTCAAAAACATGCCATGAACAAAGCCTTCTCAAAACCAGCCTTCTCATCAATGTTATGAAAGTGTTTAGTATTACATGCCAAACTTACCTAGACCCTTGATTATAGTGTACGGTTAGTAATATTAAATTTTGAATATGATATTACCTATTCTATATTTTCATTGAATAACCAAACTTAGTTTCAAATTCCTGTTGTACTTCTCGTATTTTCCACATATGTTGCTGGAGGAGGGGCAAGCGCCACTTCAAATCAGTATTCAAAGCGGGTCACAGAGCCTGGAATTTTATAGCCCCTGCTCCCTGCCTTTAAGCTATTCTCACTAATCATCGCAAGGGATTTATAAATTGCTTTTGAGTATAAGTATATACAAAATTAAAATACTTTTTCTTTGAAACTTTTAAAAATTAAATTTTCAAGCTAAAATTTTAAGCCACAATTATGACTAGATGATGTATAGAAATAAACCCAAAACAAATGCTAAGGAAAGGAGTGTTAACTGGCTTAAAGAGAAAGTTTAAATTGTTTGTTTATGTTCGCTTATAAATGACTAATTACAGCCAACATTGAAATGGCGTAAAATTTCAGTCTGTATCACAAATAAAAAAGATTATGACTAAGTCATTATCAAAAAGAAAGCAGCAGATACCGCAAGCTGCAGCAGATTTAGTGACTTAGTGCTAACCAGGGTCAACGAGGAGGAGTGTTGGATTGTTACACCTTTGTGAAATGTTCATGTGAATGAAAAGAATAGCTTAAGTAAGCTAATGGTATTGAAAATCTCCATTTTCAAAATAATGTTTAGCATTACTGAAAATATAAGTACAGCTATTGAAATGTAGTGAAATTCAGACGACTAGATGTTCCTTTAGAAGTAGAAATTTACATAAATATTCAGTTATTTCATTTGACTAAAGTACTGAATATAATATATTATGTAACAAAATATGTGATTGGACATTTATAACAATATTACTGTTACACCAGTGAAATCATCAACAATCCCAATCAAATTTTCAGGATGTTTCAATATCTATATTCAACCATAAATATTTGTTTAATATTAGTGAAAAATCATATAATAATATTCAGTAAAAATCAGAGGTATACCTTATAAAACATATTGAAAAAAAAACCTTTATTGTTTTTGACATGATTTGACTTGAAAGATATAAATTTTATGTATCGTAAAACTTTTTGTCTAAATCAATTCAATATTTACGAGAGCATATCAGGAAAAGGTATCAATTCTTCATAAGAAAAGAAATCTTGAAATAGATATTTCAGGATATTCTATTTATATGAACCCATAAATAATATACTATTACAGAAAAAAAAAATTCATAGCCGAAGTATGTCTTTCATAAATTTAGAAACATCAATATTAGATTTTACCTGCATTAAAAAGACAAATAAAAGCTCTTCAAATGAAAATGTATGTATCTGAACTTCAAATACAGCTAATTTTGTTTGACAAATACCTTATGTGGTCAAATATTTCATTTTGTTTTTTATTGAAAGACAGGCAATTTTCTTACCTGTCAATCATTTTTTTCAAAATTGTTGGGAACTTGATTTTTTAAAGCAATTTTCTGAAGAAACAATTTCAAATGCGCTTACTAATCTCAGAGTAAGTAAGAATTAAATACTGGAATCAAGGGGGCACGGGACCTTTAATTTTGCGGAAATGATCATACTTCAGCTCCTGTGTTTCGAGTAATATGTTTTTCAGTATTACCAAAAATACTGTAATGTAGTATTATTATATATGAGAATAAAAACTACATACAAAATTAATTATTTAATTTAAGTTTAAAAAAGTACGCTACAATGGTAATCACAAACTACTGCTGGCACAGTGAAATTTGAAAATAAGAAGCTAGTTATCGTCATTTGAAATTAGAAGCTACTTATCGTCATCTTAAAACCAGAATCCATTGAAAAAGAGTTAAAATTTAAAATCTTAAAAATTTATCAAAAATAGTGTAAATTGCATAATATATTTCTTATTAAATCAAAACTAAAATAATAATGAGATATTCGTTTGGTTTTAGTGTGTATACTATAAGTAGATACACTTGGAAAATAAATTTCAGAAGGCTAGAATTCATAGCTTTAAAGTAATCGTGCGCACAAGTTGAAATTTAATCATTCTCTGAAAACCCGATTTAAAGTTTCATTTCTACATTTTGCCGGCTGCACAATGGCCTACAAAAACAGTTATAACTCATGAACTAGAGAGAATTTTTGAATGAGGTTTTTGTACAGTGTTGATTAATGTATGAACATTCAGAATATGTTAAAATATGATGATATTTTGAAGGTTTTAAATGTCCTGTTCCCCGTTAAATTAGCACTGTTTAACATACACTTTAAGAAAGTATTTATTTTTCGTCGCTTTAAGAGTTTTGTTTGTTTATTCAGAATTTCAATACGTTTTGAGCAATATTTAAACTTTATAATATCTGTAGTGGTGTACCGCTTACTTAAAATCATCTGAGTTGTGTATATGGGATTTTATTAGATTTTAGAAAGTTCGATACTCTTCTGTGCCTCCTAAAAATATCAAATGGCTTTAACAGCATCCTATGTTTGAATCACCCGACAGCAAAGAAAGAAAATCATCATTTAAAGTGTATATTTTTACTTTCTCATACGTAATGGAATTTTAAAGATAATGTTAACTTAAAAAATGAACTAATATCGTGAATGTTAATCATTTAAATTTTTTTCAAGTTCTTACAGAAATCGAAATTTTAAAAAATCTCAAAATATATTAAAGATACGGGAATACTGTTAATGCTCTAAATCTTTAATAAATTGCAGTTTAACTGCATGTGCCTGTTTCGTATACTTTTACGGCATTTACCAGCTTTTAATGTTGCTCTTTGTGTGCAATTAATCATAGCATAAAACTAATCCTAAATTCACAATTGCTAACAATTTGTACATGTTACCACAATCTATTTTCAATATAAAAAATTTTGGCAAAATGCAAAATAAGAAACATCTAATATCATGAATAGAAGACAAAAAAGAAAGTATACAAGATATACATATTATACTAAAAAAAATCGGCATTACCTTGCAGGGGGAAAATGTGGTGTTTTATGCATTATTGGTAAAGTGGAGGAAATTTCATCAAGAACATGCAGCTCTACTGATGAAGATTTATTGGATGCATTTTTCTGCGGTTGATTAAGGAGAAGAACATCGTAAATCACAAGATTATGTTGAAGCGAGTAGTAATATATGGAGGAAATATCATAAAAAGAATGCATTTGTTTTCCCGCAAGTCATGCCAATGCTTTTGTTTGTTCAATAATGTGAAAAAAATAAGTTATTTATTCGTCGAAGTACGCACATTGTAAATTTTTTAATAAGGGAGTACATTTTTCTTAGCTTTTAAACACAGAATATATATATATTTCCTTGTGTATTCATCCAGTAAAAAGAAGTGTTTTTAAAACTGGTATAAAAATAATAAGTTGCAAGATTCTACTTATAGCATAAAATGAATTTTTAAATTTTTAAAATCCCTGAGAAGGAAATGTTTAATTAGGTAACCGATTTCAAATTACTTCATAATAACCAATAACTATTCCTATTATAAAACCGTCGTAGGTTTTCGTAATTTCGTGTCAAATATAGAAGATATCGTCAAAATGGGTCCAATTTTTCAAACTTCATTTTTTGCGTAAGCTTGGCGATAAATCCCCAAAACGTGCCAAGCTTGGCAACTTTTTATATAATGCTACTAGCGCAGCCAATGAAAACACTTTAGGCAACGGTTATGAACATTTTTTTTTTTTGATAACATCATTAGCGCTTGATCAAATTAACATGGGACCACGTCTAGAATTTTCCCTTTCCAACAATAAATTAATAAATATAAAACGTGCGAAATCGAATCACGGGGTAAACATTTATCAATAATCTACATAAAGCTGCTGCTACCTAAAGCTAACTATTAAAGCCACATGCCTGTAAAACTCATTTCACTGCAGCTTTACTTAAGTAGCAAAAAAGCCTTTTACTTCCATTATCAATTGGAAAATCATATTCAATTAAATCAGTAGGTAGAATAGTTCTCGAGGAAGTACTAGACTTTTTTATATGTTGTTACTTTTTCATTAAATGAGAATCAAATAGTACAACTTAAACTGATTTTTTTAAACGAACTTTAAAAAATGGGATATTTCATACATTTCTAGACAACACTTTCTATGATATTCCATGGGCGATATAGTAGGGCAATAAAAACTGTGGGTGAGTTTATATTACATTCAAGCGATAAAAAGTCCATTCCTGCAAGAAAAAGAAATATTTACGCAGTTTGTATGTTGGTAGGAAAGCAATATATATAGGTAAATGAAAGTGAATAAGGTAAACTTTCCATTCTGAAGATAAATAATGTAAGCAAACAGAGATCACGGAAAAGGAGTTAAATTATTGGCAACGGGTAATGAAAAATAAAAATGCGCATAGATTAACAATTGCTAATACATTTTTCCGATCAATTTCATATTGTTGTTGTAAATACTCAGATTGTCTAGCAAAGCAAGGCCATATCCATAAATTGCCAAATATCTAAAAATTCTAGACACAACAGAAGATCCTGAAACACCGCGTCCTTTTTAAAATTGATGCAAACTAAAATAAGGACCAGAGTGATCTTGTCAACATAACATCAATATCGAACCCAGGAAAGTCCTGTTCCTGCTGAAATGTGAGTGCTGTAATATGTAAATTCATGAAGTGGAAGAAGGCCGTTTGATATTTTCTATGCGAAAGCCGAAAGGACACGCCCGCGTTCATATAAGCAAATCATACTTCGCTAAAAGCGTAAGCGGGATTTCCAGGCTCCTGATTGGTTGACTTAGTCTGCATCTTTCGTGATGTCACTTTGTAACTGCGCTGTAGTTATTTTTAAAATGGCAATTCCACAATGAATTTTTTAATTTCTGAAATTACAGATAATCAAAATTCTACACAGATATGAACGAAAGTACTTTTTTTACTTTAAACGGAAAAAAATGTGAAATTGTTAATTCGTAGTCTTTTATTTTATCTTATTTTTTGTGTGCGTGTTTGGGGAGAGAGACCGTGTGTGTAGGGGAATACGTATTCACAGTAAAAATATGGAAGTATTTTATAAACTCTTAAATGCCTACCTACCTTCTTTTTTGCATGTTTATATGAAAATATAATTAATTTAACGTTTATTAGATAATCTATTTTTTATAATACGGTATATTGAATAAAATAACACTTAATTGTTATGAATGAAAATTAATGCAACTGACAGAGAACAGAATATAAAAGTTTGAATGAAAATTTCTTTATGAAAATTTATACATAATGAAAATCATTATGTAAAATTATTATGAAAAGGGGGCGAGCGATAAAATGACATAGTCATTAATATATATTGTTAAAGACGTGACATAATACAACGTGCTAGTTATATACTTTAATTCACCCCCCATCAGATGTTTTCTTATTAGAAAGTACATAGAACATGCATTGCACCTATTGAAATAAAAGTGCATTCGCAATAAATAGAGTTCATTTGAAAATCATGAATTCTGAAATAAAATCCATAAAATGCAGACTACTTTAGCATTTTTAAGTCAAAATCAATGAAAAATTTATAGCAGAAATATTTTGGTTTACTTTGTATCGTAAAACCACCGCCGTGTCCTGAATTACAGAGAATAAAAGTTGTCAGTATTACCTGATGCCCATTTTTGATTTAAGAACCGTAAAAAAACTTGGTGATACGATCATGCGTGGCTTTTACGATCCCATACTTGTTTACGTTGAACCGTCAAATCAATCTTTTACTGCTCTTTGCCACACGTATGGAAAAGATACTCAATAAAAGATTTTTAAAGCGTGATCTGAATAAAATATTGAAAAATCTCCTACCTTTTTTTGTACGACGAACTTGGAATTGTATTTATGTTCCAGAATTCTTTTTGCCCGCTCAGGGATTAAGCTAAAATTTAAATACAGTTTAGTTAAGGTTACTAAAATTAGAAATAAGCGAAGAAATGTTAATACTTTTTCCATTTTTCAATTATATGTTATCAAAATTAATTCTGTAACTCTGAAAAGAAAAATAAAACAAACATTTTAATTAATAAAACCATTTTCTTTTGATAAAACACAATTGTGCTTCGATTTTTATTGTGATATGTAATCCAAAGACGCATGCTTTAAAAATAATCCGACTCACTCTTAACCACATTGATGAAAAGCTAAATGGGCAGTGAAAAATTCAAGATCTTTTTGCTTAATAAAAAAGAATCGCGTATTAGAGCTTTAGCATTAGTTTCTTTTTTTCAAGTAAATTTAATCTCAGCATGCGGTCATATGTCATTTTTTATAAACTGCATTAGTTTCTTTTTATGTGAATAATTTTTGCATACTTTCAGTTAATGAATGACCTAGTAGCCTTTTTTTTATATATATAACCGACAAAATATACTCCCGCTGTCTTAAAAATCAAGAATTTTACTGGTTACGTTGGTTTTGCAAAATATTTGCATCCATACTCATTTATGCTGAATTAACATATTAAAATGTCTGGTTAAAGAATATATGTTTGAATCAACAATTTAAAATACTTATTTTGTATTTTCACTAGCATACATAATTACTTGTATTCTTGTATTCTGTGATATTGAAATAAAAAATATTATGCCACTATTTATTAGAAACAATTAGCCTAATTTTAATATAACGTAAAGAATAATAAATACTACAGTACAAATATTCATCATAATTAATATTAGAGTCAACTGATAAAATACTGTAACCATATCACGATTGACTTGTTATAAATAAAAGAAAGCGGACATACTGTAATCACGTTCATGATGCGATAAAGAAAACTTCGCTACTTTAACCGCACGTTGTGGTGTAGTTCCTAGGAATTACGGCGCGAATCTTGTAGCACACATGGTTACAAAAGAGTCGCTGTGACGTTAAAGACGGTCAGAATTGTCACAGGACAGCCATAATGTAGTCCGTTTGTGACTTGTGAGGGATATGACTCCATTAAGTGGTCACTATGATGTTTTCTGTAGCCAGTCACCATGTGACGCCGCTGCGAAGTCGCCTTGCACCTAGTAGACAATCGGTTACTTAGTAACACCGAATGCACTGTGAAACCAAAATATTTATGCTATAAATTTTTCATTGATTTTTGACTTTGGAAACAAACTTATTTTTGCTAATGTTTTGTAATAATTTCTTTCGTCAAACATTTTATGAATAAATCCGAAAATGGTAACGGGTAATTGATTAAAATCTGTCTGTTATAAAATAGAGAAATTCAACTAAATTTATTAATTTTAAAAATAAATTATTTCGTTTACACAAAACAATATTACATGGTGTGTCACAATCCCCTCCCGGGTTTGGAATGCTTATAAATATTACCAATATAGCAACGAAGTTGACTTTTTTGAATAAAGAAATCTTACAAGTTTTGTTTTAGAAATGATGAATATGTGAACCTTTCGTGGTGTGTCAGATATCGTCTAAAGTCAAATTCTTCCCTCCTCACTACCGCTTTTACAGCGGGAAAACCAACCGATGCTTTTACTAAGCAATAGTTATGGCATTTTCAAGTTAAAATATAAACTTAATATTACATGCTGCAGTAGTTACACGTGTGAACATAAAATTTGCGATTTAATTATAGTGTTAGCATAGAACAAAATATTTTGAAATATTAGTACTTGAAGCAATAAAAGTATACTTTGGGAGGATGAAACAATAATTTGTTTTTCTCAGGTTGTAACGAAAGTTTTCCGCCAAATCTGCTTGAAAAACTAGCTTCTAAATCTTTAGATAACTGTCGAGTGTTTAATTACTGATCTTTTTCCACAAGTTCTCGCAGGCTGGCCTCATCAACATCCATGCCCTTCGTGTTAAAATTGTTTCGACACGAAGTGCACGGACCAGCCAGAGCTCTCTGCTTTTTGAATGTCATAGTCCTTGTTTATGAACTTTTGGTACCAAACCTGCACAGTTTCATATGATACAACTATAGTACCTAAAGCTCTACACATAATTCGTTGATATTTTGTAGCTGACATTTTGCAACAGAACTGGAAGTAAATGATGGTTCTAATCCGCTAGAGTGATAGCTCCATTTGAGGCACCTTGTACTTAATGATAACTATTTTTTTTTACAAATTTCATAACACAGTATTATAAAGCAAGTCTCTTTCTTTCAAATGCCGAAAATCGTTTGACAAGATATGAGCAAATACGCCAACGCGAACTGTGTGCTGGCGATGTTTGCGGTGGCGGCAAACTTTCGTTAAAACCTTATAGTTTAAGAATGAATGTATAGATTTTAATCTTGGATGAAAATAAAGATTTTCTCCGCATCATTAGCTGAGAAAAACTGTGCTCCTTCCACCTTACTATAGTTTTAGGTACGTAGTCCGAGGTCTCATTATTATATTTAAAAAAAACAATAACACATAGGAAAGTTTTTTTCCGAAAAAAATGGAAATTTCAAAACAAAAACGATGTAAAATTCAATTATATATATATATATATATATATATATATATATATATATATATATATATATATAACTAACAAGTAAAACACAAAACATACTACAAATAAGACATATCTCGCATAAAAATATAACAGCTATTAGCAAGAATTAGAAACCAGATTTTGAAGCCAAATAAAGTGCAAGAATTATTGTGATAATATAATGGAACGGAAATTAATATATATATACTATTGTTGATATGTATAAAAAAAGGCTTTGATTGATTGATTTTGCACTCGAAAACACTTGAATAAGGTCGTTATTTTTATTGTACCAATATGTCTTAACATTACTTCTGCATACTAACTAATTTATAGTAAATAGCGTTATTGATTAGTCCTAAATTAAGTTTAGTCATACAGAAAATCCCGTTGAAGTTTGCATTGGTAATTTTCTCTATAAGTAAAATGCCATTTTGGTCATAGAATAGGAAATTTAATAAATACTTACATTAATAAAAGATAAATTTATTATCTCTTTTTTGAAAGTATTTTTGTGCATATTTTATCGCGTATTTCGCATCGCCTTTAAACCCACAATTTAAGTGTTCTTTAAAATAAGCTAAAGAATGTTAAGCAAATTCATTAACACATAAAAGCTTTGTGTAAATGTAATCACAGAACATTAAATAACCATAGAAACAGTTTTTTAAAGGACAGAAATAATTAATGACTTTTAATTTAAATAAGCTAAATAAGAGAAAATATACTGTTAATTAAATTTATAGTCTATTATAAAAGAGTTTTTCAAGCAATTGCACATTGAAGTCAATTGTTTTAAGATTGTCTTAGTCCCACTTCTTTATGCTTTTTTTAACGAATATTTGCATTGATTTTAATTTAAAGGATAATTTATTTTCTCCTAAACTTCAGTACTTACTCCACAAGCAACACTATTCAACATATTTAGAAAAATTATTCATAAGGTGTTAAATTAATTTTTTAATGAAAAAAAAATTCTACTTAAAATTTCTATTTTGTAAATATTATATAAATTGATATATATGACAAAGCGTTGAAAACTGGTTACATTTACTGGTAACGTATTTTTGAGCTCGAAACTGCTCACAGTACCACATGCCACTGCTCGATTATAGCGACACCAAGATTCTGCTCTGAATCTGTTGAGTGTGTATGAATGTAGACTTCCCATACAGCTTTACGCATTTCTGCCAGATTATTTTTGTGTTCTCGTATGACATTACCATAATACACCGTCAACTTATCAATAATTTTGTCAGTAAGACCACCTTTACCACCAACAGTTTTGCCTTCACTGCATTTTACTCGAGACTGCTTGAATTTTCGTAAGCGTGTCCCCATCGTTTTCTGAACATGGCCGACACACTCAATTTTTGTCACTGTTGACGCAGAACCATATGGACTGGCTTCGGTTATAGCCTGAAATGTTCTGGCATCGCCATCCCCAATATAACCAACACATTTTACCTACGTTTTTGATACGAAACGCTGGAATATTAGTATCATTCCAACGATTTCCATCTTACCCGCAGAGCCAGTTGCTTTCCATTTTTTATACTCTGAGGTACTTTTTTTTGTTTCCAAACATCACATGACTTACAGTAAGATGATACTTCAGTGTCTATAACCTTTCCACAGTTATCTCCAATAATACTGCAAACGTAAACACGTGAAGTATGGCTACGTCTTTTACATGTGCCATCTCCATTAATGTTTATACTTGAAGAATTTGTCAGTTTCATTTCTTCACGTGCTGCAGAGTTCATTGAAGTTTGAGCAACAGTATTCGAAGAAGTTAACAGTTTCTTCATGGCTAAGTTGTAGGATTTTTTAGAAACTAGTGGAAGTCAATAATAGTTGAAGTAGATGTAGCTTTTTTTTTCCTTCTTCCTTCAGCGGAAATAATAAATCATTGGGTATGTGTTGCTTAGAGTAGAAACTTATAGAAAGAAGCCACTACCGGCTAATTCTGAAGCCACATAAAACTGTAAACAAACGTCAGCTGATTAGAAATCCCTTTAAATGGCGTTGTTTACATAGAGAGGCACTATTTTCCCCGTAACTTCGCTCCTAATGTAAATTTTTGAATGGGGTTTATTTTAAATGTTTTCTAATGAACTGTGTTATCATTTAAATAATTTTTTTTTCGGTTTTTCGTCATTTCAAAGGTACCTGACGCCTTAAATGTGGTTTTCAATTTAGTCTTCAATATCGAGGAAAATATACAGGAAAAGTTATTACGATTCTATGTCTTTTAGAAAATTAAAGGCCGGTATAATCCTGAAAATTAAATGTGAAATAAATTTCTGTTTAAAAAAAATTGAGATTTTCAATTTCTTTTCATGATTGCGTATATTCTTAAGTATTGCATGGTGAAAAATTCCTCTTAATCTATATTTTTATGCGTGCAATAATATATTTACTGAATAATATATTTAGTAATTTGAAAAAAAGTAACCGCGTGTCCCATTCGAATGTTTCCTGTGACATACAGGAAATCAATTCCTTCAAAAATTTGTTCGGCCGTTCGGATAAACCATTCGAATTGCGGTGATAAATAGACGTTTTATTGTGTGTAATTTTTTTATTTAATAGGTAATTCTCGAATTCCGTCGACAAGAATTGCTTCTCGTTGTCTGTTACTACAGTTTTTGGAATTCTAAATCACGCAAAGTCTTTGTCTTATGCCTAACCTGTGATGATGTTTTACGTAATGGAATGCATTCTAGCATGCAAGAACCTAAGTCTATAATCACTAAAATATCGGTATTTTTATGAATGCTAGTACGTAATGGTAGATACGTAACACTATCCAGTCTCCCGGGATGTAAGTTTTTTCAACTTTTTATATCTCTAATTTAGGAATTCTGTGACTTTTGTTCTTTAAACAAGCGTTACAAATTTCACACCCTCTCTTAACGTCGCAAAACATACCTGTCCAGAAGTACCGATCCTTTATGATATCTTTTCTAATTTCAAAATGTGCCTTATGCTCATCTCCTGAAAACTTTCTGGTATGATGATTATCTCCCGGTTGTTTACTTTTTGTTTTAAGATTAACATCCTCTTATAATTTATTTAATTTATTCTAATGGCAAGTGCATATTTTCTACTTAAAATTTTATTACAAATGTTTATAATTTTTTTTGTCTTACTCTGCTTTTGTATTATGTATTACGTATTAGCTTTTCTTCCGCTTTAAACAAACCTTTAATTAATTTTTACTGTACTTCCAATGTATTTACATACTGACAGCAGTAGTCTGCCGGATTCAAACTACCCGGAATGTGCTAAATTTCAAAATTATACCCTGTTATGACATAAACCCAGCGCCCAGTCAATCCAGATTTCTCCAGGTCAAGGTGATAAGTTGGAGCTTTTGCGTCATGTATTATTGTGAATTTATTTTCCCAGCGAAACCTTTCGAACTGTAATACTGTGCCGCGAATTTTGCGATGTTCTGTTTTCATACTGGAATAAATCTATTTTTGCTCTCTTTAAGTTTTATCCCAAAGAATTCAATGTTTACCACCGTACCTTCTCTTTATTGTAACAAAATCCCACTTATGGCAATTTTACTTTCATCTGTGATTATATAGAACGGTTCGTTCATGTTTGCCAGATGCAAAGTTGGCCGCTCTAATTTCTCCTCATGAATTTTTTGAATCTCCTCTATCTCTAATTATCACCATTTGAATTTGTTACTTGCTTTCGTTAATTCCACTAAAGGGGCTGAAATCTCGTACTTGTCAACTAAATCTAGGAAGTTATTTCACATGCTAAGGAAATATTTCAATGCTTCCGCTTGGAATTTTTTATTATTATTTCTGGGATTTTAAAAATTTTTATTTATATTCTTCTGCAATGGACAAAACCGTTTTATCTATATCGTATCACAGCATTCGATCGATTACCTGCATATCTGTGTTTCGCTGGGATTGATGGTTAAATTTGCCTTAATTTATCGTTCTTAAATCGATTGTAATTTCCTAATCATATCCGGCATGCCCTCGTTGGTATAACGATGCCATCCCTCATATTTTAACTCTCCTAATAACTGATCTATAAAAATTGTAAAATACCTTCTACCCTTTTGCTCCAAATGAGACTCTCCGAGGCTACATCTTTTCGTTGTCAACTATAAAAGCTAATTTTTCTCCTGCTTTTTAAATTATATTCCAAACAAGGCGCTCCTTAGATCTAACACCGAGTTCAGGCTTTGTCCGCTAACCTCATTCAAAGTCTGTCAAGCATTGCATAAGGATAAATTTTACGTTATTTGATTAAGTAATCTATAATCAACTGCCATGCGATTTTTTATGTTTTCCTTCCCCTCTGTTTTCGTACTGGACTTCTTAATAAAAGTTGCAGGAAATGCGTAATGGTTTTTCGAATGCTTGATAATGCCCGCTTTATGTAGCGTCTGAATTTCCTTATTTGCAAATGACCTAACGTCTCCGTCAGTTTGTAAGGCTTGGTTTCTATCGGAAAATTGTGATTAAATTAAAATTCCGCAATAACCTGCGACGTTTCACCTATTGTCATGTAGCTTTTGCTAAATTCTTTATAGTTGTTTAAGGAAACCTGAGTAATATTTGCTTTATTTTCTCCTATAATTGTTGTAATCCTTGAAAATCTTTTTTTTTTCTATTTCTCTCTGTCGCAATGTATGTGACTCTTCTAGATTCAAATGATTCACCTGCACGATTTCGTCATTTTCTTTCTCCGTTCCTTCTATCACTCTGGTGATCAGACTGACCGCACTCACTACCTGAATCGAATAAAGCGTTAACTTTTAATTCTTTAACTTTTATCTCTTCTACCGGTAATCGATTTGCATCTTTGTTTTCCCAATTAACCGCAACCTCTACGTACTGTTGTTCGGCATGTTCGGCTTCCGATTTTTTAAAAATTTGTTTGTCTATCAGGATATCTATTTTCTCTGCAAGTATTTTATAGTCCTCCTCCTGGTCTTGGAGTCTCGGAGCATCCTCTTGACGTTCGGACTCCACGCTTAATTTAAATTTCTGTGATTTCTACTGTCTGCATTCCAGTATCCATTTCCATTTGTCTGACTTTCCTTCGGCCTGTCCGTAAAATTTTGAGCTCCTCTATAAATATTCCTGTATTGTTTTGTATTTCCTATCGTTTATTTCCTTATCCTCTCCCAGCTTGCTGTCGCTGCTCTCGTACTTGAAAATATCCGTAACGATTTTGATTGCATAAATTTAAATTCCTACTATCTTGGTCTTTATGCCAATACTCGACCGATGCGTGCCCCCCCTTTTTTTTTCAAATTCCTTAACTTTTTTATCTGTGTCCTGGTTATTTCCTTTAGTTTCTGCAAGTTTTCCTTAATTTCCGCCCGCCATTACCTCTCGTAATTTTAAAACCTCTAAATTGTTAACTATTTGCGAAATGTCTGCCTTTTCCCCTGCCCTAACTATGTTTTTTTGTATCGTTTGATATAGTAAGTTTTAAAATTTCTTACCCAACTCTATCGCTTCCTCAAAACTTGTAATCCCCGTCTTCTTTATCACAGTGTCTTACCTAACCGTCTCCAAACATTTCTCTTGCATCATTATTGTATTGCACTTTGTTCTCTATGGTTTCGTTTTCAATATTTAAATACGCCTTACTTTTCTCCCTTATAATTTCATTTCTCCAAACTCCACTATTATTATTTTCGGCCCACTATTGTCTATTTCGTGAAACAGCGGTTTTTTCTCGTAGCGTAATACTCTTTCTTCAAATTTATTTAGCAATTCGTCTTTTAATTTTCGAATATTATTTTCTTCTTAAATTGCATCATCCCTTATTATAAACCTCAGTTCTTCTCCGTTTAATTTTGATTTCAGCATTAACCCTTGTTGTATTTCATCCCAATCCGCTAACTCGCTTTATTTTGGAACTGCGCAGAAAAGTCATGCAGACTCTGATCTTTTGCCCCAGAAAAAGTTGGCAAAAACCCAATTAAGTCCGTATTCAATCTAACTTTATTTTGATCCCCAGCCGTTGGTAGATCGTTCCCAGACAGCACATAAGCTTCATAAGCTTAAATCAAGCTTCACTTTAGCTTGGTTTTAGCTTCCGAAAGTGTGCTGATGGCGCCATCTGTGAAAGAGAATGGACATTAATTGTCTAGCGTTCCTCAAATTTGCTGAAAGTTCATAAAAGATGTGTTTTATTTTATTACCAGTTCCATATTACCGGCAGGGCACACGGGGCAACTGCCCAGGGCCTACAGATTTTAGGGCACAATAATCTTACATCTTACACTTTTGTAGTTTTAAAATAAAATTACAAAGGATAAAAAAAAATTCAGTAGTTAAATAATTTTTTTAATTGTAAAGTATGAACAATGAAAATAATTCAAATTTACATTTGTATAAATTAATTTAAACTTATTTTTAATTCTTCGAAATGCTCTATATCGATATAGCATACCAATATGTAGGAAAATAACTAACCGCATTTGTAAAGAGAATTTTTAGCGTTAAAAAGTAGCACAATTTTTCAATTATTTGTTATTTTAAGAAATATTTACAAAAATGACTAAAGTGTTTGTATTTCATACATGTTAGCAACTGTGATATAGCATTTCGAATTAACGTTTAACTATCTGTTTCTTTGATTTCAGATTACTTAACACAAAATTTGTGTTAAGTAAGTAAACCCATTCTTAACAGAAAATTTGTGTTAAGAAGGGGTAAGATATTTAAAAAACTTTCAGTATGAACCGATCATAATCTTTTTTTTTGAGAGGGGGGGGGGGTATTGCAAGGGGCCCAATTTTTTTCTTCTGCCCTGGGCCCACAGTTGTCTTGATCGGGCTCTGTTTATTACGCACAAAACCTGGACATTAGAACACGCAAGGGGAAGGAATGAATGGGATAAGCCCCTGTGAAGTGTAACGCGAGGGGAGTTTTAGTTTTATTTACATCTAATTAACATTAGTAATTCCATTAACTAATTAATTAGCCCTAAAAATAAATTTTAATATAATTAACACAATTTAGTTAGTTAATATACTTCACTTTATGGGTGGTTCGCCATAGAATTAAAAAAAAAGATTCTATATTTCCAAATATGGAAATTCTTCAAAATGAAATACAATTATACTACGAAATTGATTTAATTATCAGTCGTTTGTCTCGATTTTGGCCAGCAGTATTGCTCATGAGTGTTGCGGTACTGAAAGTTTTAAAACGTGTGCTGCTCTTAAGTTTATATTGTGTTTATTTCCCTATTAGTAGAGTCTCTAAATCACACATAACATTATTTTAATTTTGATGCATCCCATGGAAAAAAAAACAAATAACATATCGCCCACTTATGAATCTGGCCTGAAAACGGAGTGTTAGTCACTTCAAGCTTTAGTCATAGCTGCACGAAGCTTGATAGCTGAACGGATAGCGCGCTCGCCTCCCAACCGAAAGGTCCCGGGTTCTATTCTAGCCATGAACACTTGATGGAAACAGATTAAATTAAGTTGAAATTTCAGCGTAGAGGGGGAAAATGCGTGGCAAAGTAAAATATGTGGGGCGAGTTCGCCGACCGGCGCCCCGTGTATTTAGGAAATTCTTTTTTAGGAAAATTTTTTAAGCTTGAAATTAAGCTTGCTATGTCAAGCTTGATTCAAGCTTGAAATGTCAAGCTTAATGCAAGCTGGGCAAATGTAAACTAGAACACTTAATTCAAGCTTGCATTAAGCTTACACGCTAGAAAATTTTCAAGCTTAATTCAAGCTTATTGACTTGATAAATCAAGCTTGCTGCAAGTTTGATGCAAGATTGCTGTGGTGTCTGGGTTTTGCCTCTTGCGAGCCATTTCTTGTTTCCTTTTTTTATTTTTTCAGTCCCTACACGTTTTAGACATATGTACATCCCGTCTAAGATTCACTGCCTTCCCAAAATTCAGCATATACTTCATTTGCCATTAGCAATACAATAACATAAACAATATCACTGGAAGATAATACTCTCGGGAAAGAACTAAAATTTTTTGCAATCGTACCATTTATCAATCAGTTTATCATCAGCAATTGATTCTCGCTTTTTTTTCCAGTAACATAAAATACACAGTTTTACCGAATACAAAACTTTTTAAATAATAATTAATCTATTCTTTGCTCTTCCTCTCTGTATGTTTTTCCTTTTTTAATTGTTTCTCACAATTTTCCAAACGAATTATACGTATATACATCTTTACTGCACATTATTTCATAATCACATACATTTTTTTTTTCTTTTTCAGATATCAGAATTTCAGATATCAAAATTTTGCAATTTCTTTAAAGATATCTTTTAGGTGAAATTTATGTGGCATATCTCCCATGAGCATTCTATCATTTATTAATATATTACTAGTTTTTGTATGTTGAAGGGTCTTCTAAGATCACTTTATACAGCACAAATGAGAAAATACGGGCGTGTTCCTCTCTTAACCAGATCGTAAGCATTTTCATTTGTACACAACACGAAATATCCCAAAGTTTTACTTTTGGAAAATCCTTCAATAAGCTGTTCGGCATAAACAAATTTAAAATTTCTAAAATGTCTCTGAAATAAAATGGTACTTATCGTTCATTTGATTTGATTGATTATTATTAAAATCAGCTCAAGGAAAAAAATTCAATTGCCTAACTCATTTTATTTACTACTTCAAATTAATTTCATTTTCAGTATCTAAAATAATTTTATTTTACTTGTTAAATGCTTGACAATGTGACTGGCAGTCACGGCTCAGTATCAGACAATCAATAATTCATACCTTTGTTTGCTAACACATTAGAGTGAGCTCCGGAGCTCCGTCTCAGGTACGGTGGTCTGGCATAGGTATGAAGGTCCATCGTAGCTCCTTTAAATCTCTTCAATCACATCCGGCGATCAGCCTCGCCCCGCTCCGGTGGTTCGTCTCAGGTATGGTGGTCAGTCATAGGTATGACGGTCCTGCGTAGTTCACGTAATTCTCGTCAATCAGCTTCCGTGATCAGTCTCGCTCAGGTTCGTTGTTCCTTCTCAGATATGCTGGTCAGACATAGGTATGAAGGTTCTCAGCAAAAACTCTCTTATTGTACTTTTTCTTCCTTTAAAATATTTTAAGCTCCCTTTTCGTCTTCTCACCGGGATATCTTTTTTTTTTTTTTTTTCGGGCAGCACCTCCTGCCCATTCTGGAGTCTCTTACTGCTATGGTTCCTCCCCTTTTTGCATATATTTTTTAAACTCCACTTAAAGTTCGCCGATCTTCTTCCTATTCACTTTGGAAGGCGTTACGTCGTTTTCTAGTTGCCTTCTAGTGTAGGTTCTCATTTAAACTTCCCGTCTTCTGATTTCTCCTTGCTTGTCTTTTCTACAAAACTTTGCCATGCCAGTTTCCACCATAAATACCTGCAATTTATAGGACTATAATGTCTGTCTCGCTTCATTGTCCTATATTGTAACTGCCGGCGACAGTCATAATTTTTTTATAGTCATGTCTGTCACTTATTTCCCCTCCCATAACTTTTGTTCTTATTATTAAACAACGGCTGCCGTCACAGTGCACAGTTACAGAATTAATTGTATTTCAAACCTGTATTTAATGCTTGGTTTTAAAAGAAATTAAGCTGCAACAACGGTGGAAACGCGTTTTAAGAACTTCTGTTTAAAAAAGTATATATATGTTTTAGTTGTTAAAAAAAAGGCGTTTAAATTATTTTGCAGAGTAAAAATTGCATTACATCTGCAATTTTACAAACATTAAAACGGTTGAATGCTGATGTATACTAAAGCAGATATTCTGTCATATATCCTCTCAGTTTGGATTTAATATGTTTTCAGAGTAGAGTCTACGGTATAACTTGGATTCAATAAAAATCTTTTAGGGTTTTCAAACTACGAACTGCAAAACTTAAAATGAAATTTGAAATGAAGTCCATCTGATTTCGTGTCGTCTGAGTGAAAAAAAAAAAGAAGAAAGAAATAGCTATTTTTTTTTAAAGTTTAATCCGAATTATTCAAGATACGTATTTTTTTCTCGGTGTTCTATTATACATAATAAACATTTTTTTTTCGATTGAATATAAAAAGTGTACAAATTCTAGGGAATATAAAATAGTATAGTTTACCGAAAAATGCTATTAGCGTTAAATATATTAAACTAGAAAGACAGATTTTTGAAATTGATAGATACTTGTTGGCATGTTTGCAAATTGTGTATAGTATATATACCAGTGCAAATTTGAAAATATGTTCGCAGATTAAAAATATTCTCCTTGTAATAATACATATATGGTGTATTAATTATGATGTAGAAAAAAAAAAAATACTTGTTTAAATCATAAATTATTATCACAAATAAAGTAAAAAGATTAGTCAATGCCATTTTATTTACACGTGTTGTATTTTAAATACCGTATTTGCCAGCATATACGTCGATCCCGCATATAAGTCGACCCAGACTTTCCCGATCAAAAAATTTGAATTTTTTAAAAAATGCATTTATTCAAATCATCTGAAAAAAAAAGAAAATACTAAATATTCAATAATAAAGATAATAATATACAAAAGTAGTTTACAGAATTAAACTGATAATAATGAATAATAACAATATGGCCCTACTGATAGTATGATATGGTAAATTAGTAATATACAAAGTTGCGCTCATTCAATATCTCACACGGTACATTCATCGCCTGGAATAAACCCGTCACTCAGCCTCCAAAACCCCACCCCATCGCTGCTAAGGAAAAACAACGCCTTCCGCTATCGCCAGAAAGCAACGTCATTGTGTTATGGAATGCGAGCAGAGAACGATTTCAAAAGGTTATTTTAAACTCCTGATGAAAAAAATAAAAAAATACATAAACAAATAAATTAAAGACTCTAACTTAAGTCGACCCCCTCCCTCCCACTTTACTGTTTTTTCTATCTAATATTTCTCAACTTATACGCGGGTAAATACGGTATATTTTTGTTCTTTTTACTGCACATTATAGATTCAATGAATGGGAAGGTTTATAAACATCAAAATCACAAACATTCATGCTTACTACATAATATGCATTTCTTTGTAAAATAGTATGTCTTTATGTGTAGGGTGAACAATTAAAAGATAAGGAATAAGATGAACATTTAAAAGATTAAACTATCCTCGATTAATAACATATTATAGTGCAAGCAAAAGAATTCTGTGTAGAAGTTTTTAAAATATTAAAATCAAATTACGAGAAAATCATCCTTAATATTTGAAATGACACAGTTTTCAGATAATCCTTTCAAGAAATTTAAAAAAATAAGTACTGTGAAGAACTTGAAACAGAAGATGAAAGCAAATTCTCGAAAATTCTTTTTACTGGATGGAAAAAAAAATTATTCATTGACTTCGAGTAATAGAGAAAAGTTTAAAAAAAGAAAGAAAAAAGAAAAAAGAAGGTTGTAAGGTATATTTAATCAGAAGTAAGATTAGGCTTCTTTTTTCCTAATATAGCTTTGATTTTTCAATGAAAGAACTAGCTCTGCTAAATTACAAATTACAAAAAATGCGACTTATCAGAGGAACAAAGACCATGTTTCATCACAGTATGGCGTTTGTGTAAAATGCGTGAACAATATATATGAATTTAATGTTGATTGCACATCTATCTTCAAAGACAATAATCGTGTTACTTATGAATCATGTAGCGTTATTTATTTCTTGTTTCCTTAATTTTACTTTTAGAGGGTTGTGTAACATTAATAATTATTTTAATCGACTCAATAAACCATTTGGTTGTACTATCCCAAAACAAAAATGTTACTTCCATTAGTCCAAAAGAAAGATATGCTCGAAAAATGTAATAAAATACACATCATTGATTAAGAACGTTTCATTATAACCATGTTTTCATAATAAAAATCAGAAAAAATCACAATAAAAATCGTTTCATAATAAATGGAAATTTTGATTATGAAACAATAATGATAATGTATGTATGTATATATATATAAATACTAGCTGAAGTACCCGTTCTTCGTACGGGAATGAATGGACTTTTTGATATTACGATTTGTGGTGATTACTATTCATTGTAATAAAGAGATATAGCAAAATGGATATCGCTTTATATTGTGTTCAATAACCATGCATACCGAATTTCAAGGCAATCGTTTGTACGGTGCAGAAGGTCATGCGGCGTAGCGCAATCTAGTGGCGAGTTTTAGCAAAACGGATACGGCGGAAATATTCTTCGCTTTCAGATATCGATGAATACGAAATTTCAGGACGATCGGCTGGACAGCCCTGAAGTTCATGAGTTGACGCGACATCTAGTGGCAAATTATATAGGAAAATGGATAGTGCCAAACTCTTCCCCGTGTTCAAATATCTATGTATACCTATTTTCATAGCGATCAGTTGCACTGTCAAGAAGTGATGCACTGCAGCGCGATCTAGTGGTTAATTAAAGTAATGATTTGCTACAGTTCCGTCAAGTGGCGAGTTATAGCAAAATGGATAACACCAAAATATTCTCATTGTTCAAATAGCTATGTATACTGATTTTCATAGCGACCGTTTGAATGGTCAGGAATTTGGCCTGCTGCAGCGTCATCTAGTGGCGAGTTAAAATAATAATGCATTGCAGTGCCATCTAGTGGTGAGTAACATCAAAACGAACACAGTTATAATATATTCTTCGTGCTTAAATGTGTAAGTATAAGAAATTTTATGCCGGTCGGTCGAACGGTATAGAAGTTGATGCGTTGCAGCGCCATTTAGCGGCAAGTTACAGCAAAATGGATAGTGAAAAATATTCTCCGTGTTCTAATATCCGCGTGTACCAAATTTCATCGAAATTGGTTGGACGATATTCGCATAGTAAACGGCTAAACGGAATAGAATTCGACGTTCTGCTGCGCCACCTAGTGGCAAGTTAGAGGAAAACGGATAGCATAAAAAGCTTCTCAATGATAAAAGACTTAGGTGAACCAAATTTCATGGTGCAACGTTGCTAGAGTTTTTCAACCTCATACACACATACCAACATTCATTTTTATATAACCAGTCTCATTATATATCCCAGTCTCAAATAAAACTGAGTTTCAAATCTAAGCCTCGCCAAAGTGCCAACATACGCCATTTTGCAAGAGTTTTTTCAGGAAATCATTCGAAGCATTGACTTAGCAGCAATCAATATGGGAAATGGTTCGGCCGCCAAAAAGTAAAGCAAGCATTTATTTGAAAAATGAAATCCCTTAATACAGCCGAATTTTTTTAAATTATGAACTATAACGTGTTTTATTCATCGTTACTCCGATGTACTAAATGAGAAGATTTCAATTTTCTGAAATTTGGCGGAATTCCCCCAACTTAAAATCAATGTACTCAATCGGCGAGAATTCTGAAGATAGATCGCTTGAAATCCCTTAATAACTGAATTATTTCTTCACGGATCATTAAAATTTAACGCTGTATTCTAATAAAACCTTTGCACTTGTTTTCAAAAATCTATTTCCTTAAGTTTTGAATAAATTGCGCCAAGCCGAAAACTGTGCAAACCGCTAGAACTCACTTTCTCAAAATCGGCATTTGAGCCATTTTATTTTTTCGCCAAACTAAAAAAAATTACATATTAGCCTCGGAAATCTTCAATTCTTATTGTTTTGCGTATGAAATATTCCATTCCTACTCCGATTTCCCATGTACACGATATTATAATAAAAAATTAATAATCTTACAAATATAAACTAACTAAAAAAAAATCATTATTATTCTTTTATTTTTACTTTGAGAATTTAAAACATCTTATTCGGCAAAATCGACACACATGGCAACCATGATCCTTATTTCACACTTTTTTCACTACAGGGGTTACAATTACGGAAAGCTTTTTGCGTGGAGAACATAAAACAATCTCTTAAATTCTCGGAACGGGTGGACTTTCCAAGTTTTAAAGTGGACTATGATTTATTCTATATTATTTTACATATCTGCGCAAAATTTCAGGCTGATATCTCCATTTTTGTGGATTTGTATACAACTCAAATCCACAAACAAACAAACAAACAGAATTTCATTTTTATTTATAAGATATCAATGAAACGTTCTTAATCGATCGCATCAATGGTGTGCATTTTATTACGTTTTTCAAGCATCTCTTTGTTTTGGACTAATGGCAGTAACATATTAAGGGTCTACGAGAAGAACGATGTGAGTCCAATACAGCTGATTTTCCAAAAAATTGAAAGACGCACGGGACTTCCCACGTTCTTTGCCAGTAAACTGTATCTTTGGGCTATTTTTTCAGTGTATTCTCGTCGTTTTTCCCCTTATGGGTTCGGATATTAATAGTGCCACTAATGAACAGCAGAATGCACTAGAAACCTCAACATTGACGGAAAGTGGACTCTCATCGTTCTTCCCGGGGACCCTTCATATACAATATATATATATATATAATGTTACTGCTATGTATGTAAGAATATATATGTATAATGTTACTGCTATGTATGTATACAAATGTACAAAAACTATTTTGTATATATATATATATAATAAGTAAAACACAAAGTATATACTGCAAATATGACATACCCCGCATGAAAAAATATCTGATGCAGCAGATGCAAAAATTGCATACCTCGCGTGTGGGAAAAAAAAAAAAAAACAGATGCTGAGCCAAACAATATACAATTAAACAGTATGAAAATAGAATGGAAGGGAAATTATTACCACTGGTACCATCGTCAGGAGCCATAAGAAGAAGTAAATTACGACCATCAAAATAGTAGGATTTCGGTTGTGTGGCACATGAAAAGGATATTCACTATATATGTAAATATATGTATATATATATATATATATACATATACCGGGTGTTCCAAAGATGACCGGTATATTTGAAAAATCGATATAAACTAAACGGGCAGCGATAGAAATAAACCGTTTGTTGAAATATGGTTGGAACAACAGTAAATTTTCAGGCAGACAAACTCAAAATTTACAATCTTCAACAACTGATGGCGCTGCAGGCGATTTGAAAGACATAGAAAAAAACGCAGTCTGTGAGTTTGACGTGCGGATAGGGGCAGATGAAATCCTAATAGAAAAGCTTAGACTTTTCTACCCACTAGTTTCATAGGGGAAAACACGAGCCCGCGCAGGGAAAAATGCATTAGAAGATCGGCTCGTGGGGAAAAGTACTTGGACGTTTTTAAGCAAGGGTCGCACTGACTATTTATTAATCGTGCTGTCTGTTCTCGTTTTTTTTTTTTTGTTTTTCTTTTCCTTTTGGTAATTGAAATGAACAATTGTCACGAACGTATTTATTATATATTATGTATGTATACTTAGAAGTTTTTAAGCATCGGTTACATGGCCACAGGGACCGATCTACACGAGGCCCAGGGCACAGATACTTTTGGGGGCCCCTGCACAAAAATATTCTGCAGTATATTACTTAATTAAATTAAGTTTAAATCAATTATCATTCCTAAGTTAACCATACGTAAACATTTACAAATCAGTAAAATGTCCACGACAGATACCACTTATATGAATTTTTCGATTTTGAAATGTTTTTATGGGTATTTACAGCCGTCACACACACCTTTGAAAAGATAAAAGGAGGAGCATGCTGAGGTGTCCGAACGAATTTGCGAATATCGAATTTATCGAATGTCGAATCGAATGCATAATTTTTAGCGTTATAAGTTACATTAAATTAAAAATTTTGAATATTTGTGATGAAATGAAGTACACAGAAATTTTACGATACATTTCATGTATCGTAATGTGCTGTATACATATGTTGTGTATGCGTGAAGAAAATGAATTTTGTATGACAAAAAGTTACTCATGGGGGGGGTTATAACCCCCCCCCTCCAGTAGCCACGCCACTGATATTTTGATACATGTAAGTAACAAATACATTACTTTATAGTAACAGTCGTTAAGACACATATATAGGTATTTATAAATATATAATAAATCCATCTGTAACTATTATTAATGTCTCTTCGGGAAAATCGAGACGACAGCTGCCTGGTTAAGGGTCTCAATTAACAAAAATACCAAATGAAATCAAATTATTAATTTTAATTACCAAAAGAAAAGAAAAAAAAGACAATAAACTGCACAATTAATTGGCCATGGAGGGACTGATTTACGGCGGGGCATTCGGGGCACGTGCCCTGGGCCGCCGATTTTTATAGGCCCCCAAAACTTCCTTTTATGTAATCATAATAGCTACTAAAATTATCTCTCAAGAGAAAAATTTCTGATTGCTTCATTTCATCACAAATATTCAAAATTTTTAATTTAATGTAACTTGTAACGCTAAAAATTATGCATTCGATTCGACATTCGATAAATTCGATATTCGCAAATTCGTTCGGACACCTCAGCATGCTCCTCCTTTTATCTTTTCAAAGGTGTGTGTGACGGCTGTAAATACCCATAAAAACATTTCAAAATCGAAAAATTCATATAAGTGGTATCTGTCGTGGACATTTTACTGATTTGTAAATGTTTACGTATGGTTAACTTAGGAATGGTAATTGGTTTTAACTTAATTTAATTAAGTAATATACTGCAGAAAATTTTTGTGCAGGGGTCCCCCAAAGTATCTGTGCCCTGGGCCCCGTGTAGATCGGTCCCTGTGGCCATGTAACCGATGCTTAAAAACTTCTAAGTATACATACATAATATATAATAAATACGTTTGTGACAATTGTTCATTTCAATTACCAAAAGGAAAAAAAAAAAAAAAAAAAAAAAAAAAAACGAGAACAGACAGCACGATTAATAAATAGGCAGTGCGACCCTTGCTTAAAAACGTCCAAGTACTTTTCCCCACAAACCCATCTTCTAATGCATTTCTCCCTGCGCGAGCGCGTGTTTTCCCCTATCAAACTGGTGTGTAGAAAAGATTAAAGACTTCATAGAAAGCTTTTCTATTAGTATTCCATCTGCCCCTATCCGCACGTCGAACTCAGAGACTGCGTTTTCGTCTATATCTTTCAAATCGCCTGCAGCGCCATCTGTTGTTTAAAATTGTAACTGATTTTGAGTTTGTCTGCCTGAAAATTTACTGTTGTGCCAACCATATTGCAACAAACGGTTTATTTCTATCGCTCCCCGTTTAGTTTTTATCGATTTTTCAAATATACCGGTCATTTTTGGAACACCCGGTTTATATATATATACACACAAAATCATCCATCCAGCCTCTGATTTGTAGCTTTTTTTTTATTTTTAGCATTAGAAAATGCAATTTCTGTACATTTGAGATAGTTTGTAGATATTATCCAGACTTTCATTTGCATGATGCCTTGAATTTAAAATAAATTTAACGATTTAAGTGGCAGCAACGTTTCTTCTGTAACTATAATATTGAAAATAAAAAATGGAATTATTTGTTCTAAAAGGGCAAATATTAAACGTACAGAGAGTAGACTGATAGAGTTGATATTTTACTACATATGTTTTTCTAGCGCCCGTTGTAAATTACCTCCAGAACGTGCTTTATCTGATAAAATACTAGATGTCGCTGCCTCACTAATACTCATACATATAACTTACAGTATCATAAACATTTTTGGGTAGCTTCTAAAAACAGATACCAAGATAAATATATATATATATATATTTTTTTTCCCTGAAAATTGTAATGCTAATTGTTTGTGGAATTAAGTCACGGCTTGGAATGTAAATCAAAACCAAGAAATATATTTAAAGGTTAACCGGTTAGTAAATGAACACCTGAGCAAAATTTGTATTTTAAAAATTATCAGCAATCAAAGCACCTACGAATGAATTATTCTGATACTACTAGTAGATAATTACCCTGAAGCACTCAATAACAATATCTACCATTGTCATGAGGCCTTCTCAATTATAAAAAATGGTATTCGATGATGTTTTATGTTCTTTGGCTTTCACTATGCAAACAATTTCCTTGGTGAACTAACCAAGTGCTAACTCGTATGTTTTTTACCTCTGTCAAAAGCGTCACCTCAAATCATATCTGACATGTGCAGACATTTTAATCAAAAGCCTTTGAAATCAAAATGTCATGTGAGCAAGAGGGTGTGACCATCTTAATTCTAAAAAATTCCACAAAACTGATCACCTATTAGGCCACAAGACTCTAATTGTCAAATGTTCTAAAATGTTCTAAAATGATTAAACTATTTTGCAAATAAAGAAATAACAGTTTTATCATCAGTGCATATTTATATTTAAATTGAACGAAATTTCTGAGGAGAAACACGCTTCAAATTGTTGTTATTCATCACTACATCATCAGAAGAATATATGGTTGTTCCCTTTTGACCAGTACCTTATAAACATTCTAAACAAACGCAACATCTAACAGTTGTCTTCAGATAGAATACGAAATAAAAGTATGTTTCTGAAACATAATCTTGTCACGTTTTACCATTCTCAAAGACTTTGTAAGAAGATATTGTACGTATAACCAACAGATAATTCACTAAGGGATGAGGCAAATAACTCTTTTACAGAAAACGTTTTTTATAAAATGTATAATTTCTCATAAAGAAAATAGATGGTCTTTTCATGCATGTTTTCCACTTTATTAATCTTATTGTAAAAAAATGTGTATTCTTAGTATATATCTCAATTTTTCATAGAATGTGTATTGCAGCAATACTTGATTTAACGCAATTGATACAAATCGAAGTAATTTTACTACAACATGCATATACGTCAAATAAAGATTTTAAAACATAAAAAAACACGGATTATGTACTTTTCTGAATTAATGTTTTATTTTTCGCACATTAAGAACGTGTGAAAAAGTTATGAGATAAAATTGCAGGAATAAGAAAAATCTTGTTGACTTTTTTTTTAAAGGAAAATGGGTAAATCTATAATGTTCTAGAGCGAGGTTCATCCATATTGGAGATCGTACTACATCACGGTAATGTTTTTTTTTTTTTTTTTCATATTCTATAAATGGGATTTCTGACGTTAGATTTTATGTTTACATGCCTGATCACACAACAACAATAGTTCTGAAAGGTTTGAATATAACTAGACAGACACTGTTCAAGGGAAAAGTAAACTATAAAGTTATAAATTCATTAGAATCAGACTACGTTATGAAGGTTATAGTAAAATTCGTCGTAGTTTAATGTCTATGTTAGTTGTAGCTGCTAATATTTGCTACTCTCCTCATTATTAGATAATTAACAAGAGAAATTTAAAAAACACTAAAGTGTAATCTCTGTACGCTGACAAATCCCCTGTTCCTTTCTTTTTTTCGTTGCAGCGTGAACTCCCAGGTCCTTTTTTTATCACTGCAGCTAGAGGATTCACATCCCTTTCCTTTTACAATTGCATACCGACGACTGGACTCAATTTATTCTTACTAGTTGTGTAGGTATCAGCGATAAATGACTGAATACAGACACCTAGAAGGGGAGAAGCCTAGCCATGGCCAATTTCTGGCACGCTATCAGGCGTGGTCACGCTATCAGGCGCTATCAGGCATCCAACTCTGGCACGCTATCAGGTGCCGTGTTCATTTTTTGTTGTTGTAGCGGGAAGTTCCTTGTCCTTTTTTATCATTGCAGCTGGAGGACATTCCAGCCAGCTGGAATGACATTTCACATTCCAGCCTAGCCACGTCCCATTCCCGGTAGCCTCTGTATGCTATCAGGTGCCGTGTTCAATTTCTTTTTACGTTGCAGTGGAAAGTCCAATGTTCTTTATTTATCATTGCAGCGGGAGGATCTACATTCCTTCCCTTTAAAATCGATATTTAATGTCAATGCGCATTTCTTTTCCATTACACGGGCATCGCCGGGCCACGCTGCTTGTTTCAATATAAGTCTTTAAAGGATATGAAGAGTGAAAAATTCGTCTCTCGATCATTGTCTGATTGTCCTAGATAATATAATTGAAGAAGATAATTTCATAATGTAACTCTGATAGATGAACCAGTAATATAAGGGATTAAAAACAGTCTCGTAGCATTATTCATTAATCTTGTCAATAAAGAACATTTCTAAAAATCCCTTATATTACTGGTTTATAAAATATGGTAAATTTATCTATTAAAAATGCACATAGGTGAGTCCCCCCCCCTTTCTAGTTTTCCACTGGAAACCGAATAGCAACTCCCCAGGTAGCAAGATCGCGGATGAATGTGAAAAACACCCATACACCTCTGCTGATCAATAGATCGCAATCAAGCAGATGGCGCTGTCTTTGTTCCTGTGCAAGTCAGGGAAAGACAGTCTGGCCCGGGTAGGTATGATGTGTTTTGATTTCGTGGTCAAAGGAGGAAATGGAGGCGATGGGCGCAGGGTAGCAACAGCAAGTGGGGTCAAGAGTCATAACCTTCTCGTGGAAGTCTGTGGACCAGCTGTGATGTTTGAAGTGCCTTGGCCATTCGCTATACAGTCCTGATCTCTCACCCAGTGACTTATTCCATCTGTTTTCGGCTATGAAGGAGACTCTCTGTGATGCTGAAGTCACATAAGCCGTTCAACTCTTCTTTCGTAAGGAAGTCCCACATAGTTTTTCCTGCGGGCTTTTGAAGGTTACGCAGCGGCATGTCAAATGTCTTAAAGTAATTGGTAATTAAGTGGAAAAATAAATCATATCATTAATATCTAGTTATATTTTTTTTTTCCTTTCATACACAACTTTGCAGGGGAAATCTATTTCCTGAATCTCACTGGTACAGATACATCAATTTAGTAATTTCGTATTTACTAGTAAAGTATTAATCAAATGTAATTAAATCTGAATTCTATGTTAAATTTTGCTACCGGTATTTAGACATTTATTGCCCAGATACGTCGTTGGAACATAAACGATAGATTATTTTTTTTTTCCAATTTGCTCCGGGAAACGGCAAGTAACAGAAAAAAAGCAAGAGCTATTCCCTTATTTCTAGAATTGTTTTCTTTATCGAATGGCAGCAAAAAACTATCTTCTTATTTCGTATAAGTGCCAAAAACTCTCTTTCTAAAGCCCCATTTGTTGGAATTATATGTAAGTTTCTTCGTGATAAAATCGCCGTTCATTCAAAATGTATGCCTCTCTCCTAGAAAATTTTCCAATTCCGTGCAATTTTGTAACGATTGATTCGTAATACGAACAGTCACTCCCATAGTGTTGGCAAGGTTTATTGATAAGTTCTTGCTTAGAGGGAAAAAGATAATACGAGAGATGAAGAACACTCAACAAAAAATTGGGGTTAAATGTTAAAATTAAACAAAATATTTTGTATAAAAAAGTGACTCATAAGAAAAGTACACACCCCAATATGATTCTTCTGGTGACATGAAAAGTCTATCCTTTTTCAGGTGTAAAAATATTCTAATGTCTACACGAATAGAAAGAATATTAAAAAAGTAAGAAACCAAAGAGAATAAAAAAGAACAAACGGTCAGGCGGGAATCAAATAGCAAAAACAAACAGTAAGTTAAAATCTAAAGTTTAAATTTAAATGATGAATAAATTAAAATATAAAGTAAAAAGTAATATGTATATACATATACAAGAAACGTAAAATAATTATTATAAATAAGTAAATAAGTAAATAAAAACAAATAAAAACAGTAATGGAATAACAAACCAGGAGGCGTCACTCAATCTCTCCACTAATCCTTTAATCATACACTCTCGGGTTCGATTTCTTTTCGCCCCTTGTTGTTAGTGGTTGTCCCAAGAACTGTAAAATTTCTTATCTCTGTGCTAGTGAATTGTATCTTTGTCCTGTCCACTTTATTCGACGAGGATTTATAAGCTGGCTCAAGGAAACATGTCCGAAAACAAATGTTTCGAAATGTAACATCAACAAAACAGTCACAATGAACAAGAAACAAAGAGATTTTAAACAACACAGACTTTTTTTTCAAGGAAATAAAAATAATACTTTATTTTAATTTAACAAAAAACCTTAATTAATAAAATATGTTATTTAGGTTAATGCGAAAAACATTTTCTTTAATCTGAAATTTTACCGTGTGCAAATTTTGGAAGAAAAATGAAATCCAAAATATGTATAGATACTTCTGATCTTATGTCTCCCCAAGCTGTTCTAGCCATTTTTAGAAATTATGAAGATAAAGATTTACCAGGTTATATACTGAACTATAATTTTGCATATTTTAACACTTGTAAAAAGTAATCGGATACAAAAATTATTGCTTCTCCAAATCCCTTGAAATTCGATATATTCCACCAAAACTTGTATACAAATATAGTTAAATTGCGCAGATATCAGCCGCATCTTCGAACGCAAAAATGTACTTTTATTTCGCTGAAAAATCTGACATATTTTTTTAAAGGTAGCATCAACTTCCTAATCATTGTTCTAGAAATTTAACTTTGGAATTCGGAACTATCCAATAGCCGTTGTTTGTTCGGCAGACTTCTATGTCCTATATGACTCCCCGAATATCAGGTTGAATAATAACTTTGTCGTCAAATAACATTGTATCGAGCCCATTTTCTGCATTAGCAAAATACGCTTTCTCTTGGACAAAGTTTTTAACAGCAATATTTTAAATAATCTGGGAGATACTGAAACTAATTTGTAAAAAGCTGCGGATTTCTTGGTTTATCCTGAAAGTTTCTGTTATATTTGATTGTGAACTACGATGGTAATATACTTCCATTAGGAGGATGGATAACAAGATAAGTGTGGGTGTTAGATTACCTGTTCCAACCTTAAAACGCAGAATGCGGTTTGTGAATATCACTCAACGGGAATGTGAGTTTTTTAGTGTCTCTTCCAGATTATGTGTGTAATAGACTACGCAATTCCATAAAAAGCTTCCACAAATAATGTATATTCTTCTTAAGACATCAAACGTCAAGATGTGACTAAACCGAAAATTCAGATACCTAGAAATTCACAATAGAAAGATTTGTGCACGTCTTCAGGTACTTTCTAAACAATCCACTAAATTCATTTGGTCCCAACGCTTTCTCGCCAACTACTCCAGTATGGTAACACAAAGACAGTTCGTTAACATGAAATTGACATTTTTTTCAGAGTGCGGAGGAGATGATCTTCTCTTCAAACGCCTAATTACACCTGCATTTACGATAGTGTTTGTCACTTCGTCTTCACTTCCAGTAAAGGGTAAATCAGAGAAATGTAAGTTTTCTCATTCAATAAATATACCGTGGGAAATGTCTAATCTTTTATTCAGCACACCACTCGTTTTAGCCTCAAGTCCACCTATTCTCTTTTTCCTGTCATTTTGTAAAAAGTCCCTCTTTGCACTTTTACTTTTTTTTTTACAGGGCTGCATTTTCAAGGATTAAAATATTTCCTCTTGCGCGACAATATATCAGAGATGTGTTGTGAATTCATACAAAATGGCCGAATCTTCTTAAAGAAGATTTCCTTTGTTGCAGAAAACTCTGATTTAGTTCTCGGGTTCGTCGTTTAAAAGTACAGTCTGTTCAGAAAATTCTACTAAACAGTCCACTTGTCAGGATGGATCAAAAATTTTATTATTTCTAGAACTTCTTCGAAAAATCTGCTGTACAAAATTCACAGGCATTAACAAACAGTAACTTACTTATAAAAGTCCGCTTAATACAGAAGCTTTATCAGATGCTGTATTTCGCACCAACGAATAATTCTACAGGCTAAAATTCAATGGGAAATATTTGAGGAAAACTGATATCTATTCCTCAGCATAAATTAATGTAGTATTCACACACAGCATTAAAAAACAAGGTTCTAAAAACAAGCGAAAGACCAATTCAAAAGCAAGTAAAGTAACTATGCACAGCTACTCAGCAGAGCTCAGGTTTCTCTGCTTGGGCGACAGCGGACAATCTACAGACTGACTAACTTCCCCGGGTTCTCTCCATTTTATACCTTTTGTCGATATCCTGCGTACAGTCGAGAAAATGCTATCCCCTGAAAGATTCTGACCAATCACGATTTTTGATTGCATCATAGAGCTAAGCTCTAGCACCAATATTTCTGAAGGTTTTGAGACAACGCAATGTTAAATAATTGGTAAACCCAAACCTCCAAAATCTCTCGTTCTAGTTAACCGATTTTGATGCAAAAAATGCAAAGTTTAATTTCCTTAAAGGCAGAAAGACCCAGAAATTCGTAACGCATTTATTGTATGTGATTGTTTTCTCATATTTTGGATTATGTTGTATGCGATTTACAACTGATTTTTGCAGCGATATTGAAAGCGATACTTTGTTACATGTACTCAGAACGTTATCAGCAAAAATAAAATGAAATAAGATATGAACTTAAATTGAATGTGCAAATTAAAACATGCCTTTCACGCTTAAATCTATTGAGTAAAATAATAATCAAACGCAGTATATTTTTACTCAATTTTAGACTTCAAACAGCCATTCTTCTGATTGAGTAAAATTTGCTCCATTAATCGACAAAAATCAATAATAAGAGCGAAAAATTCTCAATTTTTGAGCATTATACAACAGCTCCATTTAGGCTAAATAATAATCTAAAATGAGGAGCGTCTGTCCGTTTTTGATTAATATAACTGTACTCAATTATGATTATTATTTAAGCTATAGAATGAGCGTTTTTACAAAATCAGCCCTTTTTTAATTAATATATCTGTACTCAATTAAGATTATTATTTTAAGCTATAACAAGGGTGTTATTAAAATTTGTTGTTTTTGATTAATATATTGAATTATTCGTTTCTTCATTTTTTATTATCAGAGCTGTAATCTATGATTATAAGCCCGAGAAAATAAATTTTAAATCAAGGGAAATACATTACATATATCTTAATACACTATAAAAAAGTATTTTTTAATAAATAGAATATAATTTCACTATAGTCTCTAGTTATAAAACGAATTCACAGTACAGTCAGAATACAGAAATGCATTCGTGGTTAAACCAGCTGTGAGATTTAATTAAAGCAGCAACCAAATTCATTTACATGAAAAAGGTAAAATACTACTTACTTTGAGGGGAGATATCATAACTTCATTTGTTTTACAACAGCTTTTAATAATCCAATCGTAAGAAACTATGTCATAAAGCGAATTCTTTACCTAAAGCATCTCCTCCATATCTAGGCTGAATTTATTTCAGAACTCTGAATATGAAAAAAGATGCATTTGGTATTCGGATATAAAACCACATTATCACAAGCCAATACACAAACTACTAAGCCGTGAGCCATGTTTGTGACTATGAACCGTTATCCGTTGAGGAGCGTGGGTCACGTGATAGTAATAGGATATGGGTCGTGGGGGAGAAGAGAGAGAATACTGAAATAGACAAAAATATTGTGAAAAATTGAGCTAAGTAGAATCCAGCGAATCGGGAGGATTGAGGGTAATTGATGAGATTGCAAATTATTGTCTTTAATGTGTATTTTTTAGCGTAAAAGGATTTAAATCAGCCGATAAGAAATTTAATCAATAAAGGAGTGTTAGTTTTAATCAATAGATTTAAGCGTGTTCCGTTAAGAATATTTGAATGGTTATATTTAGAAACAAAAAATAAAAAGAAACCTTCACACACTTTATTAAATGAATCTCAAATATATCAAGTGGTACTCTAATAGAAATCAACTTGAGAAGGGAATCTGAAATATACTACTGATCATTTCTGTAATAAAAGCTTTTAAACTTTTAAGTATTGAACACAGAAGAGTATAAACGAATTTAGAAGTGTCATAGTTATATAAATATGATGTTTTTCAGCTGAAGACTACTTCAATAAAGGTATATGTTAGACCAGGTATTTAGGAAAAGAACTAATAGTATTTCCTAAATTTTTACTACGTCTTTATGTTTTACATATTCCAATGGCACAATTTTTAACAAGTGAGCAGGAGAACGGCTGCCCAAATCCATGTTTTTGCCTAAAACTTAAAATCGCGTCAGAATGACTAACAAATCTTATGCTTCTGTTTTGTAAAATTTTTTGATGATATACACATTTTATCATGAAAAGTAAATTTTAAAATATAATTAAAAATAACATGCGTAGACTTTAGTTCTTACCACTTCTGGCAATTTTAAATCAGGAAAAAAACTTACATAGTCACATGAAGAATTCATTAAACTATCGAATCCGTATTTAAATTAAATCACCCTAAAAAACCAATGTTAATCTGGAAACTGCAAACAAAAATTTCGTATAGCTGAATTTCTTTTTATAGAGCTTCTTTTTAAATATTTAATAAGATCTTGAAAGCACTTTTTATAAATAATCGAATTCTTTAAGTATAAAACCTCATTATTCTTAGATAATGCAGAACAGAAACTTTGGAGGGAAGGAGAAAATTTCTGCCGCTAGCAGATGTTGTTTGTTTGGTACAAAAGCAGGGTATTTAATTTTTGTTTTGCAGTTGAATGTTTTTATTTTATTTAAAGGCACTCAAAATTCAATATATACATTAAAAATTGCCATATATAAAGTCCTGGTAGGATATGCATTATCAACCCTACATTAAGATTATATCAAGTAGTTAAGAATAGGAGAATCAATCTCTTACCTATTTATATCCAATTTCGTTAAAAGCATTATAAAATTATATGGTTTACCCAGTGAATTTTTTATACGTAAGTTAACGGGATACTTGGAAATTTGGAACGTATTTAATCCATTTCATTAGTAAATATAATTTATTATAATAATTACAATAATAAAATTATAAATGTTGAAGTTATTATGTTACTTTTTTCCTTAATAATTCAAAACAAAGTATGTTTTGGAGTTGATAAAAGACGAATTTGAACACAAACACCGCATTAAAATTTAATAGTGATATGTTCAAAATGAACAAATTAAATGAAACAAGATCTTTTAATGCAAATAATTTCAAACTCAAACGTATTGGAATACATCAAATTATTACAGATGAGAGGTACCAAGTAGTTTCTTTGTTTTGTAAAAGATACATAGATATATTTATGTATATTTTACCTATATGTATATGTATATGTATATATATAAATATATATATATATATAAATATATATAAATATATATTTATATTATATATAGCTTCTGTATTACTACGTAAAACATAGGCTAGCTATACTAGTGTAATATTTATTTTATTATTTATTCATTTAATTATTACCATTTTTATTCTTTTTATTTATTCATTTAATTATTACTTTTTTTTATTTATTTATTCTTTTCCTTTCCATACTTCCAAAGTATTATTAATATATCATTTTTTATTCACACTCCATGGCATTACTTGTCTATTGATTGTATTAAGCCTTCTCTGATGGCAACATGCACTAATACTGCCTCCATTACTGAGCTTTGATCTTCGTGTCGGTCCACTTCCTCGTTGTTTTTTTATAATAGCTACGGTCGCGCCCCCAAGTTACAAAAGGACCCTAATTTTGGTCAGGTAACTTGCAGAAACCTAGCTATTGTTTTTTTCGATTAAATTGAAATGTGTGTGCGGTGGCGCCTGATGATAGAGCACACCATTTCAATATTAATTCCATTTTCGGACTATTTCTGATTACATGTGATTAGGCTTAAAAGCTCACCAGTTCTAATTTGGCGCTTTATATTCAATTTTTCCACTCTTTCATTGCCTTAAAAGGCTATATTTAAACACTTATCCGGAATAAGCTCGTTAATTGGCACCATGTGCTATCTACTTTTTTATTTTTTTATATTTTCTTCACTTTTACATTGGATTATCTTGGGATTTCACTTTACGTAAGTAAGCTATTATATATTATATATATATATATATATATATATATTAGCAAGTAAACTTCTATTAAAGATACTGTCTGTTATGCATGAGTATTATATAAAACGTAATGATTACTCTATCTCTATAGGAAATAGTTATGATCTACGCAATACAATATGTACTATTAGTAATATTACCTCTTTATATACCTATGATTTTAAAGATCTATTCAACAATATTCCTCTTGACGACCTTTACAATGTAATTAATGAATTATTTGAAACTTGTGTTAACAATATTCAGCTCCCTTCCCATGTTGATGTAACATATTTCAGTTGTCTATCTAAATTTATTATCTATAATAATTTTATTCTGCATAACAATAAAATATATCTACAAAATCATGGTATACCACAAGGTGGTTCAGCATCTAGCTACCTTAAGATCTTTACTTATATTACTATGAAAAAGAATATACTAATACACACATCATTCTTAAACGATATATAGATGATATCTTACTTGTAAACACTACTACTAATAATAACATTATCTCCCCCATAAAATATCCATCTACTCTGGAATTAATTAAAAATGATATGCTTAACAATTCTGTTAGTTTTCTATATCTAAGTATCTCCATCACTCCTAGAAATAGCCTTAGTTTCAATATATATGATAAGCGTAAAGATTTTAGCTTTAAAGTAAATAGCTTTACTCATTTTTCCTCCTGCTTACATAAATCTGTATTTCGCAATATCATCTATAATCACTGCTGTAGAATCAAGTTTCTATGTTCTGATGATTTCAAAGTCTCCAATTTTAAATCTCTGTTTCTGTCAGCTAGACAATACAACTATCCCACTAAGTTCCTAAAATCCATTATATACAATTCTTGATAATGATGTGTCTAATGTGTTAATTTACTGGAGGTTGGGTGGGGTTTTGGTTTTAAGGTTGTAATTGGAAGGTTGGGTTGGGCGGAGGAAGTTTTTCTCTTATATATAAAAAAAAAAAAAGTAATATGTTTAAAAACATTTTGGATGTGTTTATGCTGGAGGAATTTAAAAAAAAAAAAAAAAAAAAAAAAAAAAAAAAAAAAAAAAAACGGGGTTCCTATATTGTGATTATTCTGTTCTAAACATTATTTTTTTCTTATTTACTAGATTAATCTTCTGTCATACAATAACTTATTATACATACTTAGTCAATAATAATAATCATTATATTTTTTAAACAATATGTTATATTTAATTTTGCTATAATATTTATTTTATTCAATCTTTTAAATTTATTATTATTCAATATATATTTATTATATTAATATACCTGGATATTCTTAAAATTTAATAATATTACCTATTAGCATTTGGCAACTCCTAAACTTTCTTCTTTCCACTTTTACACATTTATTTAGTGGCAACACCATTTTTCACTTTTTACAATTCTTAGCATTGGCAACACATATCAACTGTTCAAAATAAATTTCCATGTGCTCAAGGTATGGTATGTAAAATTATCTTTCTAATTTTTGTTATCTTTTTGATTTCTTCTTTCCTTTATATAGTAGGGTAGGGCCCAGATGTGTGGAGTTAATATCTCTTCTGATATGCCACACAACCGAAACCCTACTATTTGGTTTACTGTAAATTATAATCCACTGTTTGTGGTCCCTGAAGATGGTGACAGTGGTTATAATTTACGTTCCATTATACTATCACAATAATTCTTGCACTTTATTTGGATTCAAAATCTGGTTTCTAACTCTTGATAATAGCTGTTACTTTTATACTAGATATGTCTTATTTGTAGTATGTTTTGTGTTTTACTTGTTAGTTATATATATATATATATATATATATATATATATATATATATATATATATATAATACATAGAAAATTAAATAGAAAACGCCCCCCAAGCCAGTCATTGTTAATACAACAAAAAAATTACAAAAAAATGTAAAATGCATTGTCCTCTTCAGAGGGGGAAATGCACAATAGTACACCATAGGTTTCGAACTCACAGCCTGAGATTTTGCCAAGGTATTGTATTGTATTCAAGACTGAAGTTTGGAAAGATTGAATGAAAAGTATTAAAACAGTTTATATATATTTGCAAAAGTGTACAATATTAACAGTAACAGGCAAATCTCAGAGGTGTGACTCCCCCTTACCTATGGGAAAGAAAAGAAAAAAGTTGTTTATTACTTACACATACATAAATTCGAAGAACAAATAATACCAATGTGCATCAAAACTCAAGAAACCAGTTAAATATTTGTTCCAAAATCCTGTAATTCGCTATCCGTTTCCTGTCCAATCCACGTGCAGAAGATCTGTTGCCATTCATCAACTAAAAGCACGTCCCTGAGGTTCTAGTCTGTATTAAGAGCACTCCTTGGGCTTTAGTGCAATTGTGTCATTCGTCAAGAGATTTCTACTACGTATACACAAGTGAAAATGCAAAGGAAGGATTAGAACCAGGGATTCAGGCTATTATTAAAACTTTTTAAATAACTATTAATGAACTCTAGTGGAAAATTATTTGTGTAAAACAATTTGGCTGCTAATAAATATATATTATAATTTAAAAGATGTTTATTATTGCATAATCGAAAGTATCTGATAAGCTGGTTGATTAAAATATTTGCAAAAACTTTTTTGTGAATATTTGATGACCAGTGAGGCAAGGATATAGCTTCAAAATTGAAATTTTTTCTTTTATCAAAAATGTTTATTAGTAAAGTATTATTAAATAAATTTAAATCTAGATCTAAAAAGGTAACTGAATTAGAATTAGAGTAAGCTGGCTTGAGGTTGAGTGTGCTGGGATAAATTAAATGTTTGATGTCATTGAAGTTTCCATTGATGACAAGAATGTCATCAATGTATCGGAATATTGTAAAATTTAATGGATGGTTATTGAAAAAGTTATATTCATAAAAAAATAAATAGAGATTAGCAGCAGTACTTGAATAATTAGTTCCCATTCCTATTCCTTTATTTTGGCGATATATGACTGAATTAAATAATATGTAATTATTGTGAAGACAGAAATTGGAGATAATAACAAAAAATTCTCTCTTAATATTTAGTTCTTGTTCTATATTGAAGTGGTCAAATAAATTAAGTAAAGTTTTATATAGATCATCAATCGGAATGCTTGTGAAAAGATTTTCAAAATCAAAAACCTGTAACATAAAAATATTCATATTTTTTAACCAGTGTATGAGAGAGAAACTATTTTTAATGGACCAGAAACCAGTATTAATAGAAAAATTTGAATCCAGGTAGTCATAAATTTTACACAGAGTTTTTTGATATATGATGTTAATATTATAACTTATTGAACCTCTTGTATTGCAGATGTATCTAAAAGTAATGGGATTTTTATGAAATTTTGGTAAAGCATATAAATTCGCTAGTTTATTGTTTTTATTTATATTGAAATTGATTTTTTTGGAAAAGGCAGTAAATTTTTTTATAATAGTTGAGAGATTATTATTTATTTTTGTGTATACATTGCTATCATTAAGTTCATTATGTACTGTGTTAAAATAAAAAAGTTTGCAAATTATGGCAAAGTTATTGGAGGCTTTATCAACTGGACAAAAAACAAACTTATTTTTGTATTCCTTTATAATGTTAGAAAATTTTTTATTGAAAATTATATAATTATCTGTATTTGTATTAGCATAAATATTTAGAAAATTTGATTTAAAAAGATTGAATAATGTACATTTCCATTCATTGAAGGCTTGTGGTGGAATATTATATTTATAGCTAAGTTTTAAAATAAAGTCGTTTAGATTAGTATTAAAAGATTTTTCTAAGTGGGCTATTTTCAGTTTAATATTTATTCTGTGTTTACTTCCAAAACTCATAATATTTCTTAATTTATAGTTTTTAATTATGTTTAAATTGCCAGTGATTACATGGTTAAAATTTGAATCAAAAAAATCAGTGTTTTTAAATTCATTACAGTAGCATTTTACATTATTATTATCATCAAGAACTTTTTTATAGTTAAAAAGTAGACTGCCCAAAGTTTTATTGTATTTGAATGTAGGAATAATATTGCAATTTTTTATGGGGAAAACATCTATAGTTTTTTGTATCATATCATTAATATTGAGATTATTAAAGCTTTTTTGCAGAAAATTTATGACTAGATATTCATTATGGTTGGTAGTAATGTTATTTTTAAGTTTAAAAAATAAAAGATCTTTAAGTAAAGCAGCAAATTGTTCATTTAAAAAATTAAAATTATCATATTGTTTAAATATTTTTTTGATGGTGCTTTTTTTAAGCTTGAATAGTTCATTTTTGACATAAAAAACATTGCTATCCCTGACAAATTTGTCATGTAAAGTTTCAATCCATATGTTAGGAATAATATCATTGAATTGTTTAGAAAAGCATTTTGAACCCCTTTTTCCCCTATTTATAATCTTTCTATCTGAAAAAAGTAAAAAACAAGTATAAAGGTTATTAATATTTTTAAGATCTATATTGTTTAGGCATGTGTTAAGTCCATATGGAAATAAGGTTTTGTGTTTTAAAATATTTAAGTTTTCTTTATGTAATCTATCATTCAAATTATCAGCAACATCCAGAATAGAAATAGAAATATTTATAAAACCATGATTTTTAAAATGTGAAATTTCAAAAGAGCAATTATTATTAAGTAATTTATTTATGTTAGATCTATGTAAATTAATTCTAATGTGTAGTTCAGTGCTGGTTTGTCCTATGTATGATTGTCCACAAGTTAGACAATCTATTTTGTATATTACATTTTTTTGTTTACAGAAAAGTTCATTACCTTCCTCTTGTACATTCTCAGCTACTATGCAAGTTTTACATCTTTTATTTTTACACTTTGTTAAAGCCATTAAATTGAAAAGAATCAAATATTTATAGAATTTTTTGAGAGTATTAACTCTGTATGCCATTATAAAAATAAACTAAAAGTATATAAACATGAAAAAGGTACGAAAAAAGCAGACCAGCTACTTCAGTATCCCTATAAAAGTTGGTTAAGAACATTTGAGCGCCAAAGGCAGCAAGAAAAATGCACCAACGCATATAGTTACAAATTATTTAAAATTACAACAAAATTATAGCAGCCCCACATGCCATCCAGCGCTTAAGAAAGCAGCATAAAAGAAAACATGCGTTTAATAATACATAGAAAATTAAATAGAAAAACGCCCCCCAAGCCAGTCATTGTTAATACAACAAAAACATTACAAAAAAATGTAAAATGCATTGTCCTCTTCAGAGGGGGAAATGCACAATAGTACACCATAGGTTTCGAACTCACAGCCTGAGATTTTGCCAAGGTATTGTATTGTATTCAAGACTGAAGTTTGGAAAGATTGAATGAAAAGTATTAAAACAGTTTATATATATTTGCAAAAGTGTACAATATTAACAGTAACAGGCAAATCTCAGAGGTGTGACTCCCCCTTACCTATGGGAAAGAAAAGAAAAAAGTTGTTTATTACTTACACATACATAAATTCGAAGAACAAATAATACCAATGTGCATCAAAACTCAAGAAACCAGTTAAATATTTGTTCCAAAATCCTGTAATTCGCTATCCGTTTCCTGTCCAATCCACGTGCAGAAGATCTGTTGCCATTCATCAACTAAAAGCACGTCCCTGAGGTTCTAGTCTGTATTAAGAGCACTCCTTGGGCTTTAGTGCAATTGTGTCATTCGTCAAGAGATTTCTACTACGTATACACAAGTGAAAATGCAAAGGAAGGATTAGAACCAGGGATTCAGGCTATTATTAAAACTTTTTAAATAACTATTAATGAACTCTAGTGGAAAATTATTTGTGTAAAACAATTTGGCTGCTAATAAATATATATTATAATTTAAAAGATGTTTATTATTGCATAATCGAAAGTATCTGATAAGCTGGTTGATTAAAATATTTGCAAAAACTTTTTTGTGAATATTTGATGACCAGTGAGGCAAGGATATAGCTTCAAAATTGAAATTTTTTCTTTTATCAAAAATGTTTATTAGTAAAGTATTATTAAATAAATTTAAATCTAGATCTAAAAAGGTAACTGAATTAGAATTAGAGTAAGCTGGCTTAAGGTTGAGTGTGCTGGGATAAATTAAATGTTTGATGTCATTGAAGTTTCCATTGATGACAAGAATGTCATCAATGTATCGGAATATTGTAAAATTTAATGGATGGTTATTGAAAAAGTTATATTCATAAAAAAATAAATAGAGATTAGCAGCAGTACTTGAATAATTAGTTCCCATTCCTATTCCTTTATTTTGGCGATATATGACTGAATTAAATAATATGTAATTATTGTGAAGACAGAAATTGGAGATAATAACAAAAAATTCTCTCTTAATATTTAGTTCTTGTTCTATATTGAAGTGGTCAAATAAATTAAGTAAAGTTTTATATAGATCATCAATAGGAATGCTTGTGAAAAGATTTTCAAAATCAAAAACCTGTAACATAAAAATATTCATATTTTTTAACCAGTGTATGAGAGAGAAACTATTTTTAATGGACCAGAAACCAGTATTAATAGAAAAATTTGAATCTAGGTAGTCATAAATTTTACATAGAGTTTTTTGAAATGTGATGTTAATATTATAACTTATTGAACCTCTTGTATTGCAGATGTATCTAAAAGTAATGGGATTTTTATGAAATTTTGGTAAAGCATATAAATTCGCTAGTTTATTGTTTTTATTTATATTGAAATTGATTTTTTTGGAAAAGGCAGTAAATTTTTTTAGAATAGTTGAGAGATTATTATTTATTTTTGTGTATACATTGCTATCATTAAGTTCATTATGTACTGTGTTAAAATGCGATGAATTTAAAAACACTGATTTTTTTGATTCAAATTTTAACCATGTAATCACTGGCAATTTAAACATAATTAAAAACTATAAATTAAGAAATATTATGAGTTTTGGAAGTAAACACAGAATAAATATTAAACTGAAAATAGCCCACTTAGAAAAATCTTTTAATACTAATCTAAACGACTTTATTTTAAAACTTAGCTATAAATATAATATTCCACCACAAGCCTTCAATGAATGGAAATGTATATTATTCAATCTTTTTAAATCAAATTTTTTAAATATTTATGCTAATACAAATACTGATAATTATATAATTTTCAATAAAAATTTTTCTAACATTATAAAGGAATACAAAAATAAGTTTGTTTTTTGTCCTGTTGATAAAGCCTCCAATAACTTTGCCATAATTTGCAAACTTTTTTATTTTAACACAGTACATAATGAACTTAATGATAGCAATGTATACACAAAAATAAATAATAATCTCTCAACTATTCTAAAAAAATTTACTGCCTTTTCCAAAAAAATCAATTTCAATATAAATAAAAACAATAAACTAGCGAATTTATATGCTTTACCAAAATTTCATAAAAATCCCATTACTTTTAGATACATCTGCAATACAAGAGGTTCAATAAGTTATAATATTAACATCACATTTCAAAAAACTCTATGTAAAATTTATGACTACCTAGATTCAAATTTTTCTATTAATACTGGTTTCTGGTCCATTAAAAATAGTTTCTCTCTCATACACTGGTTAAAAAATATGAATATTTTTATGTTACAGGTTTTTGATTTTGAAAATCTTTTCACAAGCATTCCTATTGATGATCTATATAAAACTTTACTTAATTTATTTGACCACTTCAATATAGAACAAGAACTAAATATTAAGAGAGAATTTTTTGTTATTATCTCCAATTTCTGTCTTCACAATAATTACATATTATTTAATTCAGTCATATATCGCCAAAATAAAGGAATAGGAATGGGAACTAATTATTCAAGTACAGCTGCTAATCTCTATTTATTTTTTTATGAATATAACTTTTTCAATAACCATCCATTAAATTTTACAATATTCCGATACATTGATGACATTCTTGTCATCAATGGAAACTTCAATGACATCAAACATTTAATTTATCCCAGCACACTCAACCTCAAGCCAGCTTACTCTAATTCTAATTCAGTTACCTTTTTAGATCTAGATTTAAATTTATTTAATAATACTTTACTAATAAACATTTTTGATAAAAGAAAAAATTTCAATTTTGAAGCTATATACTTGCCTCACTGGTCATCAAATATTCACAAAAAAGTTTTTGCCAATATTTTAATCAACCAGCTTATCAGATACTTTCGATTATGCAATAATAAACATCTTTTAAATTATAATATATATTTATTAGCAGCCAAATTGTTTTACACAAATAATTTTCCACTAGAGTTCATTAATAGTTATTTAAAAAGTTTTAATAATAGCCTGAATCCCTGGTTCTAATCCTTCCTTTGCATTTTCACTTGTGTATACGTAGTAGAAATCTCTTGACGAATGACACAATTGCACTAAAGCCCACGGAGTGCTCTTAATACAGACTAGAACCTCAGGGACGTGCTTTTAGTTGATGAATGGCAACAGATCTTCTGCACGTGGATTGGACAGGAAACGGATAGCGAATTACAGGATTTTGGAACAAAAATTTAACTGGTTTCTTGAGTTTTGATGCACATTGGTATTATTTGTTCTTCGAATTTATGTATGTGTAAGTAATAAAGAACTTTTTTCTTTTCTTTCCCATAGGTAAGGGGGAGTCACACCTCTGAGATTTGCCTGTTACTGTTAATATTGTACACTTTTGCAAATATATTTAAACTGTTTTAATACTTTTCAATTAATCTTTCCAAACTTCAGTCTTGAATACAATACAATACCTTGGCAAAATCTCAGGCTGTGAGTTCGAAACCTATGGTGTACTATTGTGCATTTCCCCCTCTGAAGAGGACAATGCATTTTACATTTTTTTGTAATTTTTTTGTTGTATTAACAATGACTGGCTTGGGGGGCGTTTTCTATTTAATTTTCTATGTATTATTAAACGCATGTTTTCTTTTATGCTGCTTTCTTGAGCGCTGGATGGCATGTGGGGCTGCTAAAATTTTGTTGTAGTTTTAAATAATTTGTAACTATATATATATATATATATATATATATATATATATATATATATATCTGATGCTATATAGCTGATGCTTATTACTCATTGTTTTATTCTTTACAATTCCGTTTCTTTTTTCAAATTTACCTCTGTTTGGATTTTCTATTTATTGGATATGTCAACTTATGCCTTTTTTGGATACGATTGTATGATCATTGAATATATTGGACTACCATAACTGCTGTTGAATGATTCCTTGATTCGAAAGTTTAGCCATTTTACTATTATATATATATATTCTAAATCGTACTACATGGTCCTGGAGTAGTCTTGGTGAGATGGACCATACAGATGGGAGAAAAGTACCACAGTAAATCAATGAAATAAAAGCAGATATATTAAATTTATAAAATTATATTTTGATCACATTAAAATTAAATTAACTCACTTAGAATAAGCTTAATATAAAGTTTACATCAATTGTTATGTGCCTCTGAAATGTATGAATTTGAAATGTTTTTCATGTTTTCTTAATAGATTCACACACTGTATGAAAACATTTTCACGTGGCGTAATCTTAGCTCATACTATATAAGAACGTTTTTAAACGGTGTGTTTATCCATTGGGAGAATACATGAAAAATATTTCACTTTCATACATCACTTTTGCATTCAAAATGGGTTTTCTAATAATGATGAAATATTTCATGTAATTGTGACTTCATGTTCGTGCTTTGCACCCACCCGCTGTAGAAAGAAAAAATCGCTATCCACCCTTAATCACTTCCCAGAAAAAACTGATATCTCTCTCCGGATCGTCTTAGTAGAGAAGTGCAAGATACATTGATTCAACACTGTGTATTTAGCTTCGCCAGTTTACATTATTAACACCGTAGGGACACCGAAGCGCGGTAGGGGTCATTCTGACTCCTTTTCCTAATTCCTCATGCTTTATTATAGTATACCGGTGAACACCGCAGCTCGTGTTTCTCAACTTTTCCTAAAATTCTTTCAAGCGTGTTGGGACAAATTTTTGCATTTCTATTTTAATTAGTAAAATTAATAATTGTAGAAATACAAAAAACTGCCAATAGGGGTCATTTTGACCCTCATAAGAAAATATGGACTGATTTTCAAGAGAAAATCTATTTTTGATCTCTGTACAAGTAAATTTTGCTTTTCCAAGCATGGGAAAATTACAAACATATTATTGCGATAGCTGAGGTGGCTCCAGTTTCGCGCTAGAATCCTCTCAGCACTTCCATGCTACAGAAGATTTTGAGGGAAAAATAGTTCTGCTACATCTATGGTTGAAAAGTGAACATACTTTCCACTTCAGCATTCTCAATATTTCGACTGCGGCCTTCGCAAGCAATTTACTTTGCAAACAACGTGGAGAGGATTGAATGGACAGGAGTGTCTTCCCATCCTGAAGCAGTTAGATTTAGATTAGGTGATGACGACAGCAACGATGCAGGTTTTCTTGTTCATAATGTGCATTAAGAGACTATTTAGTCGTGTGAGAGCAGTGACAATAATGCCCGAAAACATTCTTGCAACGTTATTCCCTCCCCGTTATACGCAGACAGTGACGTTCGCATGGACATACAGATGAGAAAGACCCAAATAAAAACTTATAGAATCATTCTGCTGGAAGTGGTATTCATAAGCACACATCATGCAGCGCTATTCTTTGGACTCCAAGGTACCTCAGCAGCTTTAATTTCATAACACGCCATATTACAGCTCGAAATAATGTAAAAATTACACTTGAAACAACGTCTTAGGTCGTCGCAGCATTAAGAAAATCTTTCTTCGGCCTGGCAGTTGCTGATAAATGAAGTACACCGTGGTACGCTACCCTGTCTACCACAGAGTTTTTTGCGCAAACATCATGCCCTCGTTTTTTGTGATGCACATACCGTTCCAACTCTTTTTTTGGGTTTCATCATGCACTGAATATTTTGCGAAATAGGTGAATTGAAAAAATAGGTGTTATCATTCGAAACTTTCGATTTTCTGTAACTATAACCGCAAACGTGCATGTCACCTTGTTGCCATTCACAGAATATTGAGCCGATGCCTCAGAATAACTATCTCTGAAATTTCATCTCCATCGGTTTAACAGATAGGTCCCTAGAGGTCTATATTATTTCTGCAGTTAAACAACTCATATTAGCTGAACAAGTGAAAAAAAATCATCACAGAAAACAATTTTAATAATATCAGCGTTTTCTAAATAAAAAATGTACTTTTAAAATAAGAAAATGCATTTTGTTTTAGATTTCTCTAACGAATGCAACAATCTGGTTCTTATTTAAAAAAATAATTACCTTAATTTTGAAAAAATAAAAAAAAAAAAAACGAACATAAGATTTTTTTTTTCCCTTCAGGAAGTTTGAACACATATTTTGTCTACGAATGTTTTAAGATGAACTTCAAATGATCTTAAAGCATGTAAAAACATATTGTTTTTATTTAATTTAAACAGAAAAAAATAACGCTTTGAAGACAAATTTTGTGGAACAATAAATCCGTTTTAATCTGACATCGTTAAACATATTTTCATTCAATTTAAGAATATTTGCATATATTATATGTGTCTACTTTTAAACAGTATTTTGGTTGTATCTTTGAACCCGTATTTCCAATCAAAGTTAAATTAAAATAAACAAAACATACTAAGAGCAAGCATTAACACGTAAAGATTCCTTTAAAATGTAATCATAGAAAAATAAAAAAATAATTGCACTAAATTTTATATGAACCGAAAGAATAATTGTCTTTTAATTTAAATAAAGTAGTTTATTAAAATTTTACTTCATGGAAGCAAATACGCAGTTAATTACAAGTAAAATATTATTACAGTTGTATTCAAATAATTGCAGATAGAAGTCAATTATCTCAACTCCGTCTTAGTCCACGTAAATTACGATTGTTTTAATGTTTTTTTCTGAACGATTTTTTTTTATCGATTTCAATTTAAATGATAATTTATGTTCTTCTAAACCTCGGAAGCTGTTTCAAATGTAACTAAATTTAATAGATTTATAATTTCATTTATTTATTTTCATTTGATTAGATATTAATTTGAAATTTTTAGAGAAAAAATAGATTATTTATGCTTTCTGCATCATGCTTTGATTTCTTTATTTAGTGCATTATAGAGATCATTTCTTCCAATTTCAAATACTTTTATCATGATTCTATATTGTTGAAAATTATGTGTGAATATCAATGTGATTTTCCCATTTTATAGACTATTATTTTTAACCATTGTACAGGAAAATATAGCTCCCCCCTTTAGATAGATATTGCTATTTTCCCTTCATTAAGTTGCATATTATTCCACATTTTTCATGATAAAATACACTCTGAAAATATCTTTCTTGTATGATATATTGTGTGGAAAGTTTTAAATGTTAGATTTATATACAATACATATAAATATGAATTTCCTAAAATAAAAATATTTCATATTATTTAATTTTTTGTAGCTATCCAATATTGCAATTTTGATGGTTGAAAATCCTCGTTAACGATGTGAATATCACCTAACAGTATTTGCCGAAATATTGAAAAATGTGTTTCACGTGTTTACATTATATCAGAAATCGTATAAGAACCATTGAATACTACCATATACTTTTATTATGAAATTTTTTTAACATAATTTTTTATTATAGTTTACATGGACGATGCGGAAATTTTTTAATTGAAGCATACAACGAAATATGCAGCAGATCTCTCATACTATTCTAAAAGAATGTAATTCTAACATTTTTTAAACCATGATAAATATTTGTTACATAGCTGCACTTTAATGCCATATTTACCTTTTGAGAGCCTTTTTACCTTTTTAGTGGTGAAAATGCAATTTTAGTTCTTGAGTTTGGAAAATGGACCTTTATGTCATACATAAGAAAGCCATTTGGATGTTTCAACATTTAAAATGAATAAATTACTCTCGCGTAATTTATTCATTTTAAATGACGCACGGGCTATCTATGACCAACGATTATTTTTTTTTAAATCTTTACATGGTAAAATTTCATAAACATTAGACAGGAAGCAAATATGTGTATTTTTCATCTTTTGTAATCTTCCATAATTAATTTGAAGTATTTAAAAATTGCAAAATTAACATAATTTCATTTTTTAAATGGATTTGACGGTTTGGTGTTAAAAATTATTTTGTGTATTGATTAAAAAATATCACGCAGAACATTTCACATCATAATGTGGTTTGTTGTAATGCATTTAAAATCTTCTAATATGTTTTTTCTACCATACTTAAGTATTTTTAAATTCACAGTCATAGTTGACAATTTTTTTTAGTGGTGTAATTATGAGCAGGTGTATGAACTCGATAAAAGAAATTTTTTTCAGCTATCTTAAGTAATTACCCGCCTTTATAAAACAACGTATTTTATATTATTTAATATTTTAAAATAATTTAAATTACTTTACTTAGTAGTTATGTTTAACTTATAAGTAAATTATAAAAAAGGAAAATTTGATATTGATTATTTTTAGAAAATTTAAAATGTCCCAAATTTATTGTTAAAAACTACATTCCAATATATTAAAAATATACCACACTACATTTTGCAATAAAAATAAAAGACCATATGAAGATACGAGGCAATGGAACGAAAAAAAAAAAAAAAAAAAAAAAAAAAAAAACAACACTATATAACGATCTTGCAGCATAAGTTGGTTAAGCAGTTAGGTCTGCTGAAAAAAGCATTTTAATACTTTCTAATACGAAAAGGACAGTGCGAATGCTCTTCTCAGTGTAATTTTTCTATTAGGGGGACTCGAAGTGAGATAAGCGAGTCGTACGTGCATCCAGCATCCCGTTGTTGGCTTGGAAAGAGGAACAGCGTGCTGAAGCCCGTGATTTGACTATGAAAGAATTGTCAGGTAATGAAATAATGTAATACACGTCCGGATGGCGTTCAGCAGTGGCCAAGTCACTAAACTCGGTTCCCGTAAGAACACGGAAACTGAAGCAGCACCCGACTTTGAGAATTCTTGGGATGGTGAACTCCTCCCTCGGCTCGACTGCTGTTGAATCGTGCAAGCTAATGAGAGTTAGTGCAAGTAAAATCTGTTCGTGGCTCCGATGTTCTTCATGTTCAAATGATACATCTGGGGGTGACGACTTTAGGTGGTTGGCCCCTTATCGGGAATTGGTTCAAAATCAGGGGTTGCTGAGAGAAGTCGACTTTCCTTCCACTGGGGCTCATCAAGAGCAAAGCCGTCCCCTTCCTTCCACCGCCGTACTGTATGGAGGATTTGGCACCTCTCCACGCTTGCTACAGGGCATTACAAACAGCAACAACAACAACGTCCGAATGACTGCAGGGTATGGAGAGCACAGTATGTTACATGCGCTTGTAGACTACATCATTCTGTCGCATGATAGTGCTTTGCCAATTGTTACCTAGATTGTGTCGACAACATTGTAAATGTTTAGCTGGAAAGCCGTGAAGTCCATCCGTGAAGTCCAAATCTCACTTCATGCGATTTCCAGGATTCTAAAACATTCAAGAAAGACATTTTCGTGGAAGACATTTCGTGGTCGTCGTTTTTCTTCGGACGAAGCGGTTATGCGCCGCTGTACAATTATGACTTCGTGAGAAACCGCAAAGATTCTGTGAAGGCATTGACCGTTTTTATTCATACTATGGGATAAATGTTAGAACGGTTATGGTGATTACTTTCGCAATAGCAAGTAAATTTTATTTTTCGCAATAGAGTTTATTTAATTTTTTCCACTACTGTCTCGTTTTCATTTGACAAACCTTTGCGCTGAAAATGATTTACACTTGAGCATTTCTTTTAAAAACAGTTACCTCCTCGTAATTAAATAATAGGGCAGTTTTAAATTACGTCAGAAACCAATCCTAGTGAATAGGCGCCAAATGAGAATATGATTTCTATTGGTTTATTCACATATTATTGATGGGCCACATGTGAAAAAAATGCGTTTTTTCGGTATAATAGACATCCAGTCACGTAACTGAAACATCTATGTTGTAAAACCGTGGTCAGTAACAAATAAACAAAAACTAACAGGCAACATATTTGGTGCATACATTTGTTTTTGAACAGTCTTAACATAATACGATAGCTTGGAAAGGATGGAATGATTTTCAGATCATGGTGGTCGCAAGATACTATTTTGATGTCATAAAAAAGAAATTATAACATTTTACTCATTTTGTATCAATAATTAAAACATCAGGGTAACTCGAATCTTTTACAAAGACAAGAAGAGTAATCTCAAATGCTCAAAGTAAGTTATTCGCTAGAACACGCAAAAAAAGGGAAAAAAAGAGATCTCAATTGTCCAACTAATGGTATATTTACCGCACTGTATATTTACCCCAACATTTTGTAATTTTTCATTTTGATGGGGTAAATATTACAGCCTACTTAAATTATACACGAATAAGGAAGCGCGACTTGAACTAGGTTTTCTTTTAAGTCCAAATTACCTCATTATTTAATTACCTCATAATTACCTCATTATTCAATGAAAATTTTAAATTCAGAAAGTTGAAAAATGTGCAAAATAGACATAACTACCCCGTTTGACCCTATTGAGTTTCATATGCAATATTATGAACATTAAACAGCTGCATATGTGCATAAAAATTAAAGCAGATATTTTGTTATTAAATCAATATAGAAATCAGAGAATGCATGTACAGGTACAAATAATTTCTGGTCCTAAATCCCGTACTTCACTTAAAAATACATACTGAACTAAATCAAAAACAACTTTCGGAAAATATTTGTATAAAAGACGGAGAAAAATATTCTCTCAGATTAGATTTGAAATTTTTTCACAACAGCGTTTTAATTATAGCACAGTTTCTAGAAAAGTTTTTCAAAGGATGAACATTAGAAGTCAAAACGAAAGAACAAATCAAGTCCACGAGATTTTTTGTTTCGTTGGAAAGAATTAAGAGATCCATTGACTTCTAGCAGAAATTAAATGAATATTGGTAATGGACAAAGAGAGTATGACTCGTACTTTAAACATAATCTTTCAAGTACTCTTTTTTCTGTTGGGGGGGATTTGTGTGTATGTTCTTTATAATTAACAATTTCAGTACTTTATATTCCATCACCCCTTCAAAAAAAAGTTTCAAATACAGGAAATAAAAATTCTGTAATTTATCACTCAATATTGTTAAACATAGCACACTAATTGAAGAAATTTTCGCTTCGTAAATATCTGTCAGTGTACAAATCATGCCTAGGGAGTATAATATACATTTTAAAATATGTTAAAAATTCTTATATGCTATTAAAGTTACAAGAATATTTTCACCTTAAATATTTTTATCTGTTAAGTTCATTTAAGATGTCGGAAAACTTTTTTATTTAAACTCTAAATACAATGAGTGCAATATTGATAAAAAAATACGGTTTAAAAAATATCAAAAAGGAGAAAAAAAACGATGTTTGTTATAACATACTTTTTATAGAATCCTTTTAAGAAATTCAAACAATAGATACCGTGCAAAAGAACTTAAAACGAAAGATGAAATCAAGTCCACGAGAGTTTCTTTGTACTGAATGGGGAAAAAAGAAGATTCATTGACTTCCAGTAGGAGTGAAATGGAAGAAAAAAAAAGACAAAGGAAAGTGCGACGTGTATGGAGAATTTAATCAGAATTTTTCAATAGAAGTAAAGATAGGTTTCCTTTTTCTATATTTAGCTTTTATTTTGCAATGAAATGATCCATTTTTTTCTACAAAATTATAAAAAAATGTGTTACATGAAGGAAATATAAAACCCAGTGATTTATTACGGAATGACGTTTTTGTGAAATGCGTGAGAGAAATAGATGAGAAATGGATTTGTAAATATACATCGATACAGTAAAAAAATTGAGGCACCTTCTCCAAAGGTACAAGTTTTCCAACTCACTTTCATTTTAAAATAAGCTGTCAGGTGGTACACCACAGAACATACACGAAACTTTCAGTTCAGTAGCTCCGCCAAAACTGTCGAAAGACGGTATTTGCATCATTTTTAAAGGTGAGTGCACATTCAGATTCAAAATTTAATCAGACGTACTAGTTGCGATAAATAAAACTTCGTATAATAAAACACATAAAAAGGTACTTATCGTTCTGTACGATTATTTCGGCCTAAAAAATTACCAAGCTTTCTTCAGCAGTCAACACTCTGCGTGCCAAAATTGTGGGGACAGAAAGGGAAACATAGAATGAAAGCGAATAACTTTTGTTTACTTTTCAGTTCCCACTATTTTGCCACACGTTGAGTTGACTGCTGAAGAAAGCTGTATATTTCTTCTCTTTGTCAGACGACTTGTATTAAATGCGTTTGTTTTGCAAATAACTTAGCTGGTACTCGTTGAGGTAGTGTCAAAGTTAAAGTATGAAGACTGGTACGTGGAAAGAAAAAGTAAAAGAAGTAAGCTTTACTGACAGGTACTCCAGTAAAAATGAGCTAAAAATGTATTTAAAGAATTAAACTGCAAAAGGAATTACATAACAGAAGATAGAAAAAAAAAACGAAAGCCGAAGCTGTGAGGACTTTTGTCTTTATATATAAAAAAGCGTTAAAACTTCAAATCCTAAAATAAAGAAGTGACATGGTAGGTTGTCTAAGACAAAAGAAAAGTGGTGAGGTGACGGAATGCAAGACATGAAAGCGTGAAGAATGAACGAAAGGAGATGTTACATATTTTGTTTGCATTCACTGTGATTCACACAATAATGTTTTCTGCCAAAAAATATGTGTCTTAAGGCGCCTGCCTACAGTTGGAGGGGACTTTTTATGATAATTGAGAAATTGCTAGTTTATGTGCATTATATAATAGAATAGAGTTAAAAACTTTTAATAACATGAAAAAGTATGCAAGTTTTAAAATTTTTTGATATCTAGGCTCAAAATATACATAAAATTTGAGTAAAAAACAGCACTTACCAAAACATCCTAAGTCAATTTTAAATAAAGATATTTTTATTCTGTAAATTTTATTTTGATTATTGAAAGGTCCTTAAGGTAGTGAACTAAACTCAAAAATATAACGTTATATGATATTTTACCTGACAATTCAAAACTTCTATCGACAAAAATAATAATAATAATAATAATTTAACTAGATTCATCGCAGTAGTTCACTCCCTAAATGACTCCTCAAGAGTATTTTGCCAAAATTTTAATGTAACGTTCAGTAATTACCGTTTCTCGCGCGAAAAAGGGCCCGATAATGCCTCTGGCGCATACCGCAGCCCATGCAGTAACTTTAGGCGAATAGAGTGCTTTCTCTTCACACAAATGAGGATTTTCGGAACCTCAAAATCTCCAGTTTTGTTTATTAACGATTCCATTGAAACAAAAATGTGCCTCATCATTGAACCAGCTGCAGCCCACATCAAATCCGTCGGTGTCGATCTTTGTTAGAATCTCATTCGCAAAGTTAATCCTTTGTTGCACAGCTTTCATGGGTATGGCCTGATGAGTTTGGATTTTGTATGGAAACAGCCTTAGGCTATTTATTTTGCGTGCTCGTGTACTTCAAACCTGCCTCTGATGCAATCCATCGGATGCTTTTTCTAAGGATTTTGCTGAACAATTCTAGAAACTTCGGCTGCATTTTCAGGAGTGACTACAGTTTGCCTACGCACAACATTTCCTTTTCGATCATCAACCACGTTGCCAGTTCGTTCAAATTTCGCGAAGAGCGTGCGAATGGTTTTCGCATCGGGTCCAACTGGAACATTGAATCGGTTTGAAAACTGCGACGTGTTGCCGTTGGACTGCAATCGGTGAAATTCCAGTGCGAAAAACACACGTTCTTCAATGGAATACATTATTTCACTTTCACTGATCGCTTTAGATTTCGAAGCACATTTTAAAGGTCATTGCGATTAGAGCGCCATCTGTTGACAATTTTCGTTACTAAATTTTCTAAACTTTTGTGCCATTTTTACAGTTTTGCTAACAAACACACAGTTTACCGCATAATACTATCGATCTTTGTTGTAGAGACATTTAATTTTGAAATCAGTGCTTATTCGCTTACATATAATATTTCTCAAAGCGTATAGCTTCAAAAATTGTTCTTACAGTGTGTTTCTGGTTTTAAACCACAAATCAGATACTTCATTTCTAAATTGCAACTACAAAAGCAATAATGTTTCTGAACTTTATTTTACTTTTTTCCTTAAATTCATGAACAGCATTGTTAAAAGGTGAAATTTTCATTTAATTAGTGTTTGTTGTGATTTATCTTCATTATATAAATTCTCAGTTATTCAGAAATGACTTTATTTGATAGCACTAATTAAATTTCTGTCAAGAAGTCCATATGTTCGATGCATTAAATAACTGTACTTAAGTTAACCTAATTTCTTGAAAAAAAATGACAAGAACTTTTTAAATAAGATAAAACGAACTAAATCTAATATAATTGCTATATTAAGTGTTTACAATCTAGTATTTGAAGAATGTATCAAAATTACTGTACTTAAACCATATCTTATAGAAAATACGTTTAAAACATTTTACAATAAAATGAGAAGACTATTGCTTTGTAACTTTATGATTTTTACGATTGAGATATATGAGCTCTAAAAACAATGTTTCTTGAACCCACACTACGCATAAGACTAAATCAGCTATAGACTTTTTTTCCTATTTTATAGCTCTCTTAAATATTTGATTATGTTTCATATTTTTTGACATTACATAAATGACACAAATACATTCCTCTTTGTGAGAATTGAATTGTATTTCAATATGCGTACATGGTATACATTTTATTCTTCAAATTACACACATAGCATTGTTTTTTAAGTATGTATTAAATCCGTGTAAAGTACCACAAAACTAATATTCATTCTGACATTTTTGAGTATATTTTTAGTAACAGGATTTTTCTTTCGTTTTGTTTAAAAGCAGAAAATAAGCATACATTTGAACTAATTTATTCTACTTCTAGTTTCATTATATCTGCAAAGAAAAATGTATTTTAATGTTACTTAATCATTTACACTAGGTGTCTGTGGTGGCGTAAGGATTGATAATGCAAACATTTTTTTAAATACAAAATGATCTTCTTGCATCGCAAGACCACACGGAATATGGGAAATTTAGACGACGCCGTACTGTCTGCAGAGATGACAATGAAAACATAAAAGATTATCGTTTGAACAACATTTATCATACATGGAACAGATGATGTGAACTGCATCTGAACAACACATGCAAGAAGCTGATTCAAAATATAACGTCCCTAATTCGACGTAAGGTGTCATCAAAAAAGTAATGCAACAATCGCTAGACTTCAGCCAGTTGGCAAGTGGGGCATAAGATTACTGTATACCCTGTGCCGTAGAATTAAGGGGGGGGGGGAATTTCGAAAGGGATTTGGAAGAAAATGCTAGTTTGCGCAAAGAGACCGGAGAAAGCAGATGACCAAAAAGGGCACTCGATAAAGACAGAACCATGAAAATGATCAAACGAGAGATGGGTACCTTGGATGTCACCCCGAAGATCTGATCCTTGTGTTCCTGAAAGGATTTTGCTTGGGTTGATCCAAATGCTCATCATAATGTACCAAATGATAATTTGAGAACCACATCTCCCCCAGATTTCATCTTGTTAATTTAAAATTGATGATTTTAGAAATTGTATTACGCCTTTGTGGAGAAAGAAATTTCATTCTGAATCGTAAAGTTAATAAAGATAGTCGTATTAGTTATCAATATAGTCGTTTAGTTATAAATATTGTTACGAATTTTCGGGGCAACCCGCTGTTCTGGGGCTTAAAATAGTTCAAAATTCGTATTCTACGCTTCAAATAGATGAATTTTGCTTTTTGTTGCATCAAAATCGGTCAATTAGAACCGGAGATACAGAGGTTTCGGTTTCCCATTCAAATATATGGGGTTTCTAGAAAACTGGAGAAATATTGGTCCTAGGGCTTAGATCTCTTCACTTTTGAGGACTTATTTTTGGCGCCAAATTTGGCGATGTTCCGCCAAAAGTCGCCAAGCTTGGCGACATTTTGGTCATTTGGCGCGATTTTCCCTATGGGGCCTGTAAAGCCGCTTTTGCTGCATTAAAATCACATAAAACCTAGCATTTCTCTTCTATGACGTAATCAAAATTCACGCTTTATCTAGAATCTTCGTGAAATAGACTTTTCTGGATTCTTCTTGTACCTTCTGCGTCGGCTATAAATAGAAGTGCCTTAAAAGCCCCAGTTCAGTGTGTGAGCTAGCACCTGCAGAGTGTTGATCAAGCTGTGAGTGAATCCGCTTGCTTTGTGAATTGAAGCTGTGCTTTGGTTTGCTTTTCTAAGTGGTTTTTAAAGTGCTATGTGCAAATTCTTCATTGCTGTGTCTTAAGGGATTGCGTACGATATCCCTTAAATATTTTCACTGACTTTTTGCCTGTGAAAATGACTTATTTTGTGCGAGAAATACAAAATTTGTGGGAGCTGCAGATCTAAGCGGACTGTCAAAAGCACATTGCTGTTTAATTGCGTTTGTGAATTTTGTACAGCTGATTGTTCTACGAAGTTTTAGAAGCAATAAAGTTGTGTTCCATCCTGACCAGTGGACATTTTACTGGAACTTTTTACACCAACTGGACTTTAGAGCGACGAACCCCGGAAACAAGCAGAGTAGTTCTGCAACAATATATTTTAATTTTTAATTATTAATTGAATAAAGTTGTAAATGAAACTTAGCTTCATCTTAGCTTTTATGAATGTAATATTTAACTCTTTTTTTGGAAAAAAAACTATAGAAATGCTGCCTGGCACATTCTTTGCTGTGCAACTACTATTACAAACACTATGCCGACATTAGAAAATATTTTAGTGTTCACAGTAATACTTCCAAAGACGTTGTCGTTGATATACTCGCACATACAGATATCGGCACAGACTATCTAAACATTTTGCTCGACTTCTAAAAATAGTATAGAAAATAACTTATAGAAATAATAATAAATTTTGATGCACTCGTCAAATCTCCAAGAAAAAATCTTGGTGTAATTAGTCGAATCACAGATTGAGATTAATATGAAACAAAAACAAATATAAATAGATACGTTGAACTGACTTTAAACAACATCAGAAATAAAAAATCTATTTGAAAGCATTTACTTCCGAAAACGAAAAGTACAGAATAATGGGGATAATTCTATGTCTATTTTATACAGAGCTGGTGTCTTGAACGCTTAAATTTTGCTATATTCATTTTTCAAAACAAGATACTGATCAACATTATATGAGATGTATTTTTAACAATATTTAGCGATAGAAAAGTAATGGTTAAATTTTTTTACGGTAAACATGTTTTTTTTTAAACCGGGTGATAAAGCTCAATAAATGTTACATTTTTAGCTTTAATAGAAAGAGTTTTAAAATTAAAATTGCATGTGCAAGAAAAAAAAAACTTTCTAAATTGTTTATTCCTTTTCTGTAAAATAGTTCTAAAAATTTCTTTTAACAGTGCATTGACACAAAAATTCTCTTATTTGTACTCGAAAGGCTGATATTAAAATAAAAACTTTTATTAAAATCTACTTATATAATATGCTAACGAATGCGGTACTAAAATCGACGACATTTCTACGCTGCGAACGGCAGCGTAGAAAGCGTTGTGCAATAACAATAACGCATGATCAAAAGCGTTGTGCAATAACAATAACGCATGATCAAAAATCCATATTAACAGCTAAATGACGTCAAATGGAGCAAGCGTATGCCACGCAGTAGCTAGATTACAAAATAACAATAATGGATACACAAAAATGCTCTGAGTATAAAGACGCGAAAGGTATGGGGAGGTGAAGCTGGCCGCCTTGGCGCGGCTAGTTTAATATAATTTATTTTTAATAAATAGCATCTATTTCCTTTTAATGAATAATATTTCTTCTGAATTATTAAACATCAGTTTTTTGAAATTTATTTAATGAAAGCGAATTGTTAAAAGCATGTGATGCAAAATTCTTTTTCTCCCTTTTTTTTTACAACGCTTTACAGTCTGCCTTTTATTTTCATTTTTCAAGCATAAAATGAGAAGAAGCGAAGGAACAATTTTTAATAAAAGTAAAACTTCCCACGAGTTTTAAAACAATCAGGTACTTAGAATACGGACACAATATAATCTAAGCCTTTACAACACTACTTCTGTTTTACACAATCAGAAGCTTTACTATGATGAAATGGAGACTGAATCTAAGTCACGATATTACTTCACTTCGATATGGCTTGTGTTGCATAATACAGATTAGTAAGTACCTACGTTAATTAACTGTATTTTATTAACTTTTTTTAACTTTGAAAAGAGAAAAATGAAAGCTTAAATGTATTTTTAATATATTTTTATTTTATTTTATCTGTTACGAGCTAAATATCGCTTTTCAGAAAATAAAAATTAAAATTGTGGCTAGCTATCATATTTTTATCATATTTCTGAAAATTTTTAACTTTATTTTAAAAATCGAAACAAACTCTAAGAACAAATTTTTTTTCTGTGTTTTGTTATTCTTACTCAGCGTCATAAATTTCTTAAGAACTTTACCTTCCACCTTAGTTATGCATAGGCTTATAATACATTTTCTTTCTTTATAATTGAATAACTTAAAAATTGTAAACTCAAGTTAAAGTTCTAAACATCTGATAAGGTAACACATAAAACTAAACTCTAACAAATTTCATAAAAAAACGGAGAAGAGTTACGATTAAAATGAGCTCTTCCCTTATGTCTATTTTCATTTAAGAGTGACGAGATAAAATCACATTTAAAAGGATATGGAGACTTATTGTATGCCCTAGATTAAACCGTTGTGAAACCAATTTCTGCATGATCTTAAAATTAATAATTATTTTTCTCTTTGCATAGTATTTACCTTACAAGCAAGGCAAGAAAGTTTAGCTTAACATATCTGGATCTTTTACCATCCACAATAAACTTTTATCACATCTAATCTTATCAGAAATAATTTGATATTTCCCTCTATGATGCGTAGACTACACTGCTTATCAAGTTTTTGATGCCTTTAATTTTTAGTTTCCAGTATTTTTAACGTTTGTTCCATTTCTGGCGTACTTATTTCCGAACTTAACATTAATAAAAATTACTGCATATAATGTATAATAAACTAATTTAAAGTATTTAATACTTGAAATTACGTTCTCATAACGTGCAAATAATTTATTAAATGGCAGGAAATTATATCCCGTGATCTAAATTAAAAAAATTCGTTTGTTCATTATCTTTGGATTTTTTTTTTTCAGTTCTTCTTTTTCAGATTTTTCAATGAACAAAGAAAGGGACAATCTTGTCCTAACCAAACAAAGTTACGTAGTGAACTTAAATCGTTCTTTCAAGTTAGTCAAGAGTATATCGTTATCTAACAAGCACAGTGTGATTTATCATTAATACATTAATGACTTCTGTTTCACGCTGTGTTGTTGCAATTTATGATCAATCCGATTATGCTATGGTAGCTAACAAAACGCACTCATTTGCCAGCTTTTATCTACAAACTCTCGGAACTTATTTTGTTGTTCCTCCGTGTCTTTTACACTGTTCGTTTATCGTCAGAAAATCAACACCAGCGACTGTCAAATATTGGATAAGTAAAAGGACTTGATTTTATAGATATCTGGAAAGTCATCGTTTGTTTCTTTTGATAGGTTCACATCAACAAATCTCACATCCATTCAACTCTAGAAGTGTGCACCGTTTTGGTAGTAATTAGTTTGAATTGGTGAATAACATCAACAATGTGAGTTACAATTTGAAAACAAATGAGTCGGCAATTGTAATTTAGTTTGCCGACATAGTTTTCTGTATTCTGCATATGATAATGAAATTCTGATCACATAAAGTATTATGCAAAGAAAAAGAAAACTTATATCATCATCATATATTGCGATATAATTTAAACGAAATTTTGAAGAAGAAACACACTTAAAAAGATCGACATTTATCGTTCTATTGATAAACGATGGTATGTTATTTTTCTTTATATCAGTATCTTATGAACATTTCAAACAAGTACAGCAGCTAATTATGCCTTCAAATAGAATCTGAAGCAAATGTTTGTTTTTGAAACTCAGTTTTATCATACTCATCTATTCTTCAAATGATTGTCTAAATTCATTACTGTCAATTGAGCAGTTAACTGACCAATTGCTTTACTTCAAGCTTTTACAGAAAATTTCTTCATACAATATGTACAGAGTGGCCATAATTAAACTGCAAGTGTTCAAGGAGTGCTGGAGAGAAAACTACCGAGAATATTCCAGTGAAATTTGGTATCTACACGTTTCAAAACTTGCGCAAGTCAAATATGAAAAAAATCCTCATTTTCACCCGATAGATGGCGCTGTACCGTATTTCAAAGCTCACCGGTGGCATATACAACTTCCAAAACCGATAGACAGGGGATAGTGACATTCTAAGAGGCATATAAACAATATAACTCATCATTTACAGTTTATCAAAATCCATACAATTCGCTTCAGTAATTAAATTTTTACAGTAACATGCAATCAAAAATTAACGTAAATTAAGATCACAAATTAAACAATTCATAAAGACGCTTTGGAAAACAATTAAACCATTCTTTATTCTCAATGACACTCACTGGACCTCTTCGTAATCATTTCATACGCCGGTATTCTTTCAGAGTAGCTGAATAATTGCTACCGTTCTCATAGAATATCTTCACTAACAGTGCACATTCCTTCTTTTTCAGAGTCATGATTGACCATTACTCAATGTGGTCTTGTTTTTACACTGTTCGATGGGCTTAAAATTTGCATATATGACGTCCATAAGCATTGAAACACGATATAGCGCCATCTATCGGGTGAAAATGATGGCGATTTGTTATTGCATATTTGACTTGCGCATGATCTGAAACGTGTAGATACCAAGTTTCACTGAAATATTCCTGGTAGTTTTCTCTCCAACACACCTTGAACACTTGCAGTTTAATTATGGCCACCCTGTATATATATATATATATATATATATGTGAGTGTGTGTGTGTGTGCGTGAGATATGGGGGTAGCCCACCATTAGCAGTCAGGCCGTCATTAAAGACGCAGTTTGAGAATTAAAGCATTTTTTATTTAAACTGTTTAAAAATAAAAATGCTTTGATTCAATATCTTGATTAGCAAAGCAGTCATAATACAATTATAGATCAAGAAACAGCCAAAAAGCGCGTAAAGTTCTGCGTGCAGCTGTATTTAAAATAGGGACAAGGCATTGAAGGTTGCAGACAAAGATTCCCTGCCATACGTAACATTGGCCATACGCTTGATTGGCCATAGTAATTCAGACAAGGCGGAGTCAAAGTATACCAGGAAAAACCATGTCTGGCAGATTTTTAAAGGGAAAAGACTTTAAGACTCATATAGCTCCAACGAGGCGAGCAAACTGCCTTTGTTTTGAGAAAAAGATTAATAACAATGACTAATACAAATATTAATTTGGAAAACTTAATTAAAGAGCCTACACGGGTTTTTATATTACATATATATATATATATATATATAATTTTCTTAAGTGAATATGTTTTTCTCATTTGAGGCATTTTTTGTTTAAAAAACCTGTGTTTTTCATAAATTTCCGAAGTTTTCATAAAATATATATAAGAGTAAACCTAATTAATCAAAACACCTTGAGAGACGGCAGCATATAAATCCGTCAAATAAAAATGGATTTTGAAGTAAATAAAATTACCTCTAGCATTTTAAAATATCCGTTAAATACTAAGTTTTGCTCAATAAAGTGTCTGTAAAAAATTCAGTATGTCTGCTAATTATATTATCATTCTGTTATAAATGCTGTAATTTATGACCCTACAACTTATGGGAAAATGTTGATGAGACAAACAATGTAGCATTTAGAATGACAATTCTGCAGACTTTTTGCTTCGGGGTTGATGGATAAATTTGTAACGCAACAATTACTAATAGCACAAGTATCAGCTATCAAGAGTCACGCGGTGTAAGATTTACAGTAATAGTAGTAACGGCATTTCAATGACTTTTTAGCTGTACAGGGCAAATATTTTGAAGGGAAAAAATTGTGTGATGATAAAAATTGAATAAAATTCAATAATAATTATTATTATTTTCAGACATTGTCAATCATGAAAAACCCCTGGAAGTCTTAAAAGTTTTGTTTTCATTTTTATTGACCTGAAAAAATTCACCAAAGCTATATATAAAATCGTCCATCCATGTAATATTTAAAATGTTTTCCTAATCCCAAACAAAAATATAAAGTTATATTATCTTTCATTTGAAGTTTTAACATTCTCTTTGTTCACATGTAAAAAACTTTCCCTTGAACGTTGCAGAATGTCTTTAAACTTATAAAACTAAGATTACCAGAAAGTGAAACGCGTTGGATCACTTCCACACTCTTTTCAAAATAGTTCTTGACACGTACGATCGATTAATTTTCCAATCTGTTTCAGGAAACGGCAAGGAACACAAGAAGAAAGTGGTACTCCCTTATTTCTCGAATTGTTTTCTTTATCGACTGGCAACGAAAAAATTCCCTTTCTATTCCGTAAGTGCCGAAAGAGTATCTTTCTCAAGCTCCATTTGTTGAAATTAAATGTAAGTTTCTCCCTAATAAAAGAAGTTGTTCATTTCAAATGTATTCCTCTCTCACCTCGAAAATCTTAGCCCCATGCATTTTTTTAAAATCTTGTCCAAAATACGAACTATTTTTTTTTCTTAATCCACTTTTGCATGAAAAGAAGCAATAACACGGAAGATATTAAATTAAGAAAAAAAAAGTGATTAGAATATTGCAAAGTTTACTTAATTACATGATATTGTAAAATTCAGACTTTCAAAAATGCAGTAAAAAATTCTTAAAAAATTAAAAAGCAACGGAATAAGTTCACTAATTTTTTTGAATGTATACAGTGCCTGGAAAAAATAATATTTTGGCAGTAATGATGCTGGCAGTTAAATTGTATGCCATAAAATCATTTGTATTATTGCGGCTAAACAAAAATGTCAACTTTTTTTTTTTTTCTCGGTACTTTTGTACGCATTTTCATTTGATCGGTTTTCTGATAATTTGAAAAAGTATATGTTTGTTAAAATGTATTAAAAACAAAGAAAATTTAATTTTATAAACTTAAATTGAATATAAAAATTAAAGCATTTTGTTAAGTTTGCTAACAAACTTGTCTTTGTTAACAAACAATGCAATTTTCTTATTAAATGAATTTTATATTTTACATGGTAAAATTACGTAGGTGTGAACAAGAAGAAAGCTAAAATACAAACATTCGTCATTTTGGTATTATAAACATTTAAAAAATGCATTTATGTATTGAAAACTGGGTGCGGTTAACGAATTTAGTACATTTCATAGGTACAAAAGCACATTTTAACTATAGTTGAAGAAAATGTCTAATTACAGTCATGCCTTGTTACATTCATAATATGCATATTTTCTAATTTTAAAAAAAGGAAAAAAAACAGCATTAATTTTTTATTACAAATTAACTATTATTCAAAATTCATTTATCTTCGTCCATTTATTATTAATTACTTCCAAAAAAGTAATGCAATTATCTTTATTCTTTAATTTCGTTTTTCTGTTCCAGAACCTTTCGTTTAATACATCCTTATCTGAAAATCAAAAGTTGTATTTTCTTAATCTTATTTTCTCTCTCCCTAACCGCGCGCGATGCTCTTTTCTTATTGCATTCATTTTTGTTTTATGCCGCTCTTCCGTGGCTAGATGTGTTATGCTATGACTTCCCGCTTCTCGAATTTTCCACGTTATTCTTTGTGACGCACTCCGTCTAATTGCCTTATCACACTAAAGGGAAAATCCAAGCAACTTCGCACTGGACCAACTTTTCCGACGGACTTGAAGGCGTGGTTATCTTCAAGGGTTTCAAAAGTAAACAAACTCTCTCCGACGCCAAATAGTCATCGCATCGCTGATTTGGCGTGCAGGTTCTTATTTTACTTATCGTGCGTTGGTATATTTACATCGGATCGGCAGCAATTTCGGCAGCATCGGATGGGCAGCAATCTCTAATTCCAAAGTCCACTTAAACGCGGCCATAATTTTATTTACATGTGATTCTGACATCGAGCCAAGCTGCCAACCTTCGAGCATAGTCACCATTGCTCGAAATTGCTTATGACGTAGCAGGAAGAAGTACTCTGATTGGCCGAAATTTCTTCCGACTCTGACATTTTCCTTCGGAATGGAAAAAGTTGGAGTTCGCGGTCGTCAAGGGAACGGCGGAGAAAATCGGCCGGAAACTTGATTTGCAAGGAAAGTTGGTCGGTTTTTTCTCAGTGTGATAGCCCTATAACAGAGAAGAAATTTGTTGGTTGCTGGTTTAAAAAAAGTTCGTTAGTTGGCTGTTATGCACTGGGACAGGCAGGAGCTCGTTCTCTGGTGAGAGTCGAGTTTCCAAGCTTAGTTTCGATACATGAGGATGCCATAGTATGTGTACTTAATCAAATGCCTTGCATGGCACTGTTCAACATTTTTTGACTTTGCCTGTAAAATACAGGTCTAGTGTTTTATTTCCTGCATGGTGAATAAAGGATGAGTCACTGTCATGTCAAGCCTTGTTTTTGTGAAATGCCTTCTTCTTGTGTTCATCCTTACTACGTTTTCACGAAAAGGAAAATTCGATAAAAAGTATGCTCCGGTTGTGCTCCGAATGTTATGACCACATCTTGGTGTTTCCTGAAAATTCGTGTTTTTTAGCACTCGGATGTTATTTCTTTCAAGCACGGGATTTTTGTCTACGCGGCGGGCAGTGGTCACTTTTCCGTTTGATCCATGTTTTCTGCAGAGTGATTTGATATTTCTAACGGAAACATGAACTATCCCTTCAGATTATTTTAAAATACCAGGATTCATTTTGGTCGAACGGATAGGCAGTGATTTCCAAATCAGAAAACCATCTGGAGTTATGATTTTATAAATGAAAACTTAATGAAACGCTTTACCCGTGCTTACACGAGCCAAATCAATGGTTTTCAAATGGTCATTGTGTATATTCAAGATAAAGGGAGATTTGCAGTTATATACGCTAGTCTTTGAATTTCTTATGAAGATAAATTAGACACTATATTCAAAAGATAGCTGAAGGAGGATGATTGTGAGACTGCTTTAGTAGGAGATTTTAACATAGCATTAAATTCCGATCATTCATAAGTGAAATGGGTATTTTATATTTTCCAATACGCACTAATTCAAAACATTTCACCGTTAGGGGCGAAACAACAATGGATGTAATTTTCAGCAACACAATTATGCGAACAGGAGTCTATATGAGCACTTAAAGTTATCATTTTCCTTTATACGGCAGAATTAATTGAATAGATTTTTTTTTAAATCTGAAATTCTTCCAGCCGAGTGCGTAAATAAAATCTGGAAGAATTGTAGATTTTTTATATTACTAAATTTATGTTACTGGGATATATTTGGTGTATCTGATTAAGTGTTATTAACTTTTTTTTTCCTTTTCATTTTACACAAACTGACAAAGTTGGGGATGTTATTAGTCGTTAATTGTAATTGTAATATTTTTTTTTAACATTATGGCTTGTTTTTAAAAATCAGATCAATTCGGTTTTTTTTGTGTGTGTGTGAGACAAGTATCCTTTGGTGTTTGAGGTCAATATGTTCCGAGTACAAACTTTTTACGAAGACCGTTGAAAATTAGCTTGGATTCTAAGCTTCCGCATTTTCCGAAAGGTTATGTGATTTCTTCCGTACCCACAGATTTGTCGCCCTTTTAAATTTCAGCTAACATCAGTGTTCGTTACCATTATCGCAATACTTCTAACCTCATCGATAAATAGTGAATTTCTCGTGTCATCGCAGCCATGAACTTCCTGACCTGTGGTTTTATGATGCTGTGTCTTCTACGAGTTTCTTCGGTTATTGAAAAATACCGCACAGTTTTTTAAAGATTTCACGTATTTTCTAATCTACAAGATTAATCGTCCACGGCCTAGCAAACAAGTACGTGATAAGTCGCTTCCAGGTTACGAATTTGTAATAAAAAATATAAAAGAAAGCTAACACCATTACTGATGTTTTTATAATCATACATGTACTCCATATTTCAGCGCTAAATGTATTAATAAAGGGTTTTTTTTTTTACTCCTTTTATTGCTTTCATGAAAAATAATATTGAAAATATAAAAGAAAAAAGTACGCATTGTCGTTTTAATTCATAAACTTTCTAACAATTTTAAATTTATTCAAATAGAAAAACAGTTCAATAACGCGAAGAATTTTTGAAACAAATGAATACGTATTTAAATTAAATCATGTTAAAAACTAATGTTCATCTGGAAAATACTACCAAAAATTTCTTAGATAGTTTAATTTCTTTTCGTCGTTTCTTTTAAAATATTTAATAGATTTTCAAAGCAGTTTTTTTTAATATTTGAATTTTTTCAGGATAACCTCATTATTTTTAGATAATGTAGAATACAAATTTTGGAAGAAAGGGGAAATTTTCTGACGATACCAGATGTTGTTTGTTTTGAACAAAAGCAAACCATTTCATTTTAATTTTGTATTTTAAAGCTTTTTCGTTGATTTTATGCACTCAAACTTTAATAAATGCACTAACAATTCTTTAGCTTATATAATATCATAGTAAGAAATTTATTTCAGGAAATTAAGATTATATCAATTGTTTCAGAAGTTAAGTCATGGAGAAGAAATGTTGTCCGTCTGTTTATTAATGTGGCTATTGAATTTTTTTATATAGTTACAGATTGTTAGTCAAACAAATAAAAGAAATCCCATTATGCATTTTTTTTACTTTTAGTTTATATTTGAAGTGCGTAATCCGAACACTTGACCTTCACACTCCAGCCTTTTCCCATATTGGGATTTGAAAGAAAATTAAAAAAAACCGGAATTCGCGTCTTAAATAACCGATCTACATGAAGGGAAAAAAAGAGTAGTCTTTTTTTTTTTTAGTATATGGAACATTAAATGTAGACTGTTGATTTAAACAGTATCATTTACAGTTCTTTTACAGGAACACTCAAAGTATTCCAATCGATTATGCTCTATGGATAATCGTTTTTTAAAGGTTATTCTAAAGAAATTCGGCTATTTCAAATAAGCCAAAATTCACATAGGTTGTTAAGGATAAAAAATAATGCTCTAAATCTAAAATGCTGCTTAAAATAAGTGCTTGCGGTTGTAAATGTAGATCAATGCTTTGTGGTTCGAGACATTACTAACCACAATACAACAAATACATATGAGCTTTTATATTGTATTGAATTACAAGATGGAAGTAAATTTTAAAATTATTAATAGTAAAATTAGTGATATGCAGTTTTTTTTATTTATCTCTAAAATATCACCAAATTTATCTATATTGCACTGCGTCTCCTTGGATAAAAATATTTTTTCCAAAGTCGGTTAGGGATTATTACCTTTTTATCCATTCCCTTCTGGCTCCTACTGTTCGCTATTATTTTAACTTTCAGTATTTCAATTATTTTTTATAACATGCAGCGGCTTTCAAAATTATCATATCGCCGCATATTTACTTTAATATAATTGATCTACATTTCCTGTAACTTTGTAATTGGCGCTGGTTGTCTTGTTCAAGTGCTTGATCTCAAGCTTGATCAAGTCCTGTCGGCAACTGATTTTTCTCGCCTACTTTACCTCTTTTCTGTTGTGAATTAAGACGCATTACTCACGCTGGAAACCACCAGACCGTTATATTTAATTATTTATTTTAAATTTTTGTTTCTTCAATCGTTTTAAAGCATTGGGTGTCCATGTAAGATTTTCGTTTAGCAACTAAGCTTTTGAACCTGAGTTCTATAGCAATGACAACGATAATTAATTGTACATATTACACTGATTAAAAAAAAGATCCTATATACAGCTGTTCCATTTCAAACTATTGCCTATCGCCTTTCATACTTGGTATTCATTTATTTTAACTCTGTAATTGGCGTTGGTTATTTCGGTTAAGTGCTTGTTCTGGCAAAGGTCAAGTCCCGTTTGTATCTGATTTTTCTCGCTTACTTTACCGGCACTTAATTTCAAGACGCATAAATCACACTGGCCACCACCAGAATAACAAGAAAAAAGCCAAAAACTCTAGGATTTCGCTGTGAACCGTTTCTAGTCTTTTTTTGATTTCCCAGCCGCGTGTTTCACAGCATTGTCATGGTGGAAAAATGTTCTGTCACGCTATTCTTAGAAATGCAGTGATTTTGTAAACGTTGACTGAAAAGTGTCAGTTGGAACTGATAACGTCCCAGCAAACACAGCCTTATCGGATAAGTTTTAGCACGGTACCAGCATACCGGCGTGTTGATGCAGGCAACACACCAGTGCATCATCGGAGAAGGGGTACCATTTACGACATATTTAGGTCCGTCCGGAGATGTTCTGGCCCGTCAAGACTCGGTGGCTAGGAGTGGTGTTGGCAACAACTATGAAGACACCGGCCCGGTTCTATGTCAAATTTAAAATGACAAAATTCCGTAAATGGCATGAAACCGGCAACGATAAAAATTTTTTTAAACATTCTCGCCACTATATTGGCTTTCCAAATAAACTTATAATTAGATTGAGATATAATTATTATATCTCCATGCCGAAAACCACAACATTAAGAAAAATTAATTTATATCAGCTTTATGTCATTTCAACTATAGTGACGAAACTTGTAATTTTTGTTTGAATTTTCATCTTGTGAGAATATAGTGAAATCACAATTGAAATGAATTTCGACAGTCAAAAAAATTGTATTTTTTCATAGTAAAAAACCAATTAGAGTAATATTATTTTTAATTTCATCTTTTTTTCCTCACAAGAGTTCACTTCAATACACAAACAATATTTTATTAATTTCTCTCAATAATTTCATTTCTTAAATTTTACTACTCCAAATTTATAAAATACACAATGCATGCATGCATACTATCATACAAATAAAAAACTTATGCAAAATGCTTACTTATGCAAAACTTATGCTAAATGCTTACTTATGCAAAACTTATGCTAAATGCTTACTTATGCAAATTTTGCTTAACTTATGCAAAAAACTTATGCAAATTATATGCAAAATGCTTTTAAGCTATTCCATTTTACATTGTGTCATAAGGCAAGAATAAAATTGACTTTTATTGAAAATATTCAATAAGTAAATCCATGTTTATTGTGGTGGGAAAATGCAGCATTAAAGAACACAATTTGTTTTATTTTACTTTGCCCGTATATTTTACATTATAATACAAATAATATTACGTAAGACAGTGGACGTTCTCTTTTTTCAATATTATACAAATTTGATTAATTATTTTAAACAAATAGATTTTTTTACGTAATATTGATGTTTATTTCTTCAACGTGCATATTATTACTGTATATTTTTCTATAGAAAATTAATTGTTTATATAACTAGGGGCCAAGGCCCCTAGACTCGCTATGCTCGCTTTTCGTATGAGGAATTCGGCCCCTAATAAGGCTTATTCGTAATACGTCGTAAGACATAATTTATCAGACAAAACCCAAAGATTGGATTAGATAGAATGTTACTGAGCTGCAAATTGCTTGTTTCTTGCATGTTCATTCATTGGTACATAAAAATTAAACTTCACATTACAGTGGACCTCCCCTCCCCATAACACGGTAGATATTTTGTTATAGGAATCCATGTTCTACGGGTCCTGAGCTATACTCCACCTGGAGAGCGGACTGCGCGTATAATAGCTGGAAAAATTATTTGCACTCCTCAGAAATACAATGATATTTAATGTTGCCATTCAAGTGTTATATTATTTAAGAGCTAAAGCATAATAAAATCAGAATATCTGTTTCAGCTGTATTTTTAATTAAGTAAAACCTATTGCACCTTGCGTATTTGCCACCCATGGCGATTTTTCATAATTTGGCGACTTACGTATATGTGTAGTTAATAATTAGCTCTAAGAAAACAGTAATTTATAAGTTTTCTTTGATAAAAACTACGGAACAGCTAGGATAGCTTGCCACCCATACCGATTTTTCATTATTTGGCGATTTACACATGCTCACAACCTAGAATTACTGCTCATGTAAGGTTCCCGGAAAGCCGTTATCCATATTTTCATATACATAATCCTTTGCAGATAGGTGTATTTAGCACCACGAATTATATCATCTCGCCGCGTTGGCAAATATCCAAAATGTAATATAACTGCTATACTGGCATAATTAACGACGCCAAATAGGTCTACTGGTAGCAAATACTCCAGCTGGACCGAACCGGCTTTAAAATTATCTTGATTTTAATTATTTTTCAGTTTCAAGATACTGGGTTCTATCATTCTGGAACGCGAAGTTCACCCTGCTTGGAAAGATACTATTTTGCCAGATTATTCCTAATGCCAAGATGGCACTTTTAAAATCATTTACAATTAGTTATTCTGTTTTGGAAAAACGAATAGTCGCTAATTCTAAACTCCTGTTGTCTAAGCGAACTTACTATTTGAAAATTTTCAACTTTGTGTAACGCACTTTGAGTTATTTATTTCATATACTTTTTAATTTGGCGTAATATTGGTGCAATTCAACTTTGTGAATTTCACGCGATTCTACATTCTTCGAATTGCTTTGTTGCAAAGGAATGAACGATTTTATGCCAAATCTGGCAACCATTTTGTTTATTTTTTCCGTTTTTTTATTAATATCTTCTAAAATAATTCGATTTTCGAAATTTAAGTCAGCTTATCAGTTTCCTCGGAATTTTCCGAATACGTGGACATGTTTCTCGAAATTCAAATCCCCACGGTTTAGGATAAGATAGGCGAACAAGCTTTTGACAGCGGCGACGACAGCGGCCCTTACTTTTTTTTAGAATAGAGAGATAAAATTTCAAATCTATTCTCTCTAGTAAAATATACACCCTCTCATAAAAAGTATATTCTACCGCAAACGTGGACAAAAACAGAGTGGATAAAGCACTCTTTTATAAGTTCCAGTTATACAAGTATTCCACTTACCTTTAAAATTTCTCTGCAATTAAAATTACTTATTAATCAGAATATCAGAATGATTTTTTTAATCCAAGAATGACTTTCTTGGACAAACACAATTCAAAGACCAACACAATTAAAGACCGACACAATTCAAAGAAAGCCAGCAAACTTATGTTTAGCTCACTTTGAAATTTGCTGTCGAAACTGAAAAATAATAATTATCCACTTGTGAAATATATTCCACGGACCAGAAGAAATAAGGCACTTTGGAAAAAAAAAAATAGATATTTTGCGGTTTCAACTCAACTAAAGGAAAATTCCGACGTCGTGTACTATATGGGTCTGTCTGGGAGTGTTTCGAAAGAAAGAAGGGAATACATAAGAAGAGGAAGGCAGCCTTCTCAGAAAAAGGCAAGGGATGTGGCTTGGTCTTCCGGTTACCGCTGCTGCTAATACTTCCACATCGAAAATTTAGGGATTAGGATCAGTGGCGTAGCCAGAAATTTTTCGTGGGGGAGGGGGAGGTTACGACTATTTCAACTCATACATATGTATAGGTGTGCGCGATAAGGGGGTGGAGAATATACATTTTGTATTGTACAATTGGCAAAAAATTACTCATGGGGGTGTTGTGACCCCCCTAACCCCACCTTGGCTACGCCACTGGTTAGGATACTTCCCTATACTGATTCCCTTTTCTCACTCTTGAACATTGCGTTTTTTTTTTTTTTTTCATTCGGGTCATTAATACCGGAATCAGCAAATGAAAAGAAGATTTAGTTGAAGACTTTTAAAAATATTATTATTCCATGTTCTGAAAATCCCAAAATCCATCAGATTATTTATCTTAAATATATCTATCTATATACATAAAACAAAGTCGGGTTTGTTCCAACACTTATAACTCAAGAATGGCTGGACCGATTTTAATGATCTTTGATTCGTTAGATTCATCTTCGCCCCGAATAGCAGAATAACTATTAAAATTTTCGAAATTCCAATTAGATTTTTTTTATGCAATTTTTTGAATTTTTCTTCACCTAATTCGTAATAACAGCGGTAATTACGTTTGCAGCAAAACGGCATTTACATCATCGGATAGAGGAGAAATTTTCTTTTAAAAACAGTTCTTTCTGAATATGTAGCATAATTTGCAGATTTTTAGGAATTTGTTTACTAAAAATGAGTTTGGTATATCTTTTACGGCAGTTAAACCTCGATGTTATAAATTTAAAAACGTGTGAAATTTGTATACTCTACAACACTAACGTCCTATTCGCAATTAAAGCGATTCTAAATAGCTCCTCGAGATTACACAGCTTGATGTTTTATACGAGACAGAAACATGGAGGATTTGCATAGTATCGCTATATTGGATACATGAAAATTAAAATTGGTACAGCTTGGATATTAAATAGTTCTAACAGTTTTTAAATAGTTAAAAATTAATGTAGCAAATGAAAATAAATATTTACCAGAATCCTGACATTTCCTAGCGAATACTCAAAAACACAATGGCTATTTTCGAATGACTTCATTTGTAGCAGTCGTTATTGTAGAACATGGATATAATCAGACATGTAAGGTAGTGTATGTTGAAGAGAATAAATTGCTTATTTTCTGGTTGATTCCTACTTTAACCCCACCCCCCCTCCCCAATCGTCACTTTGGCGAGCTTCGCAGTCATGAGTCTCTAGGAGTTATGCACAAGTTTTAACGAAAGTGAACAAATTAGCGATAAACACATAATTTAAGGGATTTGAAGACACGTAATTATTAAAACTATATTAATTGGCAACCTAAAAGTGTAATAGTCTCTATATATAAAGGAAGATGTCCTGACTGACTGATGATCATCGTTCAGCCAAATCTATCGCAGATATAGGCATGAAATTTTAGGAGCTCATAACTTTTGTGCGCAAGGTGTCATTTAAAAAGTGATTTTTGAAAATTCGAACCCAGACAGCGGTGGCGACCTAAAACGTTCTTTTCACCTTTCCCTTCATATCTCAAGGGGTAAAAGAGATAGCCGTGAAATTCTTGCTTTAAAATATGACTAACAGAAATACCTAAAAGTCGTTTACAGGATTTTTTAGAATTCGCACCCAAACGAACCAAAAGGGCCAAAACGTTCTTTAACGCTCTTTTCACATTTACCTACATATCTCTGAGGAAAAAAGAGACAGGCATAAAATTCTTGCTTTAAAATGCAACTAACAGCAATACCTAAAAATGATTTTCAGGGTTTTTTTTAAATTCGTACCCAAAAGGGGGTAAGGGTCCAAAACGTTCTTTTCACATTTCCCTTCATATATCAGAGGAAAAAAGAGTTATCCGTAAAATTCCGGCTTAAAAGTATTGTGAACACAAATGCTTAAAATTCAGTTTCAGGGTTCTTCAGAATGCGCATCAAAACGGGAATAAGGGGCCAAAACGTTATTTTCGAATTTGCCATCATATCTCAAAGGGAACTGGAGATAGCCATAAAACTCTTGCTTTAGAATGTAGAAAACACGAATGCATAACAATAATTTTCAGGGTGTTTTAGAATTCTCACCGAAACAGGTGTAAGGGGCCTAAACGTCTTTTGATGTTCCTTTCACCTTTCCCATGATGTATCAGAGGAGGACGAGATAGCTTAAAATTCTTGCTTAAAAATATAGTGAACAAACACAAAAGCTTTAAAATCATTTCCAGGATTTTCTAGAATTAACATCAAAATGGGGATTAGGGTCTAAACGTTGTTTCCAAATTTGTCATCATATCTAAAAGGGAAATAGATAGCCATAAAATTCTTGCTTTAAAATACAGCGCACACGAATGCATAACAGTCATTTTCAGAGTTTTTTTAAATTCGTGTCCAAACTGGTGTGAGGGGCCAAAAAGTTACTTTCATATTTGCCTACATACATCCAAGGGAAATGAACATAGCCATAAAAATCTTGCACTAAAATGAAATGAACACTAATTCATAAAAATCTTTTTCAAGATTTTTTAAAAATCGACCTTAATACAGGATAGTTGACAAGAAAGATGTTTTTCAGGTATTTTTTTAGCTCTTCAGTGCTGTTAATTCCAGACAAAGGTTTTTGTCTACATGGTGAAAGGGCGAATCATGTTTCAAGGGTTGCCAGATTAAATGTCTCCAAGGTTTGCCATTTTTGGTGATTTATCGCGAAGTTTGGCACAAAAGAAATGAGTCCTCGAAACGATATGTTCCATCTTTGTCGAGTGCCCCACCAGTGGCCAAAACAAAATCGTGTCCGCCAACCTAATCGTTTGGAGTTTCAGTGGTTTCCTCCGAAAATTAGCATAATTACGGGTTAGCACCCCTTAGAAAGACTCCCATGCTGGGGCACCTCACCCCCCGGCCTAGAGTCAACGTTTAGCTAATTGTCCATAATCCCACAACACAACCATCTTTGTCGAGAAATTGCCCAACCCTACGTTTTTATTTATTTGGAATATTGGTGTCTATCTTCGCGTAAATGAAGGTGAAGTATAGTTAAAATATTTCTGGCGGGGATTTTAAAACGGTTTTAATAGGCAATTTTAACGTAGATTCCAATTTTGAAGAACCAGACAAATACGCGGGGAATATGATGCACATTCCAAACAGTATTTTTAAAAAATCAAGTATGGTTAGAATATGGCTGACGAATACTGTAAAACAGATTTTGTAGCGATTAAATATGTAACCAAAGTATGTTTAATATATATTTATTTTCCATTTGAAATTGTTGGTTTATCAATATCCATTCCGGGCGAAGAACGGGTGCTTTAGCTAGTGTATATATAAATACGCTAGCTAAAACAAAGCAAAACCTTTGTGTTCCTTTTCCAGCGAAGTGCTCGAACGGATGACCATGAAATTAGGTACAGTTAAAGTTCGTATGGAGTTGTTTGTGCGAATATTAAAATTTTTGTGCAGTATGCTAATGCACCATAAAAAAATTAGAGAAGTAATTTAGCACGCATATTTCGCGCCAAGTCGGGCGATGGTTCCATTGTTGTGTCAATTATGAAATAACAACACTTAGTTTCAGCAGTACAGTTTATCCCTTTCCATATTTTGGAAGTTTAATTTAATTTCGTATTTTATTCAATTCCACACGTTTTCAGAAATTCCCCATTATGTAATCAATAAGCAAACAAATGTCTTTTTAGTGTATTGATATTTTTGTATATATTGATTTCTGTATCTAAATACTATTTTTTATACGGATTAAAATTTCCGCCTTTTTTAGGGGGAAAATACAATGTTTCAGAAGAAGTCTTCAGACGTTTCCCAGAAAAAAAAAAAACAGTTGGCGGGATTTGCACCTGGCTAACAGAAAAATACCATAGTTTGTCACCACATAAGTTAGTAAATTGCATCGTTGTACTAATAAGAAACTTAAATTTTACTATTAATAATAAGAAACTTATAATATACACTCATTAATCAATGAAGCAGGAATGCGCATCAAGTTTATACATCCTAATGCTATTTATTGCGAAGTTGGAACTGGAACCGCATTGAATAAAATAATTTTAATTCCACTTACAAAATATGCTGGTACTATTTTACCATATCTTTTCAAAAAACTCAATTTCCAAATATACCTGCTCAGTGGTACGCCTCAGCAAGTAGAATTGACTCATTCAACTTTTTAAGATTTCCAAACATAACAGACCTTTAGCCGAGGACAGGTTCAGACACAATTTTCGGAAGGGGCCCACTAGACTTTTTAGATTAGCTTAAATTGTTCAAATTGCAAACTGAATGTGTGAAATCCAAGGTCGGTAGAGGGAGATGGCCCTATAACCCAATCGCTGGAGCTGCCTTTGCATTTAGCCAAAATATAATTACAAAAACACTGTCTTCACAGAAACGTGTGGTGGTTGTAAAGTAAAATTGTACAAAAGTGCTAACTAAAAACAGATAGTCTCATAGTCAAGGTGGTCACTTTAGTAGGTTCCAGTGTATATGAAATGGTGAGACATATTATTTGACAGAACTTTATTCACTCTCAAATTTAAAACAATCAATGCTTTATGGTCGAATTTCGACCACTGGCAGACAACTAGTTAATTTAAATTGTCTATAAGTCCGTTTAATTGAATTATTAACATTATTGTGAATAATTCGAAATTCATACAGTTAAAAAATTCTGATACTTTTGGCTTTTTTCTCCTTCTCAATTTCTAATTTTTTTTTTTTTTTTTTTTTTTTTTAGCACCAGGGTGCTATTTCGTTTAATCCCAGATTTTTGTCTACGCGAATTTCTCGACATGATTTGTAGACAGGTTTGTAGACATGAACTGTCAGGGTGAAGATCTTTTGAAGTATGTTTGCCAGATAACGTGGAAGCGTGGAAGTGGGGGGGGGAGATTAAAATTTTGAAAGTCGCTGAAGATTTGCAATTTTTAATAACTGATTGTCAAGTTTGCTGCCAAAAAATAACTTCAAAATCGAGCTTGGCCATATCTTCCGAATTTGGCTAAAAACTAGGAAAGTATAGTTACAATATGCCTGGTGAAGATTCTAAAATAGTGTTAGTATGTGATTTTAATATGGATTTCAGATCCTAATATGTGTTTTAAGGAACATTACACTCATGGATTATGATGTCCATTCCAAATGGCATTTAAAATGGTGAAGTATAGTTAAAAATATGCTTGGTGAAGATTGTAAATCAGTTTCAAAAGCTGATTTTAAGATGGATTTCGATTCCAAAGATGTGTTATATGGAACGAGAAAGAGTTGAAAGAAATGGCCGCACTTTGGCAAGCTTTGCAGTCATGGGTCCCTAGGAGTTATGCATAAGTTTCAACGCTCCCAACAGACTTAGATGAAAACTATTGTGGGCAAATTAGCGATAAACGCATCGATTAAGGAATTTGAAGATACCTAATTATTAAAACTAAATTAATTGGTAACCAAAAATTAATAAATAATTAATGGAATGCTGTACTTGCATGTTGCATTCCATATCGTCATTTTAATTCTAAATTAAGGTTGCCTCATTAATGCAGAAAATCATCATGGTAACTGCATATGTCTAATGATCGCCACCTTGGCGAGTGTCGGGGCGTTAAAGTAGAAATCGACCCAAGAAAGACAAACACGGCAGATGTAGTAGGCAATTTTTAGATAGATTCCGATTCCAAAGATGTGTTATATGGAACAAGGGATAAAAATACGGCACACTCATGCATAATGATACACTTTCCAACTTTATGGAAGACGGGAAGAAAATGGAGAAGATCAATGGCAACGCTATATGATTCGCTTTTAATGTATAGCATTTTAGTGCGTATTTGAAACTGAAAGTATTTCAGCTTTTCTTACTTTTTTTAAGCCGTTCAGAATAAGTTTAACTTTCCTGTTTCCAACCATAAAAAGTATATGTATATATATATATATATATATATGTATATTATGTATATAGTGGCGGATCAAGAAAAGTTTCAGGGGGGAGGGGATTAGTTGATATATCATTTTATCAAAGTTTCTTTCTTTTCAGCTATTCTTTCTTTCTTCATTAACTCTGAATCAAGGATTCACTTGTTTGTACCCATCATTGAAATGTTGCATTGTATAAGATTACGCTTCTCTGATCAAAATTGCTTCTCAGCTTAAATCTTTGAAAACTTCATTTGAATGAAACGATTCACAGAAAGGGAATCTGTATTGAAAGGGAATCTGTGTGATCAAAACAAACTGATTACGCCAGAGTTCAATTGTGGAATAAATTCTCTAAGAACCAAAGAGGTTTTTTTAGGTTCTAATGTATTCTGTCAGCCCCAGATCCATGAATTTCTAATTGGCACCGACAGTCAATTATCAGTGTTGTCTTGGGAATTTTTCATAGCGTAAACTTTAGTTATTTCTTAGAATGAATGCAGACTATCACGGAAAAGCAATTATTTCCAGATTCTGCATGTCTTTCCAACTTGCAGACGAATCCAGCTGGATTGCATAAAGCATCACAGATTTCGCTAGCACATGCTCCGCCAAATCCAAGATGATAAGGCACTCAAAATGGTAGACGGCTGAAGTGTGATGTTCCGGTTTCGGGATTGTCTCGCGGCTTTCTATCTAACGGTCGGGACTAATTCACCGCAAAATGTCATGTGGTCTTTAAATATTCTGACTTTTGAACCATCATTTAATCTGCTGATCTGGATTCCTTGCAAACGAACTTTCGCAGGCCTTATTTTACCTGATGAAATTAAAATTGAGATGTTTAATACAGAAACTGCCTCCTCTGAAGTTTGGTATAAAAGGGAGTAAATGAGAAGGGCGTTAAGAAAAAAAAGTGAGATGGAATTTGAGTTGTTTTAGCATAAAACACATAAGTTATAGCTTCTTATATAGAGGTCAGTGAATTATAAATATCACTGACCACTTTTTCAGTTTTACAGCTACTTTACGAAACTACTTCCGAACGAATATCGGTTTTATTCTTTGGTACAGTATCTCACTGTCACCACTTGCTGAAGTGTTAACCCTAAAAGTCTAGCCGACATCGTACCGTTGCATGCCCACAACCCGTTTTCTTTTGCTCGTGCCAGCTTCATTTGACGATGCAAGACCGCTATCGTTCCAATTACGACCAGACCAATGCCAACGAGTAGCCGTCATTTCCAGTGCTGGCCCGTCACTTAACCGATAGGACTGTGATTTCTGGGGTTTACTACTATTGTTAATAATTTCTAATGGTTATTATGTTACTACTCCATTTTCATATAATATTCGTTCTGTGATTCTAAAAACCGTCTGGCATATAAGACGGTGAATTATAGGAGAAAAGTTTTTGCTGATGAAAATATTGTTTGTTTTTGGTATAGAGGTGTTTTCAATTAAACAAATACATATTTTTCTCGAATGTAACGAAAGTACTTTTTTTTCAGTGCCATTCATAATTCTGAGGCATGAAAGAAAACGACAAATTGATACGATAAATGATATTATAAATTATTAGTAAGTTTTTCATTAAAAATTTTCACCTTCTTTTGCATAAATTATTACGTAGAAGAAAATTAAATTAGGGAGATTTCCTCTATGAATGTAATTACATTTTACGTGAAATTAAAGAATATTCAGTATTGTAAAATGTAAAACTAACTTTTGATGTTTAAAAAAATAATTTTTTAAAGCAACTAAGGATTGGCTTTCTTGCAATATGCAATCCACTGTTCGTTTTCTCATAAACGTTATGAGGATTAATCCTTAAACTCAGAATCCAGAATTTTTTTTTATTATTATTTTCTATTTGTTAGATAAGTTTCATGCATTATAATCTCAATGAGAGATTTATATTTTTAGATTTGTTTCACAAATATAATATTAATAAAGTTAGTTTGAATACGGTCAGTCGTTATTATATTTCAGTTAAATTTTTGTTTTGGACTTGAATAAGACGTTAAAAACTGGTGTATGTTCAAAGAAAAATAAAAGTAACAATAACGATATATTAATAAACTTTATTTTTGTAACTGCATGGTATAAACACTGTTATTGTCCTCTTTTCTTTTTTTGAAAATGTACATATTACAGCTTAGGACAATGGACAAACAGTCATTATGAGCAACATTTGTTTTGGAGCACCAAATATATTTACAGATGCATTTATAAAATACATGATCACTATTATCACAAAAACAGAGATAGACAAACTTTGAAACTGCAGCAAATATCAAGTACTGCGTAAAAAGTCGTATGCTTTCCACCTGTTAAAGGAGCCGTACACAGTGTGACTCGCTGAAGACTTTCACTGCAAAGTTCATCTTTTCTCTTAAATTTTTACATCTTTCTCTTCAATAACAGCATTCTTTATTTATTTATTCTATTAATTAAAAATAAGAGCTACAAGACACACAATGTTCTTTAGGTATTTAAAGATAGATCAACAGTAATTATAATGTAATTTAAGTAACATTTAATAATTTACTTGTGGACGGACGATAAATTATCAATTTGAACTGCGTGTACGCTTAATAAAGCCAAACAAATTGTTTGGAACATAGGGGGTTATTTTTAACTTATAAGTGGGATTCAGGTTATTTAATGGGATTTATCAGTTTATTATTTAAAAAATATCATTGTTTTCACGTTAATTAAAGATAACAAACTTTTGGTTTCTTCGACTCTCTATAAAGCACGAGGGAAAACATGCATAAAAAAAATAAAGCCTAACAATTTAACATATGAAATGTTTTCCTAATCTATTACATTTTTATATTTTGTATAATGCAGATGCAGATGGAAAACAATGAGCGTTAGACGAAATAATTAGATATTTAATGCTTAGTTTAATCAAACATGGAACTTGAATTTAAAAAAAAATGTTGACTATGGAATTTCAATTGATATATAGTCAGTCGGATTTACTTGCATGAGAATTAATAAAATATTCACAATTTGTTCTTTTTGATTCATAATCTGCTCTTTTGAACAGTTTATATGACTCTTTCTCTGAAGAATTTCATGCTTAAAAACTAATTCTGAATCATGTTACACACCCGCTAAAAGAAATAAAAAAATATGTATTTATTAATATTGTCATATTTCAATTGGTATTTGGTGATAATTAATTTACTAACTGTAAAAAAAAAATATAAGTACACTAAATTTAGGGTAAATGGTTCTTAAAAAAGTAGTTTAGATTTTTAATAAATATACAATTTCAGTCTCTAGAAAGACTTATTTAGTTATACTGATTTCGTACGCAATAATATTTATTTTACGCATCAAAGAGAAAAAAAAGTATACTTCAGAAGTAGTTAAATAATTATTAGAGTTATTAATTATGATTGTTTTATAGTTTATTAATATCTCAACTGTTATTTTTAATCTAAAAATCAATCTTTTTTACTTTAAAAATAGTTGATGAAGTTTCAGCTCCATCTGCAAGTATCAGTAATACTGTACAAAATTAAACACGTAATTTAAACTTAATTCATTTCTTTTTAGCTTTTTCACAGATTTATTTACTTAATAATTTTGATTATTCTGCTGTTAAATTTAGATCGGAAATCTCTTTTTCTGTAAATGGTCACGCTTTCACACTTTTAAGTCACTTCACCCTACAGTAGGTATTTTTAATAAATTCAAATTTGCTTTTGTAGTAAAGGTAACTCAATACTGTTTCGAGTTTGTTTACATCTGTAATCGATTGAACATTATTTTATTTAACTGGTGTATGTTTTACTTTAGTATGTCATCAGAAATACACACTGATATAAAAGTTGAAAAGAAAAAAATCTGCATAAAAGAGGAAATTAATGTTAAATTTATTAATCATAATTGATTATCTTTGGCAGCAATAACTCATCGAGCTTAATATAAAAGAGAAAAATCGGCCCTAGATTTTTTAATCATTAAAATTTTCTATAATTAATTATTTTATTTCAATAACATTTATTTTTTAATATATTTATTCACAAGAAGAATTTATTTAATATCGTGAGATTCTATATATGTCTTTTTTAAGCAGATTTTAATAACATTTCCTTTGCATTTCTTTTCAACAGAATATAAATTATATTATTTGTTTTTCAAATCAAATAAGTAATAAAAAACTGTTTCAGAGCAGTATGTCGAGAACAAACAGATTGTTTTTAAACTTTTTGTTAATATAACGGGTGTAATCTGTTTATATATCTGTATCTGTCAGAATTCTTTTCTATCATATACTTTTCAATACACTTGCGGTCACAGATGACCACTGAATCTTCCATTTTACCTTTATATGCATTTCCCTCTTCATTTCATAAAAGACGCATCGATAAATCTTTCCCAGAGACAAATGATTTGCCTCAGCTTATCGTGTAACCTACTCCCAGTGAAGCATTAAATTGAAAACTTTCATCCCACTTGCACGATTCTTCATCTGGCTTCTTCAGAGCTTTTGACTATCTGCAGCTTGGATATTGAATCACGAATAGTTTTCTATGTCGACCGGATTGACTAAAAAATGTTCTCTCGTTTTTTTTTCTTTGTAGATGATAATTCTCTCTCTTTTATACATATATAAAAAGTGATTTTCCACTGTCCTTCTGTTCACTGACTCTGGGTCTCTTATCTAATGGAAGGATTCTCAGACAGGTGTAGATAAGCGAACGCTTTCCTTCTTGTGGTTTGGCCATTGCTGGAAAAAATTTAAAAGAGAAGATTCGTAAATGTTAACATAGAAACAGTTTTAAATTGCCGTCCAAGTTTCATATGATAATATTTTATCGTTTCCAAATGTTTACGAAAATGTTTATAATTAAGCCAATATTTTTACACTTTTCAACAATAAGAGGTCTGATAAAATGAATGCAAATCTTTTTAAGATAATTTCTATAACGCTATTTACTAAACAGACAGAAGTATGACATTCTTATGTAAATTCATTTAACCATAACACAAATAAATTTTCAAACATTATCCAGATTAAAATATACTATTCAAATCAAAACCATTAACAGTCTTTAAAATGCTCACGATGAAAGCATTTTTTTGAGTACAGAAATATATAATTTTAATCACATTAATTTTTTCACAGTATGCTTTTCTATTTTTCCTATAATAATTTCATGGGGCGATAAATTTAAATTGTTTCCCCCATTCCAATGAAATATAAATAAAGTAAAAGAAAATCACTAAAATATTTCATCAGATTGCATAACATAATCCTCTAAAACATCAAAAATAAAAAAACCTGTCCAGATGAAAGATGTATTCTTTCCATTTAATTAACTCTAAAGCAATTGATTTCAGAAAAGAAAAGGAACTTTGAACTAATTAAATTTTCTAGTATCTACTTTCAAAAGTTTTGATAAACTTTATAAATTAACGATAAAACTGAGGCAAAATGTGTACGTGGTTTAAAGCTATAATAAAATTAGCCTATGGATATTAATGAAACGAATAATCCAAATGTTTCTGAAGTCTTTAAAGATTCATAGTTAAAAATTACATAACGTAAATGGTTAGACGAAATCGAATTTTTTAAATGAAAAAAAAAAGGTTTTAAAAGATGTCTTAAATTATGACCTTTTTAGTAACCAATAAAAAGTAGCTCAAAAATCTATGGATAGATAGCATAGGAAGATACAACAGCTGAGACACCAGTACAGTACTCGGGAAAAGAGATTTGTGGTGCGGAAAAACATCGATTCGAAGTATCTTTTCATAACGTACCCTTGTTTAGACAAACTGACTACGTATTATGCGTGCTAGCTTCAAGTATCGGCGATTTTTGAGCTGCTTTTTTAAAGTTTAATGTAATCCGATCTTCTTTAACCCTTGCACAAACATTATTGTATAGTTTTAAAGGAGCTAAGCGCACTTAATATATGCAATTCATAAAGCAATTTTGCTTTAATACAGATTTATTATCGCTATCGGTAAAAAACATAAACTTTTACTTAACTTGGTAATTTGCAAGTGTATTCTAGAACTATAAAGGAGATATCGATACAAAAAAATGCGAGTATTTTAGCGAAAATCTTTTGTTTCTAAAGCCATCATTTCTTTTAAAATAACAATAAGGAATATCAAAATGCAATGACAAAGTACTATTTTTAAACAATATGAGCAGAAGAAACATCATACTTAGAATAACATGAAATAAAAAAATAGTATTGCCTACTAAAATAAAGGAATATTTCCTGATTTTCAACAAACCTTTCCTGAAATACGCGCATATTAAGACGTTTCAAACGCCAGATTACAGCGTTTTGAAGAATGATAGGAATAAAGAAAACATAAGGGATTCCTTAATAGCAGGACTGTCCCTTGTGACCCTAATGCCACCACGCAGAACAATTAGTCACAATAGAACAATTAGTCACAAACAGCAGCTGCAAAGGTGCTGCGTCGTCACGATACGGTCTCTAAAGCAACTCTCCATAAATTTACAATGCAACCCGAGAGTGTAGTCTCACTGTGGTCCTGATACGACCCAAATACTTTTTGGTGTAAGGCAGCACCAGATATCTTCAGGAGATCAGAACCTCTCGGTTTCCGAGCACTAAAACTATTGGTCCGTAGACACATGTGCTCTGCTCTACACCATACATATTTTGTTAAAGGGCTTTTGAAATTGATCTGATTGAAAAAATAACTTTCGAAACTTGAATTTTTTTGTTGCGTTATTTATTAATGGGGAGAAGGGAAGAATAATAAATGTAAATTACAATTTGGGATTTTTTCCTATAAATTATTTTCTAGTAGACAGGCGTTGTTTTATTTATTTAGTCATTTATAAAGGCTAATAATTTATTGAACATATTTACTTTTGTTCAGAAATAAAATAATAAGCTACGATATATTTACCAGGTTTCATACGTTACACATACATTTCGTTTCAACTTAGGCTAGGAACACCAATAACGTAGGCAAGATTATTATTTTTTTTCGGGGATGTCTAAGAACTAAACCAATGGAATTCACAAAATAAAACATGGATGTAACATAACTTTTTATAAGGTCTGGGATAGAATTTTTTAATTATTATTTTGCTATATTTTTCCTTACAATATTGGAAAATAGAAAGTATTACGAAAAAAAATATATATATAAAAGAAATTTATAAATCGTGTTTAAATTTTTGGCAGATGGTTTAATCTCAAATTTTTAAATAGGAACTCTCAACTATACAAGGGAATTTCCAAATTTAAAATCGAATACGTGATGCTCTCCATATCTTGTGTTTAATCATTCTGAGGGTGGCTGCACTCCCATCAGCTACTCCTTGTCTGCAGCCTAACAAAGACAGAGAGTAGTACCAACTCGTAGGTGTGATATTTTGGAAGAAATTTTTATAAATTATATCGCTTTGAAACAAAAATGACTTTAAAAAAATTAAATTCAACCAAATTCTATTACTTCACAGTTATGCGATTTTATGAGCTACTTATTATCATTTTCGGATTTACACTTTAAACATTTAAAAAAATGTAATTAACGAAAAATTGTAAGCATTAAAAATTAATTTCTTACTAAGTAGCAAAAAATGGCCAATGAGGCGTCACTTTGAAGTCACAAAAGCCAACTTTCACTAAACAGTTACACATTGATTTATTTCACAGCGGAGTCTCTTTTTCACCGGTTACGCAGTAGTCACAAAATGACTTCACTGTGACGTAACCTGGTGGTCTCAAATAAAGTGCACTGTGACCACGCATTCAAGTCACTGGACCACGCACTCAAGTCACTATAAGACCTACTAACAAATCGCAATGTAGCTAGTTAGTCACAATTAGAGAGTCGCAGTGTTCTGTGACAATTATGACTCTCTGGGACGTCACCGCGATTCTTTTGTTATCATCCGTACGTTCAGGGTCAGGATATATGAAAAAGAAAAATATTAGGTTATCATAATCAGGCTAACATGCTTTTTCAAACACGTGTTATAAAAAATCTTTTGAAGTTTAAAATACTTCTTATATCAATTGGGACTCCATACATTGTAATATACATCTATTGCATATTTCTTATAGAACGATATTTCATTCTGCTAAATATATCTTAAACTGGACAAAATGTAAAACTGACCATTATAGGTGCGCATTATAAATACTTTTCCAATTTGAAATCCACAGAACAATTCTTATTTAGAATCTAAAACATTAAAAATCATCCAAAATGCACACACACATTTAGCAGAGACAGGATTTTCGCTTTATTGACAATTTAGTTGAATAAATATTACCTTATATTAAAATTTTCTCTCATAGGAAAATATTTACTAGTAAATTAATAAAAATGTTGTAAAAAAAAGACACAAAAGTTACTCGCCGTGTGTTTATATATATATATATATATATATATATATTACAGACTTAATTATTTTATCTTTTAAACATCAGTTATTTTGAGCGAATTTTGCTATATTTACTAATAGTAAATACGAAAGTCTTACTTGGAGAATTGGAGGTATGCTGGAGACAAGAGGTGTTTCTACCGTGATACCCCTTTCCGCACACTCCACTTCAGCGTCGTGCAGCATTCTGAGTTTTCTAGGTGTCTAAAATAAAAAAAAATCACATCTGTTAAGTTACTTTGTTCTTTTTCTTTAACAATTCTTTTTTTCACTTTCAACTTAGTAAAAAAGTGCATATGGTTGGGTTTCCCTTATCTGTCGGCCCATATTCTAAAAACTGAAAATCGAACACATTCCCTAAAAAATTCCCACATATTACTAGTACGGAGTATGCCATGTACCCTTTGGCGTGAATTACACACCACTGGCGAACAGTAGCAGTTGTATTATGAATGCAATTGCAATCGCAAAGTGAGAACCGAATTCACAAAGTAGGTAGTCCACCATCCTAAAGGAAATTGGTCACGTCTACTGTTCATTAGAACGCATTTTAAAAATCTCGATGTTGAGAGTAACTTGAAGCCTATAAATGTATATCAGTTAGTTTTCGAAATCGGGTGGCTGCAATAAGATGCGATTTTTTTCTTATAATTTAATTAAACTTTTAAAGTTGTAATTTTATTTTATGTAATAAATTTGTTAATTGTGTCCATGCTGTTTTTATTTTTAAAAACAGAATAAGTTACTTCAGAATGTGCCTTCTGATGAAATGTACTTTTAGTGCACCTTTGCTACAGTGTTTAATAAAAGTCCTACAACCTCAATGCTACAGCATGACAGTACATTGCATGACTTTTTTTCTTTTTTTTTAAATACAGATGTGCCCAAAAAATTCCACATATGTTAGTAAAAGGGAATCATGCTATAAATACACTTTAAATTAGTTCAACAGATCCCAAAACTGCATAATTAATTTATTACCACTTCTTTAAAACAGCTAAAGCAAAAGAATTTAATTCAGCGCATTCTTGGATATGCTTAAAATTCATAAGTAGTCCAGAGTCACAAAGAGTACAAGCAGGAGAATCTTTAAGACCAATTTTGAAGAGATGGGCATTTAAGAAATCCTGTCCAGTTAAAAGACGGAATAACGCTACTGCAACATGACGAGATATATTTAGGAGACACTCCTAGGTCTTTCACTTAGCTTCATTTGAAAGGTAGGTGAATCTCCTCTTGAATTCTGATTTAATTTGAAGTTTTACAGTACGTATGTTTGTTTGGAAGGTTTTTTTGTTTTGTTTTGTAAAATAGAGGTCCCTCTCTTTGCCAGGAAATCAGCTTTTCATTTCCCTCTAGTCCATACCACAATGGTTGGGTATCCATTGCAAGACAATAGTCAGCCAAGGTTTTGAGAATTTGCCTACAAACATGTATTCTAGCGGAAATATAAAATTTATTGTTGGTATTAGTCATCAGAGCAACTTTACTATTAGAAAGGATTACAGTATGATGAAAAACATCCTTTAGGGAAATTAGATGGTTTAGAGCTATAAAAATAGCTTCGCCATCAAAACGGGTTAGTGTCTCTTCCCACAGCCCGATAAAAAGCTAAAGGATTGCAGAATATCCCTGTTCTAGCACCAGTTCTTATGTCAAACATGGATCTATCGGTATAGATATCCGTCCAAACGCTATTTGGGTATCTGGTTTTTATTATTTCATAACAGATCTGATTTGGTAGTGGACACGGATGCTTTATCAATTTCCTGATCAAGTTAAAGAAAGAACACGAAAATCACTATAGTCAAGGGGACAAATAGGCACCCTCAGTAGATCGGTTTCCCTCACAAGATACAGCTGTTCAGCTAGTTCTGAACCAGCTTGATTAAAACCTACTCGTCTCTTTAAGTTTCTTTTATTCTTAAAATTGTAAATGCTTCAATAATTTATATTCGGGACCCTTCAGAATTTTTGAAATATATTTATATATATGTATGTCGCGTATCCGAGTGGTAGGTGACCATTTAATAAATCGAGATATATTCTTGAGTATTTTTATTTACAGCAACTACATACAACAGGAGATAGCATTCACCCGGATTACGTAAGTACGCCAAAGTAAGTTCAAGAAGAAAGAGTACAGCACCACGCTCAGGAATTTTACAATGAGTAGTTCCACGACATCCCGCTAGGGGTAACACCGTCCTCTAATCACCAATTTGACCAGAAATTAATAACAAAACCCTGATTTCCTGTCAGGTAGAAAAGGCGGAGTTCACTGATGAGACACCAACAGACGACAGGCTGTGACAGCACGTCCTGAAAATGAATATCTTAACCAGATGCCTTTCAATTACGTTTAAAAGAGGCCAACTATACTATTGGAAAGGTACGGGAGATGTACGGGAGAGTTATGGTGATCGTAAGTCGTAAGGTGATCGTAAATACAAGCGTTGGTTGGTATAAATTATATACTGAAGAAGGTTGGCCAATGACCGTAAAGGTGAGGTGATCGTAATGAAACCCAGGTAGGTTCCCAAGAGAAATATGCACCGTAATAGTTCATGACCTCCATAATCACGTTGTGGAAAAACACACATCTTGCTAGCGCTTGTCGATTTCATATTTTACCGGACGGAGACACAGGAAACTTAGAAACACAAAAAAAGGCATTATGAAGATCATACTCTTAAGGAAACACAGGAAACTCGATGGAGATGCTGCATGTACTTTATTAGATTTCAGTCGATGTCGTAAAGCAGTCACATACTATTACTAAAAATATCACATATAAAAACATGATGACTTGGGGGTAGCATCTTCATACAAGTTACTGCGTTGATGTTAAAGCGGCCTGGCATCTCGGTGGACGAAAGCCTCCGTCACCAAAAGTGATCGGCGTAGATGGGAATCCGTGCAACGCGTCGGTGGGCAAGGCCTCCTCACGTGAAGTGAGTGGCTTGCCCCCACCGAAAAACAACTGCCAACTGCTAAAAAAAAACGCTATACATATGTCTATAGAAAGAGCTCGATCTTTCTTGAACAATCTTACCAGGTGTTTTACGAGCAATATGCTTCCTGCGTAGCAGGGCAAAACCGCAAGAGAAACACATATGTTTCAGCGGAGCAGAGAAATATGCGAGCGACGGGGTGTTATGATTATTATTCCTTTAGCAGGAGAGAAAAACTGGCGTCAACTGTTATTTTATTTTATTTTTTTTTTATTTAGGCAGCTGATAAGAGGGAAATGCTTTAGAAGTACGTTAATGTGCTGTAATTGAGAAGGCCAGGAGGAAAATTGAAAGGCTTTAAAAAACAGTTATTGTTAAAAACTTTTAAATTAAATTTAGAATAGATTATTAGTTTAAATTTAGACAATATTAATTAGGATTTGTATTAATAATTTTTCATTAAAAAATTTGCACGTTGTGTCAACGTGACACCAACTATGGCTTATATGAAACATATATATACGTATATAATGTAGGTATTTATAGAATGATCGTTGTCGAAAATAGTGCTATATTTACGACTCTGTTACTGGGACAAGCAAAAAAATAATGCAGGGAAGCAACGATGGGTACAGTAAAGATAATCGCTGCTGTCGAGCATTTGCAAAGATCGGGAACAAGTGAATTATGACTTAAGCAATTGTAAGATTACGTTGGAATTGTTTTTCCGGGTGTTATAATATATATATACAAGAGAAATTCTTATTTCTATCGAAAACTTTCATTGCAAATTCTCATAGGGTGTAAGTTACCTCTGAAATAATTGGATTTACTCAAGGGCACAAACATAATACGTCATGTAGTAATAAGATTATCTTATCCTTAATATATTTCAAACTGAATCGTGTTTCAACTCTTTATGTAAATTTGATTCATTTTATTCATCTAAATACCTTAAACATCAAAACTGTTTAAAATCATGGTAGCCAGGGATATAAAAAAAGTGTCCTGAACATTTTGTTAATTAACTTAGCAGTCAGTGAAGAAATTTAAATTACGAAATTGTTAAGTATAGAATTTAAAAAATAAAAAAAGTATGTTTACAAAGTCAATACATTAAATTTTACAACAAAAGAAAAATAAACAAAATTACATTTCAGAAAAATACATAGAGAACTTGAGCATGAAAATACTAGTAAATTATGGAAAAATTGCAATATCCTACAACAAGAACAACAAAAAAGATTAATACATATTTCGTGACAGATATGTAAATAAAATGTATTAGTTAGAACCGAGCTATGACATTAAAATCACATATTTTCCCCTTATATGTGTTGATATTTGCAATTCCGATGTATTTTTAATTTTTTATTCCTAAATGACGCCATGTCGTTATTATTATTATTATTATTATTTTGGATTAATGCGTTCATATATAAAATTTATCATGCATTATTTAAATATTCATTTTTCGACGTGAATGATTAGAGAAAAGTACAGGATATGTATAGGTATATATACATTTTTTAATTGCAAATTCAAATTCGCATGTTCGCGCTTAACACAGCTTGACTGCTAACATCAAAGAAATCCTAATGGCTCCAAATGTTCGAGACATTAGCATAGCAAGAGGGGAGATTAATACGGTACCTTATAAATATGGATGCTTGGTTAATTTCTGAAATGTTGAGAATAATAGTTCAGTTAAATCTCTCACTTCATCTCAAGATGCATTTTTAATATGCATACATTTTTAAGACATGAAACTTTAATTAAATTTGCTTTCTCTGAACATTGTTTTCCCGTACAAAATTCTTGTCTTTGAAGTCCAATCTACATACATTAGTAAAACAAGGATAGCAGACAAAATTTGCATGGGAAACAAATTCAGCCTCTGCTTGTTAGATTTTTACCTTGCATCTCACGTCAGATCTGTGCCTCTCTTTAAAAAGGGCGATAAAAGTTTTTAAGTTCTTAATCTCTTTGAAAGTAGAGTGTACGTTTGAGAAATCTAAAGCAGTAAAAATATATCCGGGTTATTTTGAGTTTGTTTCAGTAATTTGAATAAACAATGGTGCAGAAATGGGCATTTTTCTGTTTACCGATAAATAAAAACTGTCAAATAAACACACACAAAAAGTCGCCGAATTATATTTAAAAAATTAATGAAATCATATTATACAAAGGATCTATATATTTAAACAAACTGTAATACATATATAAAATATCATAAATACTGAAACATATTCATAAACCTGCGACATTTCGAAAGCGGTAATTTTTAAATCCTGAATTCTACATGAAGAAATCATAATGTATAAGCATATTTTTCATTCTTCAACGACACGCGTAAATAGATGAATTATAGTGAATAAAATATGTCATCGAAAGTGATGCACAGCTGGTACGCACGAAATATTTAGCAAAATTTCTATATAAGACTTTCAATTCAGTATAATTTGGATTAGAAATTTGAGATATCAGGAAAATATGAAGTCTATCAGACGTAAAAACATTTATATTAGATTTTAACGATATTTTCTCGCCACCACAAATATGCTCTGTGTAAATAGTTCGCATTGGCGTGCTTGATCATATTTTGCGAAGCAATTTTCCTAATTTAAAAGAAAGAGTCTTGCTTTAGAACGCTGTGTTGTTAAATACTTAAAAAAAATATCCTTATCATTAAGTACAAGGTATCTGAAATGGAGATATCACGCTAACAGATTAAAACCATCCTGTACTTCCAGTTCTGTTGCAAAAAAGTCATCTACAGAATGTCAACGATTTATGTGAACAGCTTTATATACTACTGTTGTATCATACTGGAGCATATTTAAGAAAGGGGACGAGAGGGCCCATCCGAAATTTTAAAGCAATTATTAAAAACAGCTATTTTAAAACATCTATAGTATTAACTCTAGTAACAATAATATTTCAAATAACGGAGCACTTCCTCTCCCCACAATTGAGACCTATATACGCTACTGGTATCGTATGACACTGTTAAGCATTGGTACCGAAAATTCAAAAACAATGGGCTATGATATTCAGGAAGAAGAGTGCTCTGACCGGACTACTGATGTTTTTAAGGTCCTCCAGCTAGAATTTGTGGAAGAAGATCAGTATTCAACAAAGAGAGAGCTAGCTAAAGCGTTAGATGCTAGTCTCATGCTCTTTACTCATACTACGCAATGAATAAACGTGACGTACAAGTTCAATCTCTGGGCAATCATGAGCTGACTCAAGCATATTTGGCGCAAAACTTTCGTTTCAACCTGATATAAGCGCAGTAGGAAATTAGATGGAATATAGTTGAGAAACGCATTTTCACTCTTTAACGGAATTTAATAAACCAATCTTACAATTAGTAGCGTCTATTGGAGGACCGCTAATGGATATTTTCAAAAGAATTTTCTGTGTCACTTGATATTTCTGAATACATTTAACAACTTAGCAAGAAAAAAATGTTAATGAAAACACAGTACTTCAAAAGCAGTTGCACTCTTCAAAATAGTGCATTTCGACTGGCTGTTCTCAAAATTTATATGGCAACGAGAATTCAGTAGACGTATCGTAAATCATAACGTTATGAAATACTCACAGCTAAGAGAGCCGGATCATCCGGGTACGAGACTGATTGGTACTCTCGGTATTTTCTGGAACTTGGGTCACTTTGAGCTGATGAAGGATTTACTCCTTGTTCCACTTCTATCACTTTAGGCAAAGAATCTGAACGTTCTGTAATACAACGAGAATCTAACGTTATATTGGACACTCCTGAAATAAAACAATTAACAAGTGAAAATTATGATACAAAAATGTAATATTTGTGTATTTTTTATACAGTGTTAGTCTATTCAAAGAAAACGACTACAGTTTTGGAAAATATATTAGGAAATGAGAATGTAGTTTCCCTCCAAGAGCACTATAAATACTAAATCAAAATGTTGGCTACAGTTAGTTGATATTCTAACAAAATATTATAAAATGAACGATAATTGGCGATTAAGTACTTTCTGGCTCATTTTTATTAAAACTGAGAAAATATTTTATTTCATTTAATTTATTTTCGTATGTGTTACTATTGTAAAATTTACCTAATCATTTGCTAAATATACTTAAACATATACTTTTTGGACATGAGATTTTGTAAATTTTTGCATATATATGTTTATTTGAACAATTCATTTACTTCGGAAAAACACTCAAAATACTGGTGTTAAACGTTAAAATAAATAAAAACTTTGTGAAATAAACACACATAAATAGGTACTTAAAACAAGATACGATCGTTTCGACTGAAAATTTATTCAATCTTCATCAGTCAAAGCTCTTCATCTCACAAAACAGTGGGAACTGAAAAAGTTAAACAAATAAGCATGTTGCCACTTTTAAAAAAGAAAAGGCGCAAAAACGTGGAGATTAAAGGAAGGGGAGGGGGAAGAGGATGGGATAAAAAGAAAAGAATAAAATAAGGACAAAAAAATGATTTATATATGTATTTTTGTTTGTCCCTATTTCATTCTTTTCTTTTTATCCCCTCCCCTTTTCCCTCCTCCCTTTAATCTCCATGGTTTTGCGCCTTTTCTTTTTTCCAAGTGTCAACATGATTGTTTGTTTATCTTTTTCATTTCACACTGTTCTGTGAAACAAAGAGCTTTGACTGATGGACACTGAATCAACTTTCAGTCGAAAAGATCGTATCTTGTTTCAAGTATCCTTTTTATGTGTTTTTTTTCATACAGATTTTATTTATTTTACTTCATTTACTTATTTATTTTTAATACTTTTGACTCTTTATATCACGAGAAAGATAATAGTCTTTTCTAATAGGTTTAAGATTAATACATTATTATTATTATTATTATTATTATTATTATTATTATTATTGTTATTATTATTATTATTATTAATTGGTCGTATATTTTCGAAATGTACTTTAAATTCTGTTTGTGTATTTAGAAATAATTAACAATAACATAATTTCAATACTTTTGGAAAAGAAACGTGCACAGTAGTTTCCCTTAGTACATCGATTGAAAAAGTATTCGAGTAATTGCTGCATTTTTTATTTGGGAATATCAAATTAATTTTTGGAAAACACAACGTTTGAAAACACAAAAAAATGAGAAGTTATTACGATAGTGATATAATTTACTTTTACAAAAAAAAAAAAAAAAAAAAATTAAACATTAAACTGGCATAAAAAATTTGCTTATTCTCGAACATTTTATGAAAGGGCGTGCGAGAAAATGATAAAGTTTCTGTATAAAGTATTCGTAAGACATTTCAGAAACAGTTTTCGTATTTTTCATATATTCGGCACTAAATTTACAATGAATATTTGATCACATTCCCGAATCTTATTTTTTCATAAATATAAAGTATGTTAACGTATCCAAGGTATTTTTCCTTAATTTAAATTTTTATTTATAACCATGGAAGTGATGATAAGTAATATTAAATCATAGAAAAAATTATGATGTAATGATAAACAAGTACACATGATTATTTTAACTTTTTAAAGTTTTCTTCAACCAATTAAGCATTGTTTTGAAACCTTTGCACAGGTAAATTTTACAATAAACTGATGAATTTAATAATAAATATACATCAAGAAATGTAGAGGAATGTTTGTCACATTTTCAAATTATGGAGGTACAAAAATGAGAATGCTTTTGAATTTTTGCATACAAAGACCAGCAACAAAATTAGATGTAATTTTTGGATGAAACTGTTCTAGTTCTTGAACGGTTATCGGTTGAAAAAATATATGAACGTCGGTGAAACTTCATACCTCTGTGTATATAATGCTCTCTGTGTACATTTTATCTATTGTTTTCACAAATGCTTAAAGGATGGCAAAGACTTCAAATCCTATCATTTCTTCATAGGTATTTTTAGGAGGAGCTTAAAATAAAATTAATAGTGAAAATTATGTAAACATCTCAAACATTTTGAAAAGAAACAAGAATTTGATGTAACACTTCTTTTTAATAGACCAAAAAGATGAATTCTACTTCAAGTTTCAAATAAAGTGTAAAAATATTACATTCGTCGTTCAATTTCTGAAGAAAATATTAGAAATATGAAATTTGTCATAAATCAGTAGGAAAATACAAAATATATCAAATTAGCTTTTTTAAATGGATGGTAGTGAGGAAGAACGTACTATTTTATTTGTCAAAAGTTTTTGAAACAATTTTTGTAAAATATGTTAGGGTTACTGTAGCTTACATAACCTGCAGTCGCCTGCATAAATATACAAGCCATTTTATTTTATGTATTGAATTACAGGCCTTCTTTGAAAATATGTACATAAAAGTTCAGTAAAATCATTAAAATGACTTTTTAGCAACTTATTTTATGATAGGTATGCTACTTATGAAGTACTGAAAAAATGGACTTTTTTAAAGTACTGATACGTGGGCCACTGTATAACCTGGAACGTTACCTTTTTCTTTAAGAGCAAAGCATTTTTATAGCAGTTAAATGATTTTACAAACAAATGAAACAATACATCACAATAAATTAATTTAAATATCATAATTTTTAAGAAATTTATGCCATTCTATAAACTTTTTACCATTTTCGTTGTTATTATTCATTCTTGTTATAAGGTTATAATTTTACTTTGATACACAATTTATTTTCCTAGCACTAGAAAACAAAGCAGATACTCATGTACAAATTTTTCTTTTGTTAAAAAAAAACTATAACATGCTTACAGAAATTTTTGGGGAATATTTACCTTGAAAAAAGCTTTTCTCTGGAATTATGTCTGGGCCTTGACTGCTGGCAACACAAGGCTCTTTACACTCTTTTAGGTGATAAGCGTCTGGTCTAAAAATTAAAAGAAGAATATTATTTTATTAAATAAAACGCAATTCATTAATAAAATATAAATTCAGCAGTGAAATTAATAATAAATTACCTAATACACATTTTATTAAATAATTTTATCTTATAAAAATATCATTCCACCTTGTAAATATAAAATATCAAAATATATAGTTTTTATATGCAACTTAAATTACATAACGGGCATGTTATAATGATAAATGAAAAACATATAGTCTTACTTTTCTGTATCTGGACGATAACATCTTCCTGTAAATATAGGAAAAATTATTTTAAATCCAATAGTACGAAAAATTAAGACAAACAGAATATACAAAGAAAAGTCTTTGTTTGATACAAACCCATATTAAACATAAATAGTACTTAATCATAATTATTTTTTACCAACAAGAGGTTTTACTTTTTGTTCATTCTAAGATCTTCTCAAAAATCTGAATTAAATTTTCGAAAACATGTTTATGTCCATCAAAATTTAAAATATTATCAAATCACACTTAAAATACTTCAAACTGATATTATATTTAAAAAATGGTAAAACAACTGTTCTCACATAACTGCATATTCTTATTTCAAAATATTTGCAGTTGATGTCTGTCTTGATTATACTTGAAATTCTTTGAGGAAATAAATTATTTCTTCCACCAAATATGATATCATCGAAGTATACTTGCATTTTTACTCAAAAACTAAAACATATATCAATGTACGTTTTGCAAACCTGCAGTTAGAAATTTTAATTTACTGCTTCACAGGCATGTAAACTGCATGCCTAATTATGTATTTCCTAGTTTTTATTTTTTTATTTTACCGTTTTTTTTACTTTGGGTTTAAAAAAAATACCAGTAACAATAAAGTTGTCTTATAATGTATCTGAAAATAAATAACTAGAACATTATATTTTTTAAATGAAACAATGTGTTTAAAACGAAAGAAAACTTTCTTGAAAGTGAGATTTTCGTACGTATTGCTTACTAAATCTAACGTCTATATCTCGCATAATAAATTCATCCACTAGGGGAGACGATGACTGAAAGGTTATCGGCCTGTCCTCCAGTCCGCTAATTGCTTAAGCGTATGGTCATTGCTTTTACTTCCCCTCATCCCCTGGATATCTGTGCTTGTCCTGTAAACTGTCAGTTTCCTTCGTCGGTGGTGGTAAAAACTGTATTTGTGTTGTCCACTTCATTTGAAACACTTGCAAACACTTCCGAAAATAGCTGTTCTAAATACAACAATAGAAACAACTACAACCATTACTATAAACGAGATTATTACCTTTTGTGTTCTTTTTCCTTTTCTGGATCTTGATGACAAAAAAGACAACTATTCCTAGTAGAATTAACACTACTATAGCGCCAATTACCACTCCCAAGATAGCAGCGAGTGTTCCAGAGTCGTCATCATCTGGAAAAAAGCATTTTCTTTTTTTTACTAAATTTCAATTAGTAAATTGACAAAACCTGATTACACAAGAAATGTATAGTGATAAAAATTACAACATCAGTTGCGATTTTCGTCATTCGTTGCGTTGCAGTGCTAACTACCACTTTTTTTATCCTTACAAATCCCCTAAAAGGATTAGTGAAATAGTTTTCAAATAAATGCTTAAAAATATTACTGTATGTGACAGAAAAAATACAGTGTGTTTTAGCTGCAATACAAAATAAAAATCTCAATTCTGTCTGCTGCAAAAAATAAATAAATAAAGTAAATGAATAAATAAAAAGTCGAACTTCCTATGTTTCGTCTAATTGCACAGCTTTCACTATTTGTTTACTTTAACTACCAATGAACATTTACGAAAATACTCGTAGTTACCACGCAAACTGTTTTCTTTGCCAGCTTACAAAACAACTAACAGTTAACTATACACAGATATACAAATTTAAACAACTAACAAGGTGTATTACTGTAAAAATACATACGATATTTGTGTGTTCGGCGTACAGTAAAGACTAAAATGTGCACTTAGCTTACTGTATTTATTTTTCAAACCTAGGATAGAAAAGCTAAATGCTTACTACGAAAAACGGACCTATTTATGGTATATGTTGAAGAGTATGGCAAATAAATGGTCATGTATTATATGTTTCAATTTCGGCAAACATACTGAAGTAAAATTATGAAAAAATGCAAGTTTTAAAGAATTTTTTTTTACTCAAAGTGATGAAACAATAAAAAAAATAATTTATTAGTATACAAATGCAGGAATCATTTTTGATGTATTTAAACTAATAAGCAAATTCAACTTTGGCATTTCACAGTATATACAATATAATTATAAGATGCCTAAATAGCAAAGAAAGCTGCGGAAATGTTTAAAACACTTACTGTAAACAATGCATGGCATCATAAATACCCTTTGATATTTAAACAGTACTTTCATACGAGTTTCTTTGACACGATTAAAGTAGGTAATATGCATTTATTATGTTTTCCTGGAATTTGGCTAATAAATAATGATGTAAATTTTTACTCCCAGTTGCTGTTTTACAGTTTAGGAGAATAATAAAAAATTGCTGAAATCCAGATTGTTTTAACACATATCCCGCAATACAGTTCTTTGCCTTCATTAAAAAGTAGATTTGTTTCATCCTTTCCACATAGTAAGAAAAAATAGAGTAGAGTGAAAAATGGGAAACAACATAGCTGTAAATTTACCATCGCTTCCATTCAGACTCATTGTGCTTGTGTCAATGGTGACCGGTTTCGATCTGCCTTTGCTGTTCCTAGAATACACAAGAAGCATCAGAGACTCTCTGGATGGTAAAGTACAGACTGTGAATACCGGAACTGTGTTGGATGTAACATTAGCAAGAAACTTATCGGAGTCTGTTCCGAAAATTTCTAACTGAAACTCTTGCTTGAGACCTCCGTCCTGCCCACTTTCACACTCTAGTACAATGCACTTCGCTGTGCGGTTTGTGACAATGCAATTTTTAGGCTCCTCCGGTGGACCTGGTAATTAAAGTAAAATGTTCATAATTAGACATGAAGTGTTTCAGCCAAAGATGCCTTGTAAAATAACTGAATTATTTAATCCACATCATTTTCCGGAAGTAAAATATTTATGCACCACAAATTAGGAGGAATCTTTTTACTAAACATAATAACAAGAATTTCTGCTAAAAAAAGAGGCATTGTCAGTACTAGAAATTCTTTCAAAAGTTTCAAATTCCAACTTTAGTAAATTATAAGGCTACAAGTTTATTAAATATTTTTCCTCGTGCTGTATTTACTGGATAAAGTACTGATAAATAAGTCTCTTAATAATGGAAAACGTAAACACTTGAGTCCAATTTTAGATCAGTGTTAATTCCTAATAAAATGTATAACATCAATTAATGTCAAAAAATATACAAAAATAACATTATGAAATTAATAACTAGATATTTATCGCAATAAAAAGTTAGATTTCATTGGTACATTCCTTTGTGCATGGAGTCACTCAGGTTCAAATTCCGGTTACAGCACCAAATGCACTAAAAATGTTTTAAATTCTATGGGCGGGCAATTAACCATCGATCATTCGGCACTAGTAAACCATTTTATTATTAGTGCCCAGTTGGTGACAAACGCTACCCCCATGAAGGGACCCGCACGATAACACCCAAATCCAAATCAGAAGCCGAACCAGAACCCAAGGCGAAACACAATAGTTCGTTAACAACTACACAACTCGGGAGGCAAAAAAAATATTCTACTTTTGTTTTGTCTTGTTAATTAGATATGGTTTGAAATATGTTAATACAATTAAGTAGGTTTTTGAACTCTAGTATGCTAGATGAATAAGTCTGGCCAAAAAATTGAATAAAAGAAAATTGTTTGTGCGTAGAGGTTGAACGTCTTCTCTCATTGCTTTACTTACAACAATATTCATACGCAGAAAACGTGGCTAAAGAGTTCCATCATTTCCTTTTTTGGTAATACAATGTAAAATATCGTTGAAAAGTTGAACATAATGATAGTTTATTTTAAAGTTCGTCATCATATAACTTAAACCTGAAGAATGTAATTTCCTTTTGAGTAGAAAGGAAACTCAATCCATTTCTTAACAGTTGATTCACATGAGCGCACACAATCAATAAATGACGGAAGAGCAACTTTTAGGTAGAAAAAACATGTTTTATTTTTCATATGTTGACACACAAACAATAGAATTTTACTTGGCTATTTTACTTTTAAAAATGTGGGGAATGTTATGTAATGAAATCGCAATCAATAAATTATATGTATTAAAATATGTCTTGTTCTTTTAACATTTTCAGATACATCGTGTTTTATTACTCATTTTAAAATGTATTTTTAATAACTTAATTCTAAATTCCATGATGCTATATGAGAAAAGTGTTGCTGTCGCGAACGTGGCAAAAATGAATATTCAGTAAACAAAAGAAAACTTTGCATATCCTGTATAGTGGGAAAGCCGTAAGAAACTTTTTGCGTTGCTTTGCGAGTTGCATAAAGGACATTTAACTTCATGTCTTATGAAGAACTTTTATCGTTCAGAGGGGTTCCATGCACTATACCTCCCTTTTAACGAAAAAAAAAGATCTTCCACTATTTCACCATCTCTGGTTAACTCTACGCGAAACAAAGACTGAAGTGTGGAAACATTAAAGATGATATCATATTTTATTTTACTTTGAAAGCAAACTATTTTAAAGGACGGGTGTGCGTCACCACACCTTTCACCTTCATGAAAATGTCTTAATATACATTTTGATATAAACACTGAGGGCTGAGATTTTTATCGTACCTGCTGGAATTATCCTAAACGTACAAGGTTCCTTCTGCTTTCCCATCGAGTTGGAAGCCCAACACATGAGTGTACCATAATCTTGCGGGGTTCTTGGTGAGAGTGTAGCAATACTTCTTGAACCATTGATAATGTAAAGATCTGAAGGTAAAGCAGCTGCACCGTCTAAGGCCCATGAAAATGCATTGGGAAGAGGATTTGCATCAACTTCACATACGACCGACACTGATTCGCTTCTACCAACTCCATATACGCTACTTCGGACGGATCGGCATCGTGGTGAGTCTATGGAAAAGCATTGCAAGCATTAAAAAAATAAAAATACTGTGATATAAAAGCAGTGTCTAATACCTTACTAAGGAAACGATTGTGAAATGTAATATTATTACATTTCCAATAAAATTTTCCATGTAATAATATTACAATGTAATATTATTTATTACAATGTAATATTATTTACATGCAAAATTATACTTAACATTTCCATGCCTGATTAAATAATTTCTTCTGTATAAATTTTTGTTTATATAATAATAGATATAAAATTTGTAATAAAAATTCCTCATTGTTAAATTTTAATAAATGCACACAACCATTTTCACAGAAAATTATTAGCATCAAATATACATATGTGCAATTCCTTTTGAAACTTAGTATCCACAATTGTGGAAGCCTGGTCTGAAAGTGTTCCCATATGTGAAGCACTGTCTTTTTAAGTGAAGTTAATGAAGATATGAATGAATTATATGTATATTAGTAAAATAAATATGACATTAAAAACCCTTTTTAGAAAAAAAAAATATTTTAATTGAACATCCTTAAACACTTTTTAACAGTTTCTTAACACGTTAAGAGTATACCTTACATTTAATAGGGTTAGCATTGAAATATTATGTATTATTTATAAAAAAATGTGTTAGTTTTCAAATTCATAAATAGTTTATTATATTAACAAATGCAAAATAATGAATTATTTGATTTAAATCTTAGAGTTTATCAGGAAAATCTATAAAAAATTATTTAAAACTCACTGAATACTAAAACACTCAGGCAAACATACACAAACAGAAATGAAAAAAAAAAAAAAAATTATATTACTACTGGTAACAAGTTCCTTAAAATATGTTGAAAACTTATAAAAATGAAAATCTATGCAGGATACATATAATTTAACAAGGTAGTTTAACTTAAGAAATTTTCTTACATTCCAATTAATTTCTTTCACTGTATTTTAGCTAAAACTATTACGCTGACGTAACCCTGCTGGTTTCTTACTTAATAATCGAAATTGCATAAGATTTCCTTGTTGAAATACAAACTTTTGAGACAAAAAGACACAAAATAATCTTTTGTTCCTGAAAAATAATAATCAACGATCATCTTGATTAATCCCATTTCATTAAAACACGTAATACACATTTTTAATTAAATTACCCTTTTTTTTTTAGAATTATTTCCTGAATAGGTAAATAACTTATTTTGATTCACTGAAATTTTGTGATCGTTTATACCAATCACAACTCATTGCAAGCTGTACATTTCGTATAATAGAAATTATTTTTTAATTATTTAGATTCAGGAAATAAATATAATGTATTTTATTTTTAATTTTCGTCTTAAACTGTGTTTAGGTGAAATGAAGAATAAAAATTGCAAAATCATCTAAACACATTACATTATACATTTCGTTTTTTTTTTAATATTTTAAGAATTATTAAAGAATGAAAAGCATTAGCTTAAAATAGTTCATATTTACATCACCTTCTTCCTCCTATTTGCACATTATTAGATTTTTGAATAATTCATGCCGGGGTATTATTAAATCTCACAGCACTTAATTCTAAGTATAAGAAGTAGACTGCAAATTTGAATTTCCGTCTTTCATATTAAAACTATCGAATTATTCGAAACTTTAAAAAGAATGATTTTAAAATAAACATATAGCAAATTTATCTAGTTTTGACATCTTTTTAAGTAATATGTTATCATTGTTTGTAAGAATTCTGTATGCTTAGCTAAAAATTAATAAATAAATAAATAAAATAGCCGCTTCAATATAATTCAATGTTCAAGAACTTTAATTGTGATAATTACAGTTATATGAAACGTGATAAAAGCTTAATTATTTTGAAATTCAACTTTTTAATTTTGTATTTTACTTTCCTAATTAAAAAATTATAAACGAGAGATTTTTAGATTTTTACTAACATTCAGGAAAGAAGTTTAAATTAACAAAATACAGATTCGACGGGATTAAAAAAATAAAGTTAAACGTAATTACATTACAAACAAGTTTTTGAAAAAATCTTAAGAAAATAAAGGAGGCGTTTATTGCGAGGCAGTTTCATCACATATTTTAATTATTTTATGAGCTTATCTATTCTAAATTTAATATATTTCAGCATTTTTTAAATATAAAATTATTCCGTTTTAAAAGATTTTCCGTGTGCCAGTTGTTACACTAATATTATTTAGCTAAAGGCGCCAGTCTTGTTCTAAAAATAACTTCTCTGCCCAACGTTTCCATGTTCGTTTTATACATTACTTCTTCTGATTAAAAACATTTCATTTTGGACGGTTTGTTTATGACCATATAAGGTAACAAATCTGATAAATAACATTGGCTTTCATTTTGGGTTACAATTTAGCTGTTACATTATTTGTTTCATCTCTTTGGCACGTCTGGTTTTCAAACTTCTTTCTATTGGATACCGCTCCTGGACAGTAGCACCAGTCATAAACGGATAAGTTGTTGGCGTTTTATTTGGCGTCCGTTTAATGCCCCTGCATCGGTTCTCGCCAATTTGCCTTCATGGACATTTCGCGTTTTCTCGTGGACTTCAATTTTGGATACTGATCTAGAAATACGTTAATTACTGCCTCTCACCTGGCCGCCAGCCACCGCCACCAATATGTATCAATATAGTTAATTAATAATCTCTTTGCTTTATAATAAAAAAATGTTTCAAGTAATATTTTGTCTCATAAATTGCTCGTTCCTTTGTATTGAGATGCTTTCTACTTCAGCTACTATTACGATCACACCGGAGTAATTTAATAATATTTTAACTGTACCTCAGCCGCTTCATATTTATGAGCGAATTTTTTTTACATCAAATTTTATAGTAATATGAATGTTGATTAACCATAAATCGGATGCATTAAGACAAGTGGAGAAAGTTTTGCGTGTAAGAAATCATATGAAGAAATGTTCAAATAGCTATTAATTTATGTAGAGTTTTTATAGATTTAAGAAAGATGCTTTATACTGTTAAAATAGCTACAGCCAGTAGCTATATCAACAGTACAAAACTATAGCTAACCACCTGTTGGCTTTAGGCGGATCATTGCCGCTCCAAAAATCGCTTTCGATGAATACAATTGCACAAGCACTTGAAGAATACCTCAAGAACAACCCTGATACTTCAAATGTGTTAAGTTAGTGCATCAAATTTTGAAAGGTAACTTTTTGATTAGTCGCAGTTCTAAGTTTCCCTATTTTTTTCGATTTTAGTCAATGAAAGAAAATTCTAATTAACCTGTTCACTTCACGTACGTACGCACCTGATATAGCTTATAAATGTATGCAGTAAGTAACTTACACGTTACTTTCAACATTTCGTGGTCACTGACGGAACGTCCTTCGCTATTTGCAGCCGCACACTGGTAACGTCCTTGGTGATCTGGTCCCACGGCGTGGATGTTAAGTGTTCTGTTGCGGGTGTCCCGTCTTGCAGGGGGACCCAAGGATTCGCCGTCTTTTAACCATTCAAGCTCTGCGATTGGTGGGTTGGACTGGACACTGCACGTGAGGCTAATGTCAGTGCCTTCCTGGATTGGGAGTTGTTTGTCGACTTTTACTGATAGTTGCGGTGGAACTGAAAAAATGGAAGTTAGATTTTCTTTTTTGATTTCATTTCAAGATAAGAAGAAACAGAACATTAAATATACAATATTACTCAGTTTGCTAGATCAACAGCCGTACTTTAAAACAAAAAAGACGTAGCGCCATCTGAAAGGAAAAAAAGCTACATCTTTAATACTGGAAACTCATCTTAATTTATGCTAATTGCATGACACTTCTGAAAAACAAACGGTTTGTTTTTATCTCGCAAAAAATTTATGACTACAGAATTGATAAAGGTTTAAAGATGTTTCACTCAGTCTAATAGCAATTAAAACAAAACATTCCGAAAAGTGACATGCACATTAGTGAATCTGAATCATTACAGACTATTATTATTGTTATAATGTTTTAAAAATTGTAATACAAATTATTATTACATATAAACGACTAATTATTTTTTTAATATAATTTCTCGTACTATTGTATCTTGGTTGCTTGAGTGGTGTGACATCTTTAATTTCTGGATACATTCTGTTTTTGTGTTACATTTTAACTATGCCATTAAAAAGGTTTATGTTGACAATTTTGATCATGTTAATGATTTATTGTAATGAGCAAGGCTCCGTCTGAAAAATAAATGCAGCTTTGAGTGATGGTACTGTTTAACAGGTGGTGCTACATCTTCTAAGATTCTAATTAAGCGTTCGGCAAGGAAATAAAACCATGCCAGGGTACTCTTTCCCTGCGGCATGGGAAAAAACTTCCCTGGCATGGGTCTTTACCGGCTCAGGTTTTATTTCCTGGCATGGAAATAAAACCATGCAGTATGTAATTCATCTGCTTCCTCATACCGGTTGCAACTACTAACCATGGTCAATTTACAGCAGAATTTGTATGAATATGCCCAATATCGGTCTCAGTAGTCAGTAGCCGATTATAATTCAACAAGTGACAATAGTTTATAATTTATTTTTACAAAAAATCACGAAAACAAGCAAAGCAAAAACCTTTATAATCCTTTGATTTTATAATCCTATAGTTGTTTGCACAAGGGTATTATGATGAATAACACATCTCTCAAAAAATCTTTCCTCCCCCAGAGTATAGAAGGAAAATTTGGCTTGTATGCTGGATAAAAGGAAACAAAAATCCCATAAATTTTAACAAGTTTCTAAAAGTAAGCATGAGTAATATATTTTCTAACAAATGATAATAACATATTGTTAAATTGATACTCATTTGAAGTTTGTGACTTTAGAATCATTAGCTGAATAATTCCAAACATGTCGGCTGCAAATGAATGTCACATCATGACATTCATTTAAAGTAATCAGTTATATATTTACAATAAATTGTTAATATAAGAGAAAATTTTCACATACAAATATATTTTCATGGTACTTTCATGAAAGCTTCATTTTGTTTAATCTTAAAAATATAATACGGTAAACATCGTAAATGCGTTTTGTTACCATTAATATAGATATAAAGCTAATATTGAAACCATGAGTTGAAAATTGAGAAAAGAAGGTTGCTTTAACTAAAGAATTGAAAAATATCATTTGATAAATATCTTTTTGTAGTGGTTTTTATGATTATATATCTATACAACAGGGTTGGGCAGAGAAAATACAAAAAAATTCAATATGAGAAAATATATTTATATTTTAAATTAATAAAAGTGAGTTTATGTGTGAAAAGTCTTAAATGTAAGAAGAAAATTTTAAATACAATATAAAATCTCCGTTTTCACTCAGTTTTAGCTTTAAGGTACTTTGAAGTCTGATTTATGGATGAATTTAGATATGATTAATTGGTAATGGAATCCATGTAAGTATATTTCTTAAGTTCTTATACGATTTTTTCAATTTTCATTTTTAGTGATTCGGCAAAAGTTAAAGAATCAGGCAAAAATTTACTATATTTATGTAAAATATCTTAATCCATTTTTCATTTATTACTTATCAACAGCAAATTTCATAACAAAAGTACCATATGAAAATTTGAAATTGTTTTTAGACGACAAAATTACTTATTGATAGATAGCGGATTGCCGTTGAGACTACTTAATCTACTTTCAGAATATTTTTCACATAATAATGTTGCTTAATGATCCACGAAAATATCTGTTTGTCGGAAGCAAATGACATTAATCCCCAATAAAGTGTTCGTGTTCTGCATATTTTTTGAACAAAATAATTTAAAAATACATTAAAATACAAAAAAGCATTTTTACTTAATTTTTGACCAGACAGTGTAAGAAAATTTAAGGGTTTTTTAGCTTAAGCAGTACAATTTTTCATAATTACTCTAACGTTCAATCAGTTATGGCATATTTTTTAACCTCCCGACTGTCTACAGGTTCGAACACTTTGGGCAACAAAGCGTACTTCGTGTTGGATCACAAATCCCTTTAAACGGTACAGGCCTAACAAGAAATTTTTCCATCGAAAAAAGCGTCTATTTTGGTTCCCTCTCTGACGATCGACGCCCCGTGGTGCTTGGTTGGTGAGGAGCTGAAGCTATTGGTCATCCCCCGAAGCTAATTACTAGAATCGTGTGTCAGGAGAAATGGTTTTCTTCTGGTTAGGGGTGATGACCCCCCCTCCCTTTCCACCCACAGAATTCCAGCACTCTATTGAATCTTCGAAAGACCAGTTTTCTTTTTCGTTGTATGAACATGAATATTGTACTTTTTCTCTCTGCTTGTCCTAGAAGAAAGACCGTTTTTAGTGCAGAATAAAATGTATGCATCTTACTAATATATACATGTACACAGGACTGTTTTTACATATGCATATTTAAAATAATTTATTCTGTATCAAAAAATATTTTTCATTTTTTGATAGATTATTAATTAAAGGTATATTAGTAAAACACATAGAATGCATTTCGAAATAAATTTTATGGTGATTTGATTTATCTATTTCTATTAAATATTCACGGTAATTTTATAAATACCCTTTTAAATTTTTAAACTCTCCACTTTTGCAATTTTTCAAAGTTCCTTGGCAGATTTTCTAAATCAGAGAAATATCGGATCGTCACTTAATTCAAATCAAAGTAAATTGACTCCCAAAATCTGTATACATTTTACTTGGGTGAAAATACTATATCCTGTGGATCTTTTACAAATCTCAGGAATGATTTTCATTGCTGAAGAATTTGAAATTCAAAATTTCGCAAAAAAAGAAAATAATACGTTTGTTTGTTTGTTTATGAAAAGCGTACACGATGGGCATCTGCTAGGGATGGGGTGCCTTTGATGGGGGACTTTTTAAGTGATTCTAACGCTCATTCAGGTTATACTTGGAGAAAACCGACCAAAACTTCAGACTGTTAGATTGACAGCAGGCCCAGACTGGTCAGGTCGGCTATTGCCGAGGGCCCTTGACCAAAGGGGGACCCAGCGAGGCCCCAATAATAGATATACTACTTTATAATTAGAGTAATTTGATATACATCAGAATAATATATATCAAAGTAATTATGATTATTTATTTTTTAGTAATCTTACGCTTCCACACAGTGGCGTAGCGGAGGGCAGTAGCGTAGCTACAGAGGGTGACACCCGGGGCGGATATAAGTGGTGTCACCCCCCCCATACGAGCACTTTTGCCCCCATACATGCGATATTTTTGAAATTTTTGCTGTACAAGCCATCTGGTGTCACCCCTTTGAGGGTGACACCCGAGGCGGACCGCCCCCCCCCGCCCGGCCCACACGGAACCCGAGGCGCGAGGGCCTAGCCGAAAAATAAGTGGCAACAACAGCTTTAAAATAGTTGCAAGGAGCTATTAGGTACGATCAACATTATAACGAACTTCAAAGGACCAAAAGTTTTGTTTGCTCTATATCCGAACCGTTAAGAAATACAGTATTAAAATTGCGGGACCGAAATTCTCATTCGTTATATCCGTGAGTTCATTATATACCGGTTTCGCTATAATGTGGTTGGACTGTATTGCTTACCGTAATATTCTATTCAATCCAAATTCTCTTTTCAATATCTAGCCGAGGACCCCCAAACGAGCCAGTCCGGGTCTGACTGACAGTCACACTGTACGGCAGAACTCTGAATCTTCACACTTCAGCCGCTTATCGAAATACAGTGTTTTATCCACTCGGCCATGGTGGGGAATAAAATAATAAATCATGCGAAGTGCGTGAATTATAAACACTTTTCCACAAATTCATATAGACGTATATAATGGATTCGCCTATAAAAATTTCATAAAACCTGCCTAAATCTGAGTAATTGGTAAAACGAATTGTCTCTTTTCATCCAAAATTCGGAAAATTTCATTTAATAACTTTACATTTAAAATAAAAGTAAAGATACAAAAGAAACTACATCTTAACAAAGATACTCTTTCATTAGAAAAGATATAATATCTCTAATTCAAATCAATGTAACCACAAGGAGGCTGAGAAAGTACTCAAAACTGAGCATAATTAAAAATAAAAATCTCTCGAGTTATGAGAGGGTTTAATCATTTATAAAACCCGTTTTTAATCTGCTCACCATCACTGAAAAGACTTAATGTAGAATACACCCTACTGTGACCAATGCTGCTTCCGAGCCCGGGTATTTGAAATCTCAGCTGGACAAGTTTTGCGCTTACACAGTTGCTGGGTAAAGAACCTATGATTAACCTGTTCACTTTCATCACTGAAAAGACCTACTTTTTAGTCTGACAGACCGTCCAATTTCAGACAGCTGTCGCCATAAATCTCTGACCTGCGGTCCGAAAAAGGCGGGTTCTCCATTTTGCGGTTTATCATTTAGTACTATGATTTTCGATTTAATTGTTTGTCAACCGAAATACGCCTCTTTCTAACCACAGATCAGTCATTTATTGCATCATCCTTTTTTCACGAAAATATCCGTGTCTCTCGCAGTCTGAAAATGTATGGCGGTGAGCCCACTAGTCAATTAAATGCTCTCACCTCCCTCTTCTACAAATTTGAACCCAGTATTTAACTGAAGGCTAAGTAAAAATACAAGTGTTTCTATTGGGGGGTTGGGGGAGGGCATTCAGAGTGTGAAGCATTTTAGTGTAAAAATGAAAAAAAAATCAAATACTTAAAAAAAAGACAATAAACCAAAAAGCGCCGCACTTTCGCATGCCCACTCCTTCCTTAGATTTTCTATTTCAAGCGCCTCCCCCCCCCCCCACTCATATAAAAAAAAATAAACCCTTTCAATATTGTGCGTGTTTTTTTTTTTCGAGTGCGCTTTTTCTCCGCCCACCACATACTTACCACCATGGCCGAGAGGATAAGACACTGAAAATTGGTAGATTTTTGGATGTGAAGGTCCAGAGTTTTGGCTTACAGCGCATTTGCTGAACTAACGGTCTGGTCTTTTGGGTGGTTTTCTCCACATGTAACATGAATAAGTGTTAGAACCCCTTAAAATGTCGTTCGCCAAATGCGTCCTTCCTTTATCAGATAGTCCTCGTGTTTAACACAACAACATAGAACGTAGTAGACCAGCGATGTTCAAAAATTACAGAATTAACACCTTAAAAATGGATATTTTAAATGTTTTTGTTTAATATATATACATACATACATATATATATATATATATATATATATATATATATATATATAATTACAACAGACCCACTTATTTAAAAAAATGTGTGTGTGTGTGTGTGTATATATATATATATAGAATAGCTAACTTAGGATAAGGAATCCCAAGATAATTCATATATATATGCACACACACATTTTTTAATAAGTGGGTCTGTTTTAAGCAGAAGCGCAGCAGTTGAATAAGTTTAGGGGGGAGGGGGATCGGTATGTTTCTATGAATTCTGAAAGCTACAAAAAATAGTGCTTATTTGAGGTTATCTTCATTTGTGGTTGGGAGGGTGTCTCAGAGATGACTTTTACTAGCCAGAAAAATAAGTTTTCTCTGTAAACTGATAGTGTGATTGAGAAGGTTTTGAAATATTTAGACCTTTAATCCATAGTTTCTTTATGAATGTTAACATGCATGGGTTATTTCGAGTGCCATGGTAAGACATGACATTAAACGTAAACAAAGACACTAAACATGGTAGACGACTGAAATATGAAGGTCCCGTGTTAGGGCCCATCACCCGGCTATCGATAATTGTCTGGAGTTTTGGTCGGTTTTCACCAGATTTAGCGTTAATAAAGTCTCCCGACCAAGGAATCTCCCTGCAGGCAGATTTCCCTCGTGTAGGCTTGCCGAAGCTCAAACAAAAGCAGACCTCCCTCCCATAGAAACAGACCCACAGCTTGTCTCTCTTACGTATGTAAAATTGTTATTTCTGCAAGATTTTTACAGCCTTCGAAATAAAATGTGCATCTAAACACTGTTTTTTCCCTTAAAAAATATACCTCTAAAATTATTGTAAATTTTATGTGGCGGAGGTGGATTAGAAAAGCGCTTTTTTTTTACTTAAAAGTACCCATTCCAGACTATCAAGTATCTTAGTGCTAAAATAGAGCAAAAAATTCTATGTGCCCCCAAAACTTTCCCTACAGCAGACGCTAGTAGACGGGGGAAGTCCTCCTCCATAACAAATGAAATCTTCAATATTGTACGCTCTTTTCGCCCTCCATTCATAATATCTGTAAAATTTCGTACAAACCCCTAATTCCATGTCCACACCAATTAGAACACAGGCAAGTAAGACTAATCGAAATCACAGACCACTCATCATCAACTTCGTAAGAAAGTGTTAAAAATGGGGTACAAAAGTACTTTCATATTTCAATACTCCACAGTTACGTCATTTTTTAAAAATATTCGTGTGCCTTCCTCAATAATAATTATTGCCAAGGTGTTTTAAAAATGCATTGATTGTATCTTAAACGGAGCTATAAAGTTTGACGTTTTCAGGTTCGAAATTGTTTCCTTGAGTGCATATGTTAACAATAAAACAATATGTAAAGAATATCGTTTAATATCGTGAAAAAATTCCATATAAACAGCAAAAATAAGTTTTTACTACCCTTAAAATAATTTTTAATCACAGAAAAATCAGAAAACGTTATCCATTATATAACATTTTATTACTAATTTTTTTTACGCTATTTTGCTATACTGTTATCTGATATGACAACAATTGAAGCATGACTATAATTCAGACAGAATTTGTCCCTTAGAAGTTTCATAACAGTAAACCGCTTTTGCTTCGTTGAGGATTTAAATGCCACATATTTATTTGCTAATACTGTTGAGTGATAATTTTTAAAACCTAAAAAATTAACTCTAGTGTCGCTACTACATCATCCAATTTTAGTTCTCTATAAAAATGTGACAAAAGTTTAAATTAATCTTTTAATTAAATTAATATTTTTAAGAAGTATATTTAGAACTTTATAGATAACAAAAAAAGTATAAGCCGTGACATATATCTTATTATCCAGAAAAAGTATGTATTAATCATATTTTATGCGACGAACCTGTGAATCTCTACTAAAATCTGAAGTTATATATATAATGATAAAATCTCGGAAACATTCTTTCAGGCTTTCGCCCTTTAGATACACAAGAAAGAAAAAAAATAATGCAATTTTCTCAAAATTGAAATTAATAAAATTGTATTATTAATACACATGTGGTTTTTCTATCTACTGGCGGCATTTCTAAAAATATATCGTAATTATATTCCTTTAATATTGAATTTTACGTTAATGAATAAAGTTACGGAGGCTTTATTAAATGAACTAATTTTATATCTCTAATACAAAAAATAAAAAATAAAACAAAATAAGTATAACAAAAGGTAATCAATTAATTTTTAGAATATTCTCGTACATAATAAAAAAAAGAATTTAACTGAAAATTTTTTTGAAGTGAATTTTGTTTTTAAAGATAAAAATAAGTATTAAAAAGGAAAATTCATGACAACATAAGAAAAAATTTACTGAAGCACTTAGATATGCATTTAGAAAGATTTTTTGAGAGATGTGTTATTCATCATAATACCCTTGTGCAAACAACTATAGGATTATAAAATCAAAGAATTATAAAGGTTTTTGCTTTGCTTGTTTTCGTGATTTTTTGTAAAAATAAATTATAAACTATTGTCACTTGTTGAATTATCATCGGCCACTGACTACTGAGACCGATATTGGGCATATTCATACAAATTCTGCTGTAAATTGGCCATGGTTAGTAGTTACAACCGGTATGAGGAAGCAGATGAATTACATACTGCATGGTTTTATTTCCATGCCAGGAAATAAAACCTGAGCCGGTAAAGACCCATGCCAGGGAAGTTTTTTCCCATGCCGCAGGGAAAGAGTACCCTGGCATGGTTTTATTTCCTTGCCAGGAATAAAACCTGAGCCGGTAAAGATAAAAGTAATGGCAGCAGCACTGACAAAAACAATATTGTTTCATTTGAAGTTAGCTTCTATTAGTAAGAAATAATTAAAACACATTTTGACTGTTATAAAAAATAATAGCTATAATGGGTTGCTATAAATATTTCTGGCCTAATAGTGAAACAACAAGTATTTATGATCAAAATTGGTTTTATAGTTTTTTAAAATATTCTCCATGTAGATCAATGCACTTTTGCATGCGTTTGAATCAATTTTCGAAGCACTTTTTCCACTCCGATTGAGGTAACTGCAAAACGTGCGTTTTGAATGCATCAACCGCTTCTTCGGGTGCCGAAAATCGTTGTCCACGTAATTTATTTTTGATGTACATGAATTAAAAAAGTCATTGTCTGCCGAATCACGACTGTACGGCGCATGACCCATCAATTCGATGTTTTGGCATTTAAGAAAATCCTTTGTTTGTTCCGATGTGTGAGAGCTCGCATTGTCATGATGAAGAATTATGCGCATCTTCTCCTGCTTTTTTCGAATTTATCCAACGACTTCTGGCTAAGAAATAGTCGTGTACCATTCAGAATTGACCATCGTGCGTCTCTAACACCAATGTCGCCATGTGACCGGCAATGGCGAAGAGACAGTCAACCATTTGCTCCGATGTGATTCTTGCTCGAACAACTTTTGTTGGATTTTGCTCGTCTTGGAAGACCCATGCAGTCGATTGCTGTTTTGTTTTCGGCTCATGTGCGTAGATCCATGATTCGTCACTTGTATAGATGTTATACACAGCCTTTGAGGCACCTTGATCGTATTTTGTCAGCATTTCCTAGCACCGATCCATACGAGGCTTCTTTTGAGCGTTTGTCAGATTATGCGAGATCCAACGCGAACACTCTTTTTTACGGCTAAATGTTCATGTAATATCTTATTCATGCTTGTCATACTAATGACCAAAGATACTTCAGTCTCATGGTATGTCACATGAATATCTTGCTTTATCAGTTCTCGGACAGCATCGATATTTTCTGGCACAACAACCGATTTTGGACGACTTCCAAGGAATTCGTACTGGATCGATCACCGACCACAATTAAATTCGTTATACCATCTTTCTACAGTGCTGTAGGATGGTGCTTCATCGCTGTATAAAGATTTAAGTTCATCGAAGCACTCTTGTCTTGAAAATCCACGCCGAAAGTTATGAAAATAATTGCACGAATATGGTCACGAGTCAACTCCATTTTTTTAACGAGATGAATTTTTTAATTTACCGTAAAAAAAACACAAATCAAGCTAAAATGGCAAATCGTTCTGAAGAATTTATGTTTACAAATATCAAATTTTGGATTTAGATCGTCTGCGATCTCCTAGAACCCTTTCTGTTGCCAAGGCCAGAAATATAAATAGCAACCGACGTATTCGGAAAGTATAAATACATGCCATACGATACAATAATACGATAAAAAATCCATCAGACATGCGGTGCTACAATTAAAGACAGGCAATCAACACTTCTTACAATGAATATCTAATATCCAGCTATCTTCCAGGACACTGTCTGGCACCTGCGGATTGTCTCCCCTACATGACAAGTTCCTTTGGTTGTCATGCTTGCTGGGGTTGAATATGAGGCTACTCACTGTCAAATTTTCGTCTCTGGCAGTACTTTCGGTAACCCTGGAAGTGAGTTTTTCCCCATCGAGCCACCAAGACACCTGAGCTGGAGGCCTTGCACCCCTTGCGACACAGACAATCTCAGTCGGCCTTTCGACAGATAGCGGTCGATAGAGGCTGGTAATTTGTACATCTGTTGGTTTTACTGAAAATAAATTCGAGGAAGATGCATAAGATTGGTAGTTAATGTTTAATTCTATCATAAAATAGCATGCATGCATGATTAAGACAGTATAAACATACATGGTAATATAATATGCGATCTGAAATTATGAAGTAATCTCGATAGGTATTATGTCAGAGTGGAAAATACACACTGCTATTAATTTTAAAAATTAAATGATAATTTTTTCAATTTGATTTACTTACTGTTAGGTTTAATGGAAGGGATGTGTATCAATATCAAGCATGGCAAAATAGTATAATCATACAAACTAAAATACATAAAAATAGCACTATATGTTCGTTAAGCATTATTTTATTTGAAACATGCAAACATAGCTTTTCATTGTGAAAGCTTAGCTGCTATTTTAATAATTTTAAAAATTCTGCTTGACGCGATATCATTAAGAAATAAATTATTTCAATAAATCATTAAATGCGTTTCTGATTTTCTTCTAAAAGCTTTTCTTTTTTACAATCCTCCCCACCTTTGTCCGTTATCGAAACTTTATTTAAATTTATTTCTATGAGGAAATATTTATCATTAAATATAAAATCAGAAATTGATAGTTAAACATGATTGTACTCCTACGGAACAATAATTAAAAATGCAAGCAAATAATACACATTTAACAGAAATCTTATTTTTGAAATTATACATTAAATTTTAAACTTTATTCCTTTTTATCTAGGTTTTCATATTGATCATTAACTAGAATTCCGTTTAAAACTCATATTTTAAATTCAATGCCATTTGATAAGTAATGTAGATTTGCAATTTTTAATTCGTATGTAAAAACTTCAATAAAAGATAGGGTTGTAAGATAAACAACGGCAGCTAGAAAAAGAAATATTTAATATGAATTTTACATTGTGGAATTGAAAGTATTGTAGCACTAAGCAAATAAGAGGTTGTATTATATTTTTAGTATTAGCAATAACGGAATTTTAATTCTTAAAAATATATTTTATTACGTGAAACACTAAACTAGAGATAAATTAAAACATAAATTTATATTTTAAATAACACTAAACTAGAGATAAATTAAAACATAAATTTATATTTTAAATGAAAATTTTCAAATATAAGCTTGTCGTGTAAATATTTTTTCATATTCTAAGATTGTGACGCAGTTTGTATTTTCATTACTTACTTTATTCAACACAAACATTATAACATTTACAGAAGAAACATGCTTACGGCAATCAAGGAACATGAATGAGAACTCATACAGAATAATTGCATTTTTCTAAAAAAAAAAAAAAAGTGTGTGCGTGTAATCTTTACGCGCGATTGAAGTAAAACTTCTTTGACGTTTACGATAAATATCACTGAAATTATCAAACTTTAACTTAAAATAAATATCATATTATAATTTAATTATATTTATTATTCATGCACTTTACTAAGATTATATAAATGTTATATTCATATTATTCATTGGGAATAGGAACTTGAATGTCATCATAATATTTTATGTATGAAATTATAGGTTTGTGTTAACTATACTGTGAAACATAAATTTTACTCTCTAAATTTGCTAACTTTCTTGAAAATACAGCATCTATCGTTGTACCGAAACGCGTTGTTGATTGAAGTCGAGAAGTATTCATACTTCGATCCAATTTTTCTTTTTAAAAATCAACTGACGGCTGAGATTCTTGGTAGCGAAAATTAACATCTTTAACTGTTTTCTTATATCATTGTTCCGTCGGGAGTTTGGGTTTGAATGGGAGGAATGTCCATAGTCCAGTATTATACTTTAACTCTGTTCTTTTACTGATGTTTTCCTCTGATTGTTGGGTTCGAATGCAGGTAGTTAAATTTTTTTTTAGTATTTTTTTATCACAGTATTCTTAAGTGTTGATTTCGGTTGCTGGTAGGTTTCGAATTATTTATCTGTATCCGTGTTTTTAAACTGCAGGTTCTATCGATTGTTTGGGAATGATTGCAGCCAAGGTCCGTTTCTTTGTGGTGTTCCATCCCCGTGTTAAACCGTTGCTCCGTCTTGAGGTTGGGTTAGAATCCACGGAATGTCCATTTGTTATTCTTTTATTTTGATCTTAAACCCTTTGCAGCCAGTGTTTGTTTCTTTGTGGTGTTACATACCTGTGTTCTTAAACCGTTGTTTCGTCTGGATATCGGGTCAGCATCCAGGAAGTGTCCGTGTTGAACTATTATTCTTTCACTGTTTTCTTAAAATGTTTTCCCGTAGGGTTTGAATCGAGATAATGTCTTTTTGTTGTGGTATTTTTCTTTAACTGTGTTCCTAATCTGGTGTTTTCTTTTGTCCGTTGGTATCGAATATTCAGTGTTCTTAAACCTTTGTTTTCTTCTGCTGTTTTTGCTCGAAGTATTATTCTGTTTAAAAATTTACATTTGTGTGGCTCATTATTATAAATAACTCAAAAACACATGAGCAATATTAAAAGATTACATATATTTAAGTACAGACAAACAATATTTATGTATCATGGCAACCAATCATGCCAAGTTTTTACTCATAATTCCATTAAATATTGTATTAATGCCATTGAAAACATGTGAGTAAAGCAACGGAATGCACCATAGTGCCACTTTCTGATTCGGTGCGTAGGCCTTGTTTATCGGAGCTGACGGGTTGGGTCGCCGCCTGTAACAACAGTGAGAGACAGTCAGCAGGATCGCCGCCTGTTCAGCGAAAGACTTCACACAGTGGCTCTGACAAGAGCCGGTCCACTTATCCACTGAACATTGTCATCAGACAAGATCTTGCTTCGAAACAGGTAGGGAGTAATGTCGACGCGCAGGGAGCACAGTCGACGCTCTCAGGAACGAACGCCCGATAGCTGTTCCGCAAATAATTAAACTTATAAATCTGGAAAAAGCTTGTTAAGTGTGACGTAAGTAAAAATCACTTGCAATAGTTAATTTTGTCACGCAAATGATTAACTTTTTTGACTCTCGGATATGAAATGTTGCTGAAAATAGAGAAAAATCGCTTAAAAATGAGGGAACGGGTGGATTTTCAGATGTTTAAAGTAGCGCAGATTATTTTCTATATTTTTATACATGATTATGGAAATTTTCAAGGGGATCGTACAAACGGTGTAGAAATTATCAGGCTTTTTGTCCTTGACATTGCAATGTTTTTTGCAGTCATGGCGGAATGAAGAAACAAGGGGGGAAAAGATACGTCATTTCCTTTACTGAGCGTTACTTCCGTCAGAAAAAAGTTTGAGTTACTCTGTAGTTGCGCCTAAAGAAGTTTTACTTCAAAAACCAGGGAGTTGAGTGTCTTTTTTTTACACCTGGCGGAATAACTAGTTCCCATTTTACCGGGAGGAGAAGTAACGCCGTCTATTAGTTGCAAGCGGGAAACAGTTGTCATGTGTCACATTCTTCCTCTCATCTTATGCCAACGTTCCGACAAAAAACAAGGACACTTTTTAAGGGGGCTACCGCGCTTTCCCAGAAAAACAGGATATTTGGTGTCTGAATCATGACACAATCTTACAAATGATGTATGGTATGTTGCAAAAGTCACGTCCAGGTAATTCAAGACCAGGAATTTCAGATGTGCTGTGTGATCTTTGAGTTCATGTGATATAAGGTCCGTAGTGCTTTAAGAATGATCTTTGCAGTTTAGTGACTTGAGGCTTGGTTGGTTCACAGGATACAAGTTACCCACTTTGTCTCTCGGAAAAAAAAAACTTAGGTCCATGTGATGCAGGGAAGAAAAATAACGCTTTAACGGCAAAAATAAAAGTAGTATACAAAACGAAACTAAGGTAGTATAACGGCACGAAAGATGGGAATTTAAAGAAGTCTAAGAGTATTACATTTAGAATGAAGAAATTAAAATCAAAACTAATTAAAAATATGTAATGAAATGCATCGCAGCCCTTGCTATCCCAGGCAATCGGAAAATTCATTTCTTTGGTTCGGCTTGGCCTCAAATGTTTCCATAATTTCCTTGGACATATTAGCAAACCTTTTCACATACGGAGTTAATTCCGTCACCAACGTTGCTGTTACAAATGACTTAAGTCAGGCCAGACATCATCTGCTGTCTGGCTATTACAGTGGCGTAGCCAGAAATTTTACATGGGGGGGTTACGACTACTGCAACTCACATATGCATACATGGGTGTGATAAGGGAGTGAAGAATATACATTTTGTATGGCAAAAAATTCCTCATGGGGAGTTATGATTCCCCCTAACCCCCGTCCCCCTTGCATACGCCCCTGTTCTATTAGGATAGTCAATCTCGGCTTGAGATCGCGGTTTTTCTTCCCAAGAATATTAGCTTGACAATGATATCATAAATGATTTTTTTCTTTTTTAAATCTATTAGGTAACTAAGTCGCCGTATTACAAACTAGGTTCCATTATCACTAACTAAACGCCTTGGAATACCATATCTCAGGTTATTCTCTTTAAGCAACGTCGCTGCATACTTCCTCGTAGTGTCTTGTGTTAAGATAAACAGTTCTGGCCATTTTATTGCAGAGTCGTAAAAAAATAGTATCCACTTTTTGCCTCTTCATTTCTGGTAAGAAACGAAATAGATAGGGATGGACGCGAGACGAAAAATTGGTGTCTCGCGTCTCGCAAAACAGCCTAAAAGCTTGTCTCGTCTAACAAAAATCCCTATATAATAATGTTAAAAATGTTTGTCTCGTCTCGCAAAAAAGCTGTAAATCTCTGTCTCGTCTCGCAAAATGTCGTCTCGCGTCCATCCCTAGAAATAGATCTTAAAAAGACCTCGAAGCTAAGACTAAACAGGCGCTTGTAACACTCCATGTCATTTCTAATTAGCATTTTATGTAATTTCCATTATATTTTCTCATTCCAAACGAATACCATATTGCCATACGATTAAGAGTCACTCCAGATACATAGTGTCCTCTCATGGGTGAATCATAGTATTTCAAGATTTCTGCTTTTTCATTGTTAAGGTATGGATAATTGAGCTTCTTCTTCTTTTGTATTAAGGAAATACGTGTACAGAACTCCATTGTTCATAATAGAAACTCTTCCATTCCAAGTTTCATACTTATTACTTTTTCTGGACTGTCACTATAGCATCAATGATCTGTCGAAGATCCTCATCTTCTAGATTTGATCAACGTAATTCTATATAACAAATACAAGAGATTTTGACTTAAACAGCACAGATCTGACAGGAATCTTGTTGCGTGCCCATAAATAAAACGAGATAATAAATCAGCAATAAAGTTTGATCGTCCAGGGATGTGATTAATAGTTAGATTGTAGGACTGGATTTGCATCTTGTAAACCGATCAGTTAATAACTTTAAATCCATCAGCCATTCCAGTGCATGGTGGTCAGAAATGATGGTGATAGACTATATTCAACGTATAATCCAAGTTTATTGAGTGTCCATACTGCAGCAAGGTCTTTCTTTTCTATGGTGGAGTAGTTTCGTTTTGAGGAGGAGAGCATGTAGCTGGCATATTTTATAAAGCGTTCTTCTTCATTGTTATGCCGTTTTGTTCCCAAAATTGTTTAGACGAGGGCAGAAACGTTGGGCTGTCACATTATTTCACGCTGTTTCTATTATTTTATTCAGCACATCTTAAAAAGCATTTATAAGTGCACGAAACAGGAAAGAAGCATAAATTAAATACGCACAGAAATGTCTTATTCTTCTAAAAAAAAGAGTAGAGTTTTTCTTTATTTTTCACAGCCGGCTGAATTAGTCCAGTCATTTGATAGTTTTACCTGGAAAGTTTTCCGGGAGTTTGGAGTGAAATGGGCAATTTTATAGATTTCGATGTGATCTTTCCGAATTTCAACTTTGCCCCATGCTATCTTTGCCGCTCGTGCAGCCATGTTCGAAAAATGGCGACTAAAAGCAGTTTTTTGACAATATCTCCTTTCCGACTCATTTCACGAAAAAAACAATTAAAAAGAGAAGCTAGGAAAATTTCCCACAATTTATGTAATTATCTTTTTTCCGTAAAATCAATAGTTATGGCGTACGAGCACCGCAAAGTGTAGTTCAGAATGCGTTTTGTCCAACAAACTCATTTCCACACCATCTTGTGAGGTAGAGTAAGCGGCAAATTTTTTTAACTATCGTGGTATCCTGAGTAGGCCTAACCCAAGTGAATTTAACTAATACAAAATTTAGCGCATTCTCCTTCGCTTCGCTATTCTTGATGGACCAGGTGTTGCGAGTTCATTGACCCTAGTACTGATCGAAATGTCACAGCCCGAAATTTCTTCTACATCAGCCGCGATGGTATTATCAGTTTCATCACAATCCTCTTCGTTCTCGATCTCATCATGCGTTTACTCGAAATTAGTCACCGATTCATCCTCTTTATCACTCTCTTGTAATGGAACTTGCAAGCTATCACAGGTACCATTGCAATTCGTGCACCATATGCTTTAGGAATTTAAGAATACCATGAGTAAAATCCACTTGGAAATCACGTTTCCCTTGAACCCTCGTCCATGAGTAAGGCCGCCAAGACATTTTATCGTCCTCATCAGCGATTGTTCAGTTGTCATATCTGACCACGTACCACACCAAAATTTGTTGGTACGTCTAATTGTAAAGTATCCTTTAGTTGTGAAAAGTTCGTATTATTCAGCTGTCATTCTTTCTTTCAAATCAAGCATATCTTGCAAATATAAATGTCCAGATTTTGCATATAAGAAGTGTCCACTGACATGAAAATAAGGCATCATTTAGGCAGTTAACATGTGTCCCAGTATGTTAAAAATTTCATGCAGAAAACATTAATGTATGGCACAGAATAAAATGATTTTGAAAAACCGAATAAAAATTCAGATTAGCATTTTAGCATGCGTAAAATCATTTTACTTTCCCTCACGAACGCGGATGCCGAAAATAAAATTTTTAAAAATCGCTCTAAATTGCACATCACATGTACGCTACTAAAAGTACTCTCTGTCGATGCAAAACACTAAACAATTTCTTTATATTATTATTTTTTTGTAATTTAATTTAATCAAAAGAATGGAAAACAACAATAGTTCAAGAATTCTGAAATGCAATTTAAGGACGAAATTTAGAATTTGTTTCCCAGACAAAATATTCATTCACAAATGAACTATTAGAGGGATATATAAGCATGAACGAGTTGTTTTTAGATAAATTGCTTTTCCTTTTCTGGTCTCTGTATGTGCTATTATATTTTCACTTTAGAAAATATATTTTAAAGGCATTAGGAATATTTTCAAAACTTAAATTCATTTCTATCACACATAAAGGCACTTAAAGACTAAGAATAATCTCAATTTAAAGATGCACCAATATTATGCTATCAGGTTAAAATTATATTTATTTCAAACTCTTCAAAAGTATTAGATATACAGTGGAACCCCGATCTATCGTTCCCGCATCCATCGTTTTCTCGTATTGATCGTTTTATTTCCATGGTCCCTGCACAAACTGTATTCAAATAACGTTAACAAAACCCGCATGTATCGTTCTTCAAAAATTCGCTTTCCCGCGTTCATCGTTGTAAAATGTTTCTTCTGACAGAAATGAAATTGAAGATGAAATGGATCAATATGGCTTACAAATCTAGTTACTTCCTGGTATGATATCTTGGGTTGATGATGGTATAGGTGAAGAGTTATTACATCTAGTAGGGATGTGTATGGTGTGAAAAGTAGTGATTATATATTTCCATTGATTTAGAAATAGCAACGTGCGGTATTCTAAGAATGGAAGAAATGTGACTCAAGAAATGAAAATAATCGCGAAGAGGCTGAGAATAATATTCATGCCTATGAGACTGAGCCAACACTAGTGCCTAGTTTATCCTACGCAGTAACGGTATTTGAAATTGTACGATTTTTATATACAAAGATGAATACACATAAAAATACAAAAAAAAATTGTAAATCTCGAAAATTTTGTTTAATTAAAGGATTAATGGAAAATCCAGTGTAAAATTACTGATTTTTTAAAAATAAGTATCACTTCATTTCTACACAACTTCAATTTGTTTCTTTTACAGTTTGGTAGCAAATTTAGTATTTTTGGTATATTGTATACATTGTGTGTATTCATAAATACTGTTTTCTTCATATTTTGACTTTAACCCGCATTCGTCGTTTTCCCGCATGCATCGTTTTTTACTACGCACCCCTTGAAAAACGATAGATCGAGGTTCTACTGTATTAAGATAAAACACGAGAAAAAGTTAAGACATTTTTTCTACTGTTTTAATGATACAGAATTTTTTAAAAAAATTGTTTTTCTTCTTTTAGCGTGTTTCGAATTTAATATAATGTCATTATGTATGCATATTTTACGTATAAATGTGTAAAATGATTGTGCAAACTGAGTAGCGTGATATAATTTATGCTTTTTTAGGTGGCAATGAATAAAACTAAAGACAGTAGTGGATAACAAAGAAGAACATTAAAAACAACAAAAAACGCTCCTTCTATTAATATATATACAGGATGTCCAGTGCTAACGGTGCCCAATGGCTATATCCTAAACCGTTATTCATAGTTAAAGTTGGAAAAATGCTTTAAATTATATGATCTATTCCATCAGGAAAAAATTAAGTCAATAAATCAATTCCTTTTAAAATTGCGAAATTAAATTTTTATACGGCCCGCCGGTCCTATCAGTTATATTTAAAAAAATATTCTTTATACAATTTCAAGCACAATAAAAAAACCCCCGTCCTTCTACGACTAAAATTCAACGAGTTACATCTTCTTAAAGTTGCTGTCTCACTGAGATTAAATATTTCTGCATTTTTCACGAGATTAAAATAATTAAATTATTTCCGTCTGCTGAATGATAATTTAAACATGAAGCGGCTCATCTAAACATTTGGTGTATATTAAACTAGAAAGTTTTCCACTATTCACCATTTTTGAACGGATGTCATACAATTAATTAAACGATACGCAATCCTATATATTAGTACACAGGGGGTCCAAAAAAGTAGTACCTCATTTTAATTTTGTAATCCATTAGAGATAAACTTGTAATGTAAATCCATAACTTTTTTTAGAATAAGGGAACAAGAATATTGCATTTAGATCAAATACCTCTCGTTCGTTTATTTTATTTTTTTTATTTTTATATAACCCTTGTACAAAAAAAAAGAAAATGTGTCCCCTTTCACAAATGAGGTAACATATAAAATGTCTGCCTTTCATAGTAAAACATCTCAAAGATATCATTAAGCAAATATCGTCAAGGACTATACATACAGAATTTGAATGTAAACGTTTAGTGCTAGAATGAAAAAAAAAAAAAAAAAAAATTGGCAGCCATGTACAGGATGTATTTGCATGTAAATCAAACGGGGAGAAACCAACCGTTCTTCCAGTGGTGTCAAGTATTTTAAACAATCCGGTATTTCGGGGAATTCGAAGCCATTGCTTATAGCTAATTGTGGTATTGTCAATTTAATCAAACAATCGTAACATGTTCTGCAAAATTTGCCAATATCACCGATATCTTTGTAAAAGACTAGTTTTATAAAGTCCGTTGTCGCTCCTTTGGACAGTAAAGTTGTTTTGGAAAGGGTTCTTATTGACTTTTTGAACCACAGTCGATCACAACAATAGCATTGGTGGATTGGACCATCAGCAACAGCTTCGAAAAATTTCTCAGCTAATTTACGAAATTCTAGTTCTTCACACCTTACATTTAGATCAGTATCTGCTCTTGGTCTTTTCGATGGTATATCTAGACAGAGTCGTAAACGTTTTCTGTCTTGTCTTCTGGATTTGGATTCCGCTTCTTGAGCACGAAAATCTGGATCTTCCCTTTTTCTTTGCATAAATAGACGGTTAATTTCACGATGACTTTCTTCCGGATTAGACAACTGGCGAGGACGGCCAGCGCGGCCTTGAACAACAGTCCCGGGTATATTCTTCTGATATTTAACGATGTAATACTGAACAGTAGAGCGTGAAATACCAAGCCTACGAGCTATTTCACACTGCGTGAGTGGTGTGTCAGAAAAATAAAGCGATATGATTTGGTCTTTAGTCTCTTGAGAAAGCACCATAGTCTCAATCAATCACGGTTAATAGCTTACTTTATTTACTACTATCAATTATCATCCACGACCTTTTTTTGTCTAGATATATTACACCTTTCAGCTACATAAATTTGTTTAGAACAAAAAAGTTATTTTTATTCTAAACTATCGTCCTGGCAACCAGCGAAAGAAAAAGAGGAAAAGAATCTTCGTTGCCATCCCCGCAAACACCTTGATGGAATATACGTAAATAATTTAATTACTTTTAATTCATAGTTATTAATACAAAACTATTCGTAAATCTTTTGTGAAAAATTGCTCGAATTTATTACTTCATCCTTTTGTAACTAACGTAAAGCTAAATGTATTTTTGCGTATACACTAAAACAATAAAGATTTTTCATGTATTTTATTGATCCATATGATGCGAATTTCAAAAGTGCATATGCTTACTTTATTTACTACTATCAATTATCATCCACGACCTTTTTTTGTCTGCCAAAAACTATTACCCTCTTTAGCGGAGGGTAAAAAAAAAAAAAACGTTATTTCTGTACGATCTTTAAAATGCACCCTTCTGACATGATTTTTCCCTCCTACAGGCATTGAAAAGTGGTTTAAGTCAGTGTTTTTTACTTTCATATAATTCTCAAATTTGTCACATCACCTCATTAGCGTATGGAAGAAATTTTACTAACCAAGATTTTGTTTCACGGCGGTCGAGTGCACATTAAAAAATTGTCACATTTTGAAAATCAACCAGAAGATTTTTTTTCTTAATTAAGTTTTTATTGCTACCTTATTGTGAACATATTTCTTCAATTTAAATTATTCACCTATTTCTAATGGCTAAAGAATTGAAGCCCGTTATCATCTCTTTGGGACATCCTGCATATACCGCTTTAGTTTAAACAGAGGCTACTACCTGAACTTTTTTATATTTTAATTTAAATTTAATTTTTAGTAATTAATTAATTATTTTTTTCTCTCGTTTCAAATTATGAGTCAAAAACTAGCTCCATGAGTCAAATTGTTAACTAACACAAAAACTTTTATAAGGATTTTGAATAGCTTTATAGCAATAATATAATGGATACACTTAAATCTTTTTAAACATTCTTGAGGTCTTAACGTGACAATCTTACAAAGGATTTCGTTTGTCAACTACAAATTACCCCCCACCCCCCATTCCGTTTCCTCCTTAAATGGAACTAACGATCCATAACACGCATGCAATGAAATAGCCATGATTTCATAACGTGACAGTTCGAACAGAATGAATTCAATGAAAAGCGAATGAAGAGAGCTTCCCTTAACACTAAACGGGATTAATAATGAAAAACTAACGATTCATATCTATGATAACAGAGCTCGTGACTGGCGTAGTGAAATTGTTGTTGGACACTTGACACGTAAGCCTCGTCATCAGATCCGTTCTCTTGAGCATCGCTAAGAGGAGCTCATTACGTGCGAAGCCCTGGGGGGTGATGTAGTAGGAATCGTCCAGTAGTTCTGTGTCTTTCCACCACCTTACAGCTGGAGAGGGATCACCTGAAAATATATTTTTGTATGAAAGAAAATATCTCTGTGTATAGATAACTTCATTCAGTGTATATAAAGAAAACTGTTAATCCAATTTAGATAAACATGCACTGTTATTTAATAAGAATGAATTGTATTCGGTTATTCATCAGAAAGGATATTTTTTTAAATATCGCATGGAAAATAAATTTCCTTGAATACTATTCATACTTTGTAATTTTAAAGTACTACCAAAAAATAAGTAACATGGTTTGACAGAATATTCGCTTAATAGAGTAACCCTCCCTATAACACGGGTTCATACAAGACGGATTCGTATAACACGGTGGAAAAGTCGCGAAAATTTTCGTATAAGCTGAAAAAGGGTCGTATAACACAGTAAAAAATGAGACACATGTTTCCGTATAGCCTGTTAACATGCTGTGCACACTGTCGATGTTGCTGATGTATTTGTATAATAGGGTAGAGTGAAAATGACTTTTTTTTAACTTTCAGTGAACTATGTATGTTAAAATGTGCCAGGTTTACCTGTATTGAACTGCTTGTGAGGAAGAGGGATTTCGGAAAGATGACAGTTAGACTAACCTCCGTTGTGATAACATCCCTGAGCTCAGAGTCGGTCAATGCCATGATCACAAGAGTTTGAAGGATGAAGCAAGCTATCGGTCCACGGTTTCAGAGTTAATTTTTGGTAGAACCTTGAATTTCCGAATTTATCCACTGAGGACTGCTGCAGCTCTGGCCAAAAACTCATCGCAGGCCCTTATGTTATAGATGGTCCGTTATCATGTCCAAGAGCAGATTCCCTGAGTGAGGAAAGTACACGTTACAGTGAATGACGGGGTGTACGATCTGCTTGAGTTTAGGCCTAAGGTATCGTGTACTGACGAGTATCTCGTGAATATGCCTAGCTCCCTCTTTACGTAACGGCTGGGATTCTACTGCAAGGCTAATTGGAGTATATACGAAAATTATAAACGTTACCAATGCTTTAAGATTTTTGCTGAGATAAAATCGGATGGTGTAATTGGCTATCATTGGCTACCGTTGGCTATGGTGAATGATTCAGGCAACCAAAGTTTTGCATAGCTAGATCGACGCTGCACTCACCTCTGCTGATGCTATTGCATAGTTCCACTAGATATGGCTGATCCGGGGCTCTAGCAGAATCTTATCGGAAAGCATCCGTAACGGATAGTTCTCACTCACGGATACTGAAGATCTTCGGATAAATAGCCGCTACCCTCATTTTGACTCTACCACCATGGTTTCGTCTAATGGAAGTGAGAATTTTTATGCCTCTAAGTATCGGAAGGGGACGCTATCAACCAATCAAAACAAGTCACTCTTTGCCGAATCCGAGCACGTAGTTTAAGTTTATGACATAGTACTTAAATAGGTACTCCGTCTTGTCTTATTTTGTTAGTTATCTCCGGCTGTGTTATACCATGTGAATATACAACGTGTAAGATACTAATGCGCAGTACTCAAATACAGTCGAAAAAAAATTAATATCGATTTTCCAACCGCTTTACAAAACTTTAATTGTAAGTTGCGTGTAATGTCATCTGCGCTGCGGTGGCTTAATCGGCGAGACGCGGGGCTATTATAGGGCGTTATGTGATCGAACCCCGTGCTGCGCAATATTTTCCTGCACACTTTTTTTTTAAATACGTGAATTCTGGTAATTAATTCATTTTTTAGTCAAGTAAATATTTATTTACTTTTTCATTTATTCATTTATTTATCATTTTTTTACTACCGTTTTATTGATTTTATATTATTATTTAAATCTTATTTCTTTTTGTAAAATCTTTACTTTGTGCAATCAGAATTTTACACTTTCAAAATAAATCACTTTTAACACCCACAAAACTCAATATTTCTTTAAGGTACATTAATTTTTGTCAGATAGACTATTTTTTCCTTAATTTTCACCCGTTCGTGATTTTTTAAGCATAATCAATTGTAAAAATATATTCTTTGAATAGCAGAAATAAAATTTTAAAAATATATAAATAAATATACTGTTGCTTGAACACAAGAAGACATGTCACAACTTTCTTGAACTTATTTATTGGACGACACAAAACATCACATCACATGCAGAACAATTGAACATTAAAATTACTATCGCCAACTCAGGGCGAAATAACTTCTAAAACTCAGCTTTAATTAAAATACATTTCATAAAAGCGATAAAAGTTCATTCATTTAAAAACATTTTCTTAAAAGTAACAAATAATCATGCAAATTGCCGCCAACATCATCGGGCGAACTGAACACACGAACTGCCGTCGAAAACCACACCTCCAATTTAAATCACTTCAATCCGCAACACCTGAATTCACTTCACATCCCACAATAAAAAAGCACAGTGCTACCTAACCAGCCATTGCTCAGTGCTGACATCTGCACTCCAAGTACACAACAACCGAATGCAGTCCAACAGGACCGTGCAGGAACATATACAATCAATTCACAATTCTACGACCCTTCCAATTGAACGACCCTCTGATGAAGTGCTGACAGTTTTTCAATACCTTTTATAAACTTTTGATTTAACAACCATTTGATTTAACGTCCTACTTGCCAAGGTTCCCGTTAAGTTCGTTAAATCACGAGTCGGCTGTATATATTAATAAATTAATATATATTAAAAAATTCAATAAGTAGTAAAAATAAATAAAGAAAAAAGTAAATAAATATTTACTAAAAATTGAATTAATTACCAGTATTCGTGTATTAAAGAAAAGCACGTAAAAATGCCTGCGCAGCACGGGGTTCGAAAGCGCATCACCAAACAGTTAATCCCGTGACACACCGATTCAGCCACCAGCGCCTTTCGCTGTTTTCGCGTAACTTTCATTTAAAGTTTTAGTAAAGCGGTTCGAAAATGAATATTAATTTTTCTCGACTTTATTTGAGTATGGCGTCTTTATTTTACACTTAATATATTCCCATGGTATACTACCACTATACCAAAGATCACTGACATCCATTTTCCCGAAGCCGTGCCCCTCCTTGTAAAATAAAAAACGGTAATATTCGAGTAAAAACAAATCAGATTGAAATTATCGTCCAAGCAATGGAAGAAAATCATTACTTAAATGAAAACAACTTTTCCAGTTTTTATAGAGCGCAGCAAACGAAATGAGGATTTGGAATCTCTAGCACAAAAATTAAACAGCAGTGGAGGTTCTATTAAAAATGTGAAAGCTTGGCAAAATGTAAGCAGATTGTTATTTTATAAATTTTAAATATCATTAAAAATTAGCATTATTATATTCTAATTGTTCTAGGCTCTAAATATTTTTTGAACTCTTGAATCAGCTGGAATACTAATGATTAATTCAACCGAAAATTGTTGATAAATTCGTCGTCGCTTAATTCAAAGGATTTGCACCTAGGAATCGAATTTCGATTCCTATGAACCCTTCTAGCATGTTATTGTTTTGCAACAGTTGCTAAAATTAAAAATCGAGCCATTATTTTGATGTAAACAACTACCATCAGAACAAATAACCACGAACGCTGACTTGTATCCGAAGCGGAAAGAGCTTTTGACTTGCGTTTGCCCTGCCGGAAAAAAAGTGGAACTTCCGACAGTGTTTCCGATATCGGAAAGTTCCCGAGAGCATCATGGTAGACCAAATTGACGCCCTTTCGGAATGTGACGTCATGAGTGAGAAAAGGGTTCTTTTCCCGCTTCGGAAAGGTTTCCGAAACCATCGTACTAGAGCCCCCGAACTCAAGGCCTTTGTTTTTACATTAGACAACTATCAGCTTAACTGTTTAAAGTGAGGAGACAGACTGTTCGATACACGTCATTAGCCGCTTGCCGATAGATCCACAAAATCCGTGCGTACCCGTAGTAGCACCATCGAGTGATTAGAATAGATTGCGTAAGAGCAGGTCATTGGAGTACAGCAGACATACCAGCCACAATACCAGTTTCACGAAATTTTTTTTTAGTCGCGCGATAACGTCCACTTTCCGTGCCGTGTTTATATTTCTGCCGCCACATCCCACAAAATTTTTCTTCACTCTCTTCGAATTTCGCTTATTGAGACTAGCGACTAATGTCTGAGTGATGCCTTCGATGCAGCCTAATGACGCTAATGACGCAGTCGTATGGCTGAAGTACGAAGAACCCGGCTCTGCGATCATGGTTTTGTTTTCTCCTAGCATGAATTTTTCGTGATACTTGTTGTCGACACCGAGAACTTGTGCCAAAGTTTTTTCCATCAAAGAATATTTTCCCTATGCCTTTGTGAGTATGGTAGAACTGGTCGTCATCATTCTGAGTGATGCCTTCGATTACTTTTAAGCGATCAATTTGCATAAGGAAACGATGATCATGTAGAACTGACAGTGATAATGCAGCAACCGATCTGCGCGTTTGCAAGCTTTAGCGAGGGAAGACAGACAGATTGGTTTTTTTTTTACATTGATGATACTGATTTGGCTTAATTTTGACTGATTCTTAACATCCATCGCCCCATTAAAACCCCTTAGAAACAAAATCCGCTCTATGGATTGCGAAAGGTCAACGTCAACTGCTCCGATACAAAAGATGTCTGCCATTTCTGCCAAGGCAGTCATGACCTGTTTCGAATCGGAAGGCAGCAAGAACATTTTAAAAGTAAGGTAAATAAGCTTACACATCTCAATAACCACAAAAAAGACACAGGTATTCACTTTCATTTGTTTATTTTCAAAATAAATTGGGATGTCACGTCAAAAAGGAAGCATCAACATTCAACAATCATAACTAGAACTGAATGATCGTCACTGCCATCTATCTCTAAAAACGCGTGATGTATGTAGAGTCTTGCTTTGCAGAAAAGACTGAAAAGTGTCTTAGTGTAGTAGAGGTCTGCTGAGATACTGATAATACGACTTTCACACCTGCCTGCAAAAGTGCAAAAAGCATAAAAAATAATTATTTCAGTCAGGTGAATGGAGATCAAGGAGCTGTCAGAAACTAATAGTATTTTGCAGGATTCTTATTATAAACACTTGGCACACTTTCTATAATATACTATCTCGTATGAAAATTAATATGCATTTATTACCTCAATATTTTATAGTCTGAGTGTCTCGTATTATACGGATTCATATAACACGGAAAACATTTGCCGTGTTATAAGGAGGTCTATTGTATATATTTATATTTATTAGTACAATGCGGAATTAGGATAATAATTCAAATAAAACAGTCATATTTGCTTTCACATTTTTTTAATACAGTATTTTTTTTGCATCATATCTATATCTTAAAACAAATTTCCAACTTTGAAAATGAAAAGGAGTCCATATCATCCATATCCCTCCTTCCTTTATGTAAGAATTAATATGTAAAAGGGTCAATTTTGAAATTCTAAAGACTTTTTCAATAAGGTCCTATTTTATAAGGAAGAGAAAAAAATTTCAATTATGTGGAAATATTTTCTGATTCAACATAATCTTTTTCCTGGCTTTTCCACATAATTGTATTGTTTATTTAAACATTTTTTACGTATTACAACTAGCTATTCCAGTGAAAAAAAATATTTTAATACACACATTACATAACCGTAAAACTCTGTAGAAACTACTTTAATTTTTTTAGGTACTTTCTTGTGTCTCTATTCTTCTTACGCATTATCCACACGTGTATGTTTTACTTAGGATTTGTATAAACAACAAATCATTATGTATGATATATCGTATGAGTAAAAATGCTTTAGATCGATATTATGCATACCTCCTTCACCTTCACATGCTAAACTAAGAGGAAAGCCTTCGTTATAGGGTCCTATGACACCTTCTAGATGCTGGCCGTATTCATCCATAATGATGGCCTCCTTAGGAGGAACTAGAAAGAAAAGAAATATTTTGTGAGTTTTATATGTACACACACTAAAATACATTTCTAACGGCTTTTCTGCGATAAAATATATAAAAAGAAAAAATAGCTTTTTGTAGGAGTTTAGTCAAAAACCCTGTACTTTTTCAAATAAGAGCTTATTTCTAATGAATTAAAATTTAAAGAAATTAGAAATGAAATCATATTTGAGAAACTATTTAAAGAAAAATCTAAAACCACAGGTTTTTTGAAGTAATTTACTTTATATAGAGGAAAGATATATACCAAATAAAATAGTAACACGCTGAAATTATTTCTAGGCAATGCAAATTGAAAAAAAAAAAATGTTCAAAAAATAAGGTAGGAGAAAAAAGGAAAACTTTTTTTCCGTTATTTTTCAAAACAATATACTTTTAAAATTTGTATAAGACCTCGGGCAAAACATTTCCTGTTAGTAAACTGTTTCCCATAAACTAAATAGGTGATGTTAAACTTAACAGCCTTTCATCATGAAATTTCTGAGGAATGTACCATAACAAATGTGGTCAGGGACTATACATAAATGTAAACATTTATTGCTTGAGGGCAAAAAAGTATTTTCATTCACAATTTTTGTACAATCCCTAAAAGATGACCACGTCATTTTTCCTTTCGAGAGCCATTGAAGAGTGGTTTAAGTCAGCATCTTTACATCTAACACTTTTGAGAAAGAAAATGCTCAAATTTCGTTCATAACCACATTAGTGTATGGGCACATTTTTCTAATTAATATTTTTTTGTACGGTTGTCGTATACAATTTAAAAATATGTAACTTTTTGAAAATTAATGAAAAATGTTTTCTAAATATAATGTTTTTTTCCTGCCTTATTTTGGACATTTCTCTATTAGATAAATAACTAAAGCATATTACAATCTTTTTGTGACGCCCTGTATATATACTTATATTTATATACATACGAAGGATGCCCTCAAAATGAATGAGACATTTTAAGCGAAAATACATAAATAAAAAAATAAAATCTATTCAAGTAAAGAAATGCACCGTTTTCTGATACAATAATAATAAATAAAAACAAAAAATTTTGTAAATATGCAATGTGTTCAAATAGCTCCGTGTTTCTTCAGTAGTGACTCTAGCGGTTACAAAACTAAAAAGCTATTATTTAAATACAGCCGCCTTTTGTAGAAATAATATGGTATACTTGTAGTATGATTTCTGCCTATGTATATACTTTAAAGCGGACGTGTACCAGAAAAAGCCACGAACTCTAGCCGACTTTGAACATACGGTTCTAATAAAATAAATAAGAACTTTGTGAAAACACACACGCACATAAAATGCTACTTATAACAGGATACGATCGTTTCGACCGAAAATTCTTTCGGTCTTCATCAGTCAAAACCCTTCGTCTCACCAAACAGAGGGTGCTAAAAGAGTTTTCGGTCGAAACGATCGTATCCTGTTACAAGTAACATTTTATGTGTGTATTTTTTTCTCATGGTTTTTATTTATTTTATCGATTAACACCAGTATTTTGAGTGCTTTTTCCATACGGTTGTAATGCCTGTCAGCCCATTTCGATGAGACATTGTCACGAGTATGTGCAAATCTTGATTTGGGACAACCTCACATTATTGCTGTAAAGGGTGACTTTATTTAAAGTAGTGTTACTTGGTTTTTAACCGCAGTCGATAAATAGTGATAAAATTTGGAATTCTTAGATATCAATGTTTTTCTTTCTTTTTAAATTTAAAGCATTTTTCATGCGAATTCAGCAAACCCCGCTTTTTTCCCCAACTGCGTTTTATTATTTATACTTTGAAAAAACAGGTCTGTCATTTAGTGGATACCCTGTTTATAAATACACACACACACACACACACACACACACACACACACATACACACACACACACATTCATGTTTGTATAATATGAGAAATTAGCTTTTCTGAAGCTGTATGAGTATAAAAGATCGATAGGAAAAAAAAGCTGTATTATATTTAAATACATGTCAAAAGTTCTTATACAATGTATCCCATCTAAATTTCGTCACGCCTCATATCATTAAACTTTCAAGAAGTAAGCACTAATTGATGTTTTCTTAGACGTAGTAAGATGCAAATATATAATTAAGTGCCTATATTATTTAGGAGGTTGATGGAGGGTATAGAGATTATTAACTCAAGCTAGATCGTGAGTAAAAATTATCAAGGAAAACACGTCTGGGTTCGTATAAGAATGAATTTCTTAAAATAAAAATAAAAAACTTTGTGAGAAAACACACATAAAATGTTACTTTTAATACGTTAGATCGTTTCGACCAAAAAATTCTTTTTGTCTTCATCGGACAAAGCCCTTCGACTCACTATGCAGGGGGAAAAGGGCTTTGTGTGATGAAGACCGAAAGAATTTTTTGGTACGATACGAACGTAACGTATTATAAGTCACATTTTATGTGTGTTTTTTCACAAAGATGTTTTTTTTTTAATTTTATCGTTTAACACCAGTATTTTGAGTTATTTTTAGCATGACTTTCTTACTTCAAGTAACAGAAACTGCTTACGTCGAGCAGCAGCAATCTCTCATTATCCTGATACTGAGAGATACAGAATAAATGTAAAAAATGAATACAGAATAAATGAATAAATTGGCGTGGGTTTGTACTACAATCAATAATTTGCAAAAAAATAGATAAATAAATAAATAACAAGAATTGATCAATTCATCATCGGAGATATTTTAAAAAGTCAGCGATATTGCGAGTGATAAATACTTCGTCAAATAAATACTAATTTCTAGCTTCTTATTCCCACTCAGTCGACGCTTTGGCAGAGAAAAACAAAGCTTAGTGTTTTTGTATGTGATTTTCCAAAACTAATGTATTATCGTGTGAATTAGATATGTCATATTATATGCATCATAAAATTACCGAAAACCCATACATATATTTTGTATACGCTAATTAGTACAGTCTATCGTGCATGTTTGAAAGAGCAAATCGGGGAAAAAATGGAAAAAAAGTTTCCATCAACAGCTCAGAATTTAATGATTTTTTTTAATTGTCTTGCCTTACCCAAGGAAAAAACAAATCCGAAGTATATTTCTGATTTACCGCCATCAGTTTTGGAGGTATGGGGGGGTGAAAGTATACCAGAGGAGTTTCGCAGAAATAATATAGGGTCATTTTTGCCAGTTTATTGTCTCGACTGTGTCTCGCTTTGAGGTGCTTCAGAGAATTTTTACTTTTTATTTGACAATATACCTTGGTTATTTACATCTGAAATTGAAAATTCATTCGAAAATTGTCAGAGCCGCCAACGTGATATAGAAAAAAAAATTCCACATTGCAGTTATATATCTTCATATAACGTGAATCCGATGTTAAGCTGTTTTTTAAAGGCCCCCAGGACCCCTCTGTAAGGGGCCCCAAACATGATCCTTAACGCTAATTTATGCAATTTCGAAAGATTGGTACCTCTGGCGTCGACTTTCCACAGGAGAACTATTGGCATGGAGATGCAGTATCAACATAGTAGTTACATATTATGAAAAAACATTTTTTGAAGGCAAAACTGTATCCAAGAAAAATACCAAACACTACCACCCTATTTGGGACATTTCACTGACATACATGGGACATTTCGGCGTTACTTTTACAAATTTTATCGACTGTAGCAATATTGAAAATCAATAGTTCTTTTACCGGGGCACTCATAAGAAATACACAACTCTGTGTGGATATCTCTATAATTACTGAGCCGATTCGAAAACTTTTTTCACTAGCTTCACTCTTTCTTAGTATTTTCACTAGCTTCACTCTTTCTGAGTTCTGCTACATGTATTTTTCATACATGTAGCATAAATAGTTCTTTTACAGGGACATTCAAAAGAATTTTAGTGTATTACGCTGTATGGACATTTCTGTAACAACTGAACTGATTCTAAAGATTTTTTTCACTAAAAGCTGCATTATTCCTGAGTAATATAAGCTAAAGTTCATGCATGAAGCATACTTTACAGGAACACTGAAAATAACTCGTAAGTAATATCATATCTGTCTCCATTCACCAAATCAGGGGAAAATACGCTATCTAAATAAAGTAAAAGAACTTTTTGTGCTACATGCATGAAAAGTAGTCTATAATATTCAGGAACAGTGTAGCTTTCTATCAGAGAAAAAAAGGTTTCGAATCGGTTCAGTAGTTATAGGGATTCCCATACAGTGTAGTTTAATTCTTATGAGTGCACTGTAAAATAACTATTTGTGATATTACAGGATTTTAGGATGTGTGTAGACTTAACGAAGTTTTTACAAAGATAATCATCATAATACTCATTATTCTCTTAATTTTGTTCCAAACATATCAATAACTATTAATATTTTCAAAAAAATTATAATTGCTCACACCTTAATGTAGACTTACGAATAGTATTTAGAAGTTACGCAAGCTATAGACGTGTGTTATTTATCATTAGTCTCAAAACATATTTGCATACTACTATACGGATTATTCTTTGCACAAGTATCAGTTTTATAATTTATACATAATTGCATTTAACATTTATTTAGAAACCAACATCCTTAACGTAAACGTTTTGCTTACGTTATTTGCGTAAAGACATTTTCCAGAATAAACCTCAACATCGAGGAATGACATACATAATTCAGTTTCCTTATTGTTCTTCCAGAAGGTCATTAATCATTTTGCACGCGAGCGAACCAGAATGGAAATTCTGTTTACGTTCAATTAATCATAAAAAGCTATCCTTCTTACAGCTATATGCATTTCATTTTTTCTCCGCAGATTGCTGTAAGTGCGTAATTTTTTTGAGAAAATTTGTTTTCAGCAATTGCCTATGCTTTGAGATATAATAATACTTTCACTCTATTTCAGAAATCATGTCGATCAAATAAATAATGTTAATGGATACCAGCGTAATCAAAGTCGAAACTAGTTTGATACACTAAAAATTGAGAAAGATTACTTAATATATGTATATCATTAGATTGTAAACAACAGCGTAAAAAGAGACACGGATATTAGATCTTAATGCAACATATGTGCGGACGGGCCTATACATATATTTATGTCTATATGTTAAGTTAAGTTAATATATTTATGTCTTATCTAATTCCGGTAAGAACAGTCGGTGCATTTCGAAAGTGACTACTAAAAGTAGCATTCTTTATTTTTGCCTTTTAAGTTTGGTGAAATGCTGAATCATGCATTTCCGTGAGGTAAGTATTAATCATTGACAGTAGTTTAAGTGAAAATTTTCATTAATTTTATATGAAGCAGAACTGCATTTTGGGATATTTATGTGATCAGACACGTAAACATCTCAAAATAATATGTTTTTACCAAAACACATTTGTATCTTGTTTTAAAGAACGTGATTAAAAAATGAACTGATTGAGTATTTAAAAAAAAAGTCTATAATGCATTTTTAGGAATTACTTTATTTGGATTAGGAAAATTAGTCTGCTTTACTTACCAGAAATATTTTAGTATTTAAACTTACCGTAACACAATAATACTCACATACAACACACACACACACATTTAATTATTTGCCTCATTTAAATATGAATTAAAATTGAATTAATTTTAAAGAAAAATACAGATAAAATCGTCAGTAAAATGTTTCAATACTGTTTTCTCGACGATGACAGTCAATAAAAAATGTTGACTACTAAGCACTTGGTATGATATTACTTATTCCTTTAGGCTGAAGCGTTTTTAGTTTTTGTAAAACTACTAAAGAAGAATGATGATGATTTGGGCCGTACAATTTAAACACTGTTAGTCATAAATAATTCTCTAAAAATTATATCCAATCATTTTTTTTCTATACTTGGAAATTTTTATGGTCTTTTTATGTTTTGATGCGCATACAAACAGTCTACCATTATAAGAAGCTATTCCACAACCTACTGTAAATACTATGAATTTTTAAAAAATGATACAATTACTGTTATGATATATTTCGTTTAATACCGGTATAAGAAATTTATACCACAAGTTACTGTATGTTCTATGAATTTAAAAATGGAAGGTGCAATTACTATTACATGATTTCACTTACTGCATAAATTAACAGTTTAATGCTGGCAAGTTGAGAGACTGATACCTCTTTTAAGGAAAGCGAAAATAAAACAAAAATAATAATAAAGCTAAGATTACTTTAAAAAAATTAAAACATATGGTTATTAAATAATTATTCATTAGTGAAACTCTCTAACTTAAATCACACCACAGACTATCGTGTTCAACAAAAGGCGAGAGCAAAATGAAGAATGACTTCAAATATTGTCCGAACTTTAATTAATTTTACGCTTTCACACTATTCATGTTAGCTGCGTTTCACTTAATTTAGTATGTAACTCTTTTCTAACTTTAATTATGTGTTAAGACCACCCTAAATACGAGCCGGGTACAAGAATGGAAAGCAATTTAGCCAGAACGTGGAAAATTTTTATAATTTCCGGTGTTGTCTAAAAGGAATCGATCTGGCCTGTGCTTAGCACAATTCAGAACTTCTAATACGGGAGTCACATTATCTTGCTGAATAGAATTTCACAACTTGTCACAGCGGTGAATGCCATTTTGAGTGAACAATGCGGAGCATATATAAATTGTTTCTTCCTGTTCGAGGCTTAGTGAGTTATATATGTTGAAAGAAAATATCTCGCCCTAGACCGGATAAAGAGAACTCTAGGTTCATTAATTAATTTTGTCACGGTGGGTTTATATACTAATATGTAAGTTTGGGGGACTTCATTTTTTAGTAGAAATGCAACACGTACGCAAACATAATGCATAAGCCAATTCGAATATAGTTGTCATGTTAATAGTTATGTCATTTTTAAAATGTTTGATCTATGTCGACAGTGTCGTAATAAAAGACAATACAAAATCAGACAAATTTAAAATTACCGGACCAAATTTAAAATTATCAGACAATTTTAAAATTATTGATTTAATGCATAGGGCAACGTCTATGCACTTCTGTTTATTTCTCGACATTAGGTGAATGTTAAATCTTTTATCTCATTATAGATCAATTTTGAATATTCCTTTGTGGTACTGATGATTTTCAAGTTGTATGCAATATTCCTGAACAGTATTTTTCAAAACTCTTGATGCACAAAGTAATTTCCTATTAAAATATTCCTTTGCTAGAGTTTATGCTTGAAGTTTTTGAAAGGGCGTTTCACCTAGCCCACGTTAATGGTTCCTATGCGCCCTGCTCTTTTTCCTTTATTAAGTATGTATCCTGACCTTTTTTCTTTAATGCCGGTGCGCACTACTCTTTATATAAAGGCAAAAAAATAGACTTTATTTTTTGAAGCTATTAATTATAAAACAGTAATATGCAAATAAATGTGACTCTGCTAAAGTTTTAGTATTAAGTAAGATACTTCCCCCACACATTACTTCATACACTAGAAGGATGAATCAGAATTTTGTCGGGAAAGTTGGAAGAATTGTGCTGAACGTCTGTCTCAATAAGGGCAGAAAGCTGGCATGTCATTTTACAAAAGAACTGTTAAGAGGAAACTTGTCTGGTCGTCAACCAAATAAGAAGCCACACCTCACCGATACAATGAAGAATAAATGCTTTAACTGAGCGCTGCCCAGGTGATGTAGTGGGTATAGAACCGCTCTATCAAACCTATTGCTCAATTCCGAACTTGGGATTGGGTGTTAAACTTATCCTTCCTTGCATAGGGGGTAACGCTAGCCGCCCAATGGGTGTTCCTATAATGAAATAGCCTGTAGTTTGGGCCTTAATAGTGGCAAAAGGTTTGATCAGATACGAGGGTTGCTATTTATATTTCTGGCCTAATAATGAAAAAACAAATACTTATGATCGAAATTGATTTTATTGTTTTTCAAAATATTCTCCATGAAGATCAATGTACTTTTGTCTGCGTTTGAACCGATTTTCGAAGCACTTTTTCCACTCCGATTGAGGTAACTGCAAAGCATGCTTTTGAATTCATCAGCCGCTTCATCAGGTGCCGAAAAACGTTGTCCAAGTAATTTATTTTTGATGCACGGGAATAAAAAAAAGTCATTGGGTGCCAAATAAGGCCTGCACGGCGGATGACCCATCAATTTGATGTTTTGGCATTTCAGAAAATCCTTTGTTTGAGCCGATGTGTTAGAGCTCGCATTGTCATGATGAAGAATTATACGTCTCTTCTTCTGCTTCTTTCGAATTTCTCCGGTGACTTCTGGCAAACAAATAGTCGTGTAACATCCAGAATTAACCGTCCTGCGTTGCTGTAACGTCACGTTCACCACGTGACCGGCAATACCGAAGAAACAGGCAACCATTTGTTTCTATGGGCTTCTTGCTCGAACAATTTTTGTTGGATTTTGCTCGTCTTGGAAGACACATACAGTCGATTGCTGTTTTGTTTCCGGCTCATATGCATAGATCCATGATTCGTCATCTGTAAAGATGTTATACACAGCCTTTGATACATCTTTATTCTATTTTGTCAGCATTTCCTTGCACCAATCAATTCGAACCTTCTTTTGAGATGGTTTTCAGATTATGTGGAATCCAACGAAAACAAATCTTTTTTACGGTCAACTGTTCATGTAATATCTTATTCATGCTTGTCATACTAATGTCCAAAGACACTTTAATCTCACGGTATGTCACATGACGATCTTGCTTAATGGGTTCTCGTACAGCATCGATATTTTCTGGCAAAACAACCAATTTTGGACGACCTGCACGGAATTCGTCCTGGATCGAACACCGACCATGATTAAATTCGTTATACCAGCTTTTTACAGTGCTGTAGGATGGTGCTTCATCGCTGTATAAAGATTTAAGTTCATCGAAGCACTCTTGTCTTGTAAATCCACGTCGAAAGTTATGAAAAATAATTGCACGAAAACGTTCACGAGTCAACTCCATTTTTTTTAACGAGATGAATTTTTAAATTTCCTGTAAATAACACAAATCAAGCTGAAATGTCAAATCATTAGGAAGAATTTATATCTACAAATATCAAATTTTCGATTTAAATCGTCTGCGATCGCCTAGCCACGCTTTCTGTTGCCAAGGCCAGAAATATAAATAGCAACCTACGTAGTACCCGTCCAATAAAAAAAATGACTTAGCTCTTGGACATTGCCACAGGATAGCTGAGGACTGGAATAAGACCAGCATTCATTGTTAATTTTATAATACACCATTTAGAGCAATATTTTTTCAATAAAATTAACCTAAACTATCTTTTTCACGGATGAGGATGATTTTTCTGTTTTTCTCGGTGTTTTTCGGATTAGTCAATATTCGAGATTGTAGTAGAGAAAAGCAGCTTTGTCCAGCGGTGTCCAGGATAAAAGCATTACAGCGACTACATCGTGCCGAGGGTAAGGCACCATGTTAATATAATGAAAGGGGTCTGTCATAAGTGCTAAAAGGGTTTTAAGTCTTTACATTGCACAAGGAACCATAGAACGACGCAACCAAAGAAAGTCTTCCAGACTCGCTGGATACCCCAACTTTAGGAATGGTTCCCTAAAAATGAGCATTTCACATTTATGCATGAATCAGACCCATGCCATTACTCTACGAGCTTCACAGCACTCATGACAGACCCTATTATACTATTTTTGCGTTTAGAGTTGCGTCGGCTAGAAATTCTAAAGCTATGGACCTTATCAAACATTTGGGGAGATAAGGGAGAAATGGTGAAGGACATGATCACAAGTAGATGCCAACTAAGTGAATAATTAATAAATGTTAGGAATCACAATGATCAATCAAAGAAAGTGCAACAAAGTGTACTAAAATTTTACCTAGGCGAATAAAAAAGCCATTATAGACGCCAAAGGGAATGTCAATACTGAGCTACATTCATTAACTCTCTCTTTTTCATATTATGTTGATTATGTTTTTGTTTTATTAAGCTGAAAATGATGAATAATGGAAAAATAAGTAAAAAAAAAAAACTGATCTTACTCAACCACTATTTTTCTAGTTATTTTTTTAACTAAAATGAAGAAGTATATTTTTGTGTGTGTGTGTTCTAATAATTTGTCCAGTCACTTTAAGCTGCTCTACCTTCAGTACTCACACGCACATAAACCCTAGTTAAAAGGTTTCACCTGTTTCCAATCGGCAGAAACTTAGAACAAGAAATTTACTATAAGCATTTCAAATTGATCTAAAGAGATGGCTGTCGAGAACCTACGGACGATGGGGAGGGAGAAGTGACCATAGGATACGCAAAAGTTTCATAGATAATATACTTTTAACTAAGTCGTTTGTTCTACAGTTCTATTTACAATATACAAGTCAAAAAGAAATACCTTGTAAGAGGTAAGAATATTGGCTTTTAGAAGAACACTGGCTGTACAGAGAACAGTGAAATGACGAGAAAACACCCTATTTCTCAACAGAAAATGCGCTTTTTCTCAAAAGAAAATCCCCTTAAACTTTTTGAAACAAAGTGTTAATACTGTCTTCCTAATGTAGATCTGAGAGGATAAATCTAGACTGCAAGTCGAATGTTGCAGGACCTGCCCTTTTCTGTTTGCCTAGTACGTTTGTATTTGACCTAAGTCATGGTGTCTTGCACGATGAATCTTCAATCTGGAACCATATAATGGCCACACATGGTAATAAAAATGGTCACAGAAGAGTATCTGTTGTTTGATAAAAGGTTACGGTAGCCACGTAAGTGTCACAAACTGACCAGTGAAGTGACTTCACTATTTGGTCACTGTGATACTTTATCAGTGACTAGCCATCAAGTGACGACGCTGTCTAGTCAAAAATGTGACTGCTGATTCTTGCGATGCAAAAGTGAACGTTTAGTGACTTTGAAGTATCATGTGCATCCTGCACATTTTAAAAACTGTGTTGAACGTAATATCATTTCTATTTCTGAACTTGTACGATTCATAATTTTTATTTGACTATTTAGACAGATTTCGTCCATTTAAGTATGTTACAGTAAATTTGGATAATCCATGAATACTTTATTTCATAATGTTTGTTAACCATAATAAATTTACAAGAAAATATTTATAAAATTCATTCATAAATTTCTTCTCTTACGACTTTAAATTCCTATCAAAACATATTACGCCTGTAGTACTCATTCCGCAGTAAATCTAAATATCATTTACAAATTTGACGTACATTTTCTAGTACTTTATACTTATTCACGGCCGTTTAGTTACGAAGAAATGGACGCTGTCCTTTGGAAAGACATCCTTACCGAAAGCAGTTATTGAGCTTTCATATTAACTGGAAATTATTATAAAAACGGAAATTGCACGGTAAGTACAACACCAAATATATAGTAAGTAGTAATTATATTTTATTAGATATCATTCATTACAAAAGAATGCAAATTAAGCTATGTAAATTAAGTCATTCCACAGTAATTAAAATTAAATACTTTATGAAATTCATTTCTAGAGTTAAATGTCTAGGGGGAAAACTATTTGGCACTCTAAAACATGACGTAAATAGCGTATAATGTTTCTTAAGCATTAAAATATCTGGTATTTTAGACTTGCGGTATAACGCTATCTCAAGCATTAAATGATCATTTTAAATAACGCTCACAGAATCGAAGTTCTTTAAATTATTTATTATTTTTACACAAGCTTAGTGATGTCTGCTATTTTTATTAATTTACTGATTTATTTACAATATTAAAGTAACATCTAAATTTCTTACCTCATAACGTTATTGCTAAAATTATTTTATATCTTTAGACCATTTACAGAAAAGGAAAACTTAACAAAAGAGTGTTTATTGTTATAGGAAACAGTTTTGACTATGATGAATACGCAGTAGATTTATAAATTTGGACGTTATCCAAACTGCTAGGTTTTCGTGAGGAAATTTTGAATTTTTCTTTTACCCTATAAAATGCTTTTGCACTTCAGCAATGAAATATAAACCATATTTATTCGTGAAAAAAAATTACTGAAGTTTTATTTCAAGGATCTGCAAACGATTTGTGAGAAAATAGCAGAACTCTTTGATATATATCATTGATCATTTCTATATGTTGCAGGTTTTAGATGATTGTTTTTTATAAGATCCTGGAATTGAAATTTTATTCAAGGCGTAAAATTAGATAGAGGTTCAGTTACATGATTGAGTGGAATGTATTCAGGGAATATTGAATTGTGGGATTAAGCCATAAGATTGATTTGCAATTCCCAGATTATTTTACTAGCAACTTATGGAATGAAGAGGGTAAACAAAATAATACTAGGATAATCTATCAATACTTTATGTTCATTTTTATACTGTAAATACACAAAATAAATTTATTCTTGGATTTCAATTCTTGAAAAATGATATTTTAAAATCCTGTACAAATATATATACATACATATAGTTCAGAATCACACAGTAATGCGGAGTCGGAAATGCTGTCTTCATGTACCTGTTAATAATCCCTTTGGAAGAAGTATTGAAGTGTGTGTCTATTTTCTTAATCATATTTCATAAAAAACGAGCTTTCCTTTGACAATTTTATCAATGCAATGAAAGAAAAAATTCTAAATTAACACTTCTTATCAAGTGCAATCAGCGAAAGATGGATTATTTTTTGAAAAAAAAAAAGTGACAGAAAGTTTACTATTACGTGAACATTTCTTCTACAGTGATTATTAGCAAGTACATGAATACGAAGTTTTCGACCCGCATTGTATGTGATACTGAACCGTCTTGGTTTATCCTACCTCCCCTAAAAGTTTGTAAATTCAGTTTAGAATCACTCTGTATATGTATCATATTTTAATAATACTTCAATCGGCATCGAGTTTAATTAATTAATTTATTTTTTTTGGTAAAACCCTGATATAGAAAGATATTAATTGTTAAAGGGATATGCCAGTGAAAATTCCGCTTTTGACACCAGCTTTGCTTTCTAGTAATGTGTGGTAATAGCACCGGGATAAGATTAATAGATTTTCCACGTTAGGAATTGAAAACAATGAGAGCAAACAGATTTTAAATTCTCATATATTTTGCCTTATGCATTAAGGACGGCTGGTTAAATTTTAAACCAAGCAACAGATAATTTAAAATGGCGAGTCGGATTTAAGTGCAGATAAATGAGGAATACACTCTCTTTCTGTTTATTTAATCTCTTTTCTAAGATCGGAGAGAGTAGGGGAAAAATATCAGCAACCCATATTTCATTGATAAGAGACTCTCATTTGTTAGCTGTTGTCAATTGAAAGCAGAGGAACAGGGAAGGAGGAGTTGCGTTTTACCGTATTTAAATTCACGGACGGGCTGGTGGTTAAAATTTGCTACCTTAATTCCGACAGCTTGAGAGGCTGAAGCTCATAAAAAGGACTCTCATTTTATTTTCACACTTGCAAAGTTTTTTTGGGTGTATTCGGATTGCCAACGCTTTCTCCAAGTGACAAGAGTTTACAGAATGAATTTTCGCCTAAAATTTGAGTCAATGTGCTAAACAAGTTGTACTTATTTTAGAAACCATTTCATATTTTTTATTCAGAAGCGAGTAAAAAACATTTATCAGTGATAAATAGGAATAGTGTCCATACAACGTGTTTCTCGTACATTGAAAAAAAATTGCATTACTTTTACCCGCACATTGTACTGTAGTTAATTTTAATTGCAGCACAATGTTGTATATTTTACTCTCACACTATGCCATAATTACCAGGAACTACACCACAACGCGCTAGTAAAATAGCGAAATTATGTTCCGCGTAATCCTTGTCTGTCACATCTTAGAAAATCATACCCCTATATGTTATTTCCCATTTCAAATCCACTAAGTTCTTCCTTAAGCCACAGTGCCGACTGACTTAGCCGATTTCTTCCAGAAAGCTTTATAAGCAACAAGATAAAATGTATTCCTGTCCTGAAAGGCTAATTTTATAGGATAAAATATTAGGACTAAATATATTGTATTCAACTCTGAATAATATCGTTATTTCATTAAAAAAAAATCTTTCGTGGATTTTTAAGTATGTATGAAGCTATCTCCATTTATTTTTAAAATGCCGCTTACAACATCTGATGATTACAACTCAGTGAATTCGATACAGATTTCTCCCTTTATTTGACATTATAAATATAAAATTCAGAGCCATGAGTCAAAAAATTGAACACTGCGTGAGACAAAATTTACCGTATCATGTGCAAAGCATATGCATTCTTTTAAACTAAACAACACCGAGTAATGTATGGTTATTCAGAAATATAGATTGAAGATACATAGAAATAAATCTGTACTTTATTTTTGCTTTCAATTTTAAAATTGATTTAGAGTGCATGAAAATTGCTTCCTTTGCAGACGTATGAACGATGTAATGCAATGTATCATTCCAAACAGTAGTTTAAATACCTACATTTTATTTATTTGTGAAATTGAAAATAAATTATAATACAATCCATGGACTAAAATGAAGCATTAAACTGAATATAATAAATAATGTACTTCATTTTTATTAAAATTACAACTACACTAAATAAAAAGAAACATCGGTGACAAAAATATTCAATTACGTTTCCCAGACTTGTATACATAATATAACAGTGATTCATTTTATTAAATTCTGAGCTGATGTTCAACTTCAGTTATGTGCTTAACAACCTCTGTACCATAATTGCATACAAATGACTAAACACACAGGAAATGTCCTACATTAATTGCGTTTCCTTAGGACTGTAGATGAAATTATACGCTGCGTTAACACTGCGTTTTAGCGATATACTAAATGTAGGATCCGTAAGCAATAATTATTGTAAATTCAAATAACATTTATACATATTTTCCTTTCTGCAAACCTCCTTAAAAGTTTTCTGTGAGCTTATTTAAGCATTGGTTATAATATATTTACTATGTTCTGAGGGACATATGGAGAGTTTTCTTATTTAGAAGCCGGAAACTGTGTTATTTATAACGTCATCTTAGCGCTTCATGGAAAACTATAGCGAATATATTAGGAACTAAGAGAAAAATGACGAACTGATATTTACCTATAACATTGAGCATAACATCAGTCTGTTCTGTGCGCGATCGCTTAAACTCCACTCTACATCTGTACACGCCTTCTTCGCTTTTGTCTACGCTGTCAATCCTGAGCACTGACGGCGTGACTGAAGCATTAAAATACGCTCTAGAGCTCACTTCAGCAGCAGGAAAATGCTTAGCTGAGTTCAAGGCACCTTCCCTTGCGTCCAAACTGTACAGCGGATTCCCTGACTTGTCTCTGTGCCAAAGAACTAACGACACATCCTCTTCCCCTGATGTGAAATTCAGATCACAGGGTAGCTCTGCTCTTCCCCCGGCAACCACTGTGTATGTTGGGTACCCTGGAAAAATATGAGACTATTAGAACCAGAGATAGACTATAGGAAGCCGCAAGTATTAAAAAAAGAAAAGTATAGCCATAAAGCAAAGCATGAAGCAACTTTGAACAAACTAAATTTAACTAAATGAGCTTTTTTTTATATTTGAAAAACGAAGTTTTTGAAATGTAGCTATATTAGTATCATAGCCTCTGGTTCTGAAAGTCTCATATTATCAATTTTTTGTTGATTGAGATGTGCTTTAGAAAAAAAAAACTAAAATTGATTGCGAGTCAAAAAAAATATCGAAAAAAATGTATGTTTCGAAAAAAAAAATCCTGTAAAAATTTGTCGAATTATGTTAATTAAATGGCCACTCCTTTCTAACACAATTTTAAGAAAGCGTAGAAATACTAATTTGACTACTTTATGACAGAAATAGGCAAACCTTCTACTTCAATAATTTTGAAATGTGACTGTTACGTCATCTCTAACGCGTTCGTGAATTATTCAACTTTCCAAATGAACTGAAAGGAGTTTAAATATTTGATTAAAAGGAACACTACAAAGCAGATTTTTGCATGTTATTGAATATCAGGTGTATTTGGTCATGTAAACTATTATTGAAATAAAAAAACAAAAAACCCCATATAATTCCTATAGTCATAGAGCAATATTATTTTCCACAACTTCAAGCAAACCAATTCTTTACAAAACTCCAAAATACTTATATCATTACTCTAAATTTTAGTAACAATATATTTGAAAATAAAGAACACAGATAAAATTGTGAAACATAAAGAAATCGTATATATATGGGGAGATAAAGAATTGAAACAATAAAATCAAGAATTATACACCATATTAAGGATACATTTCTAGACAATTTATTACCTACAGTACAATGATAGATCGATATAGGCGTTATTGGTTCTCTGTCGATTGTGTCATATTGGTGCACAGTTTTATGCTGCCATAGTAGCGACAAATTTTAGTGGAAGTCGATGAAGAGTTTTGCTACTGTGCCGGCTACTTCTTTATGTTAGCATAGTTTCTCATGACATACTAAAATTTCAGATATCACATTAATTCCAAAACTATTAGTATGCCTGTTAGTATAAACTGTGCGGCTAATGTAAGTAATAAATGCATCTTAAGTCTTTAAGTCCTTTTTAGAGCTACATAACCTTTATCATTTTATGTGATCACGAAAAACTATCTAAACCTTAACATTTTACAATTTAGTTCAGGTAAGCTTTTCTACAATTATAGGTTAATTTTATTTATAGATTATCCCTTTGTTTGATTTTTATCCTCTATACATAATCGCTGTCACAGTTTTCTTAAAATACACTTTTAAAATTACTTTTTTAGAGGATATACATTTGAATAATATTGAAAGATTATCCTTCACGAACAAAATTACATTTCTTATATTTTTTAGGGAATTTTCTTTTATTAGAGTTTATTTATAAAATAATTTATATTCATGTATTAAACATGGATTTTTTACAGCTTATTCTATTCATAAACAGAAATTTTTGTTTAAAAATTACATTATCACACAAAGACGAAACGTTATTTTAAGCATTAACTACATATTTCAAAGTATTATAATTCAAAATAATTTTAAAAACACTTTTTAATATGCTAAAATCATTGTATTCCGAGTACCTTCTGATTTTGGTAACTTTAATTTTAATGTCTAACTAATAGTACGCAAGTTTAAACAGATAGTTAACCTAAAATTACAACTTTCCGCGTACTTTATATCATGCAAGTAGATAAAAGCACTTGTATTCATAGAAATTAATTACTTGAAACTTGCTTATCTTAACTGCGCGTTACATCACAACATTATAGCTGAATTTAAACAACGTGCGTTAGCGTATCTCGTGCATTATCAGATATTTAAAGAACGCATTATTGCAAACAACGCCATCTTTGCTCCTAAACCAAGATGAATAATTAGTGAATAAGCTAATTCTGAAACTTCACAGTACTATCAGATATTCCCAAGTTGTTCACTTTAAATATGCAGATAAAATTTGCCTCGAATAAAAATGAGCGGTTTTAGCTATTTATTTGACATTCTCTAGCAAGGATATACTTTTCTTTCACAGCAATTGTATCGATTTTGACATTAATGTAAAAAGACTCTTTGAAAAATTAGCCAAAATTAGAATAAGATAAACTCCACAGGGAATATTGAACCCACGTCGCAGCATTATTATTCAGTATTAACATATAATGGAAATATTAGATTTTATGTTTTTGCATTCAAATGGGCCGTTTTCTTTGCTTCAGATGTTATGCTTTCAAGAAAAGACACCATTAAAAAAGGGTGTGGGCGTTTGTTTAAAGAATTACAATTTTAGATTAAACATTACTTTATTGAAGTAGGTTAAATGCATTTTACAGATTCATACATATTATTACAGATTTTGTGCTGTGGAAAGTTCTAAACTAGCGGAGTAGTTACACAATTTTATTAGTTCTCACCAGATTTTACTTATTTTTTTTTTTTCATTTTAGTTCAGCCTTTTTTTTTCTTTAATATTCCATAACATACACATATACGAGGGCGATATATTGCAAAATATACAGGAATATACTTCAACTACTTCTCATCATAACTTGAGATATTACATTTCTCATACCTTGGGACAAGTTTTTGTATTCCAGTATAATAGAAGTCTACCGCCTGAGAAAGGAATCACAGTATCACAGTTTTTTGCAGTCTTAGTCAGTGGAAAAGTGGTGGCCGGACAGAATTTGTTTGAGGTGTAAGTCGTTGGAAGCAAAATCGGTGATAAAGGGTGGCCACTCTGTCTGGCTGTCACTTTTCCAATGACAAAGACAGCAAACAACTCTGAAACTCTCGCTCCTTTCTCGGGCGGCTGACTTCTATGATACTGGGTTACAAAAACTTATCCTATGGTATGAAATGTGTTACAATTCTGGTCATTCTTATGTTGAGAAGTACCTGAAACATTGCTGTATCTTTAGCAATACGCTTTTCGGAGTAATGATATTTCGTCCCTTTTTATTGATCGTTGGAATCTTTTCCACACCACACTCGCAGATTTATTTGTTTATTAAAGTATGCAGTTTATTAGAAAAGGCGTGTGCAACATTTATAGTTATTTTAGGGAAGGTCAAAATAGAATTTCGATATTTAACAACTTATACCACTTTAAATACATTAAACCGATTCAAACACAATGAAATAAAAACATATTAAAATAGACGTTAATCATAGCTTACTCTACATAAAAAGAGGCCTTGGCGGTAGCTCTTTTTAAGACTTTTTTGGTAAATTACATAAATTTTAATACATCTCTTGTAGATTACATTAAATATCTCAACGAATGATCTCTGTTTAACAAGTATTAACTTTTCACAAAATTTGACTCCATAGAAAAATTCCGAAACTTAACTGATATCTAAGAAAATACAAACGTTGGCTTTATTAAAGCTTAAAACATAGTTCATAATAACAGATCAACCGTTAAAAATTTAAGAACCTGCTATGCTGTAGACACAGTGATGGAACCTCAGAATAGATAGTTTTCAAAGTTTCTCAGAATAGACAGTTTTTTCTTATCCAGGTTCAAATGTGCTTAAAATATAATTTTCTTGAAAAAAATTTTTTAATGTCTCAGACGTGATTTATAATTTTGCTTATCCCCCCCCCCCCTCAACCTCCATTCAATTTTTTAAACGTGTCAAATAATCGGAAAAATACATTTAAGGCCAAAGATATCCTTCAGTTATGGTTCTGCATGTTACCACGCTTCATAGCGAATACAGCTGTCAGTAGAAGAGATAGTCACGTGTTTACTGGAAAAATGAAAAGTTATTCACTTCAATTTAAAGTTACATTGCTATCAGTAAATGAAACATTCACTTGACCTATATGAAAATATGAAAAACATGGAAAGCATTTTAAGCGCTTTCCGTTTTCTTGTGAAATTTATTAAAGCATGGAAAAGAGTAATATATGAAACTATTCAGACTTTTTGTAATCCCCTCAGGTAATGTTAATCACGTTTCGAGCCTCTTAATCATGTTTGGTCTCTTATTAATGGAAGACAGCAAGCTATTCCAGCAAATTAGAATCCTGTATCGGAATGCTTAATCAAGAAAGAGTACACGAGTTTGATCTGACGACTTTTAAACTGTATTTAATTTCTAATGAATTTTTAAGTCTATGACATCAAAATGACGTCGATTAAACGAGAGATTCGGTAACGACGTATTCGGAATTTCAGCCCCTCCAACCTCATACATGATGTTCCCAGTTTGGTCTTCCCTTACGACTAAATGATGTCTTTTGACGTCATTTGGTTAAGAGTCAAATGCATGCAGATCTAAATGGCCCAACGTTTCCTGAATATATTTCCTCCTGATCCACTGGTGAAGCAAGATACACCTTTACTATTTCGTTCTTAAATGCCCATAGCACGACTACTTCCAAAATTCAAACCTTTTGACCACAAGTTATTTGACACTTGTTTTTAGGGCATATCGTGCCATTTCAATGAGAGTTACATATGAATATTTTCTGTGTGTCTGTGAGGTTATCCAAAAGCTATGAAAGGGCTATCTGCTAAGGATAAGGGAGTATGGTGCAGGTCATACTTATATTTCTCGGGCCATTCAGGAGGTAGACTAAAAAGGTAACTAAAAGTTCAGAAATTGGAAACAACACATGTTCAGAAGATGTAAATATTCCATCGTGTCGTGTTTAAAAACAACAACTCAGGGAATACTCTGTGAAATGGTTTTAACTTGATTTTACTGGATGGCAAGAGGGCGGAGAAGGACTGCAAATTTTATCTGCAATAATTAGTTGTGCAACGGGAGCTAAAGTGAAGATCTTCAGGAGCGAAAAAATTAGACTTAGCCAACAAACGTAGCGATGCAGCGCTAACAAAAAACTCCCGCAATCAAGAAAATAGGCGCACACTTCCGGAGCGGTTAAGAATGAATCAGCGCATCAATTTTATAAACCAAAGCAATTAGGCGTAGAAATTTAAAAAGGTTATCAAAATGTGTTGATGAAGAAAATCGCCAAAATCGAATTGTGAGAGAGGCTGGCCTTAGCAAAAAATAGCAGCCACGCCTAAAGAGTTAGCAGCTGCAAAAAGAAATTCCTTTTAACGTATTGAATAATAGTGAGAAAATCTGTGGTTACAAACTACAAAGACCTAAAATTTAATCAAATGCGTAGATAGAAAGTCTTGTTCCTAGTTTTTTTTAACGCAGGTTTTCTTAAGTGCTTTAATATCAATCTGGTTTTATTTCGGTTTCATTCGTCAATTACGTCATTACTCACTTGAAACGGAGTATACAATGTTGAATAATTTGAATGGTCTGAGAGGATGTAGGGGGGCTGAATATAACATGCATCACGCAAAATGCAGGAGAGGGGTTATATACTAGTGTCGAAAAACAAAATGTGATGTTGGCATTTCAGGGAGCGCCTTGGTTGGAGAACTTTTTAAGGGATTCTAACACGTACTCACGTTACATCTGGAGAAAAGTGACCAAAAGGCCAGAACATAAGATCAACAGCCATGAGATAGACCAGAATGATGGACATTCACACATTAGCTGTCTACCATTTGGAATGTCTTATTCGCTCGGCCATGGTGGAGCTGATGAATGCTTTGATTCAAAATACATTAAATTTTATAATGACACCAAATGCATGTTTATGTTGGAGACAAATCAATTCTCAAAACATAAGCAGTACAAAACATTAAGTGAAATATTAACAAGAAAAATTTCAAAACGTTGCATCGAGTTACATGTACAAGATTTTGCTATTGTTTCTTCCAAAAACGAGATATTTCGCAAATTTAGACCCCCAAACTCATTTCCTCTGGGCTTTTCAGTGTTCACTTTTCATTCTTCTTGAATAAAAATGATCCCATTAAGCAAAATTTTAAAGTTCCGTTTCCTTTCGTATTCATCTTCGTAAAGAGAACTTTATTTCGCATAAATATGCAGTGCGATTGCAGCAAATTAGCCCTGCTCGCAGTGAGACAGACGTTCTCTTCGGGGAGTTGAGGATGAAAATGCCGTTTATGAAAATTTCATTTTGAATTAACTACCTGCTAATGGATGATACATGTTATTAAGAACTTTTGAAAACGAAGCCGCAATTTTGCATTTGTTTTAATGAGATTAGTGTATCACACAGAAATATGAATAGAATAATTGAGTAAATTAGTGTACGGGTTTAGTTTTGATTTACATAAGACTAAATATGTTAATGAAATACGAAAAAAATATTTTTAATTGGGTTTTGCGGGAAAAAATAATTTAAAAAAACCCTGCAAATTACACTGCTCGTTTTTATTTATGTGTTTGTAACATTTTTTGTGCTTTACGTTATCTTCATTTCATTAATATTTATATCTTCAATATAATTTTTTTTGTTTGTTTGTTTGCTTTTCAATCTTCATTTCGTCATTTCTGATATCTTGTTGATTTTTCTCCCAATCTTAACACTTGTTTTTTTGTTTGAATTCTTTAATATGCTTGTAATGGGGAAAATATGCTACCAGTAAGCGCATATACTGTCATATGTTTTGTATTTACATTTGGAAGAAAGGTGAATATTTTGCTCTGGGAGTAGGAAAATTTCTTTGATTTCTCAATTCGTCAATCAGTTTTCTGTTTTAAATCGTTTTCATAAATTCATATAAATCTGCATGCTCAACAAATGACACGCATTGATTAGGAAAATGCAATGATAATACGTATTTATGTCGAAATCCCTCAGAGTACAAAATACCTTAGTTTGCCCCCATAAATCATAATTTTCTTCTGATTGATTAAAATATAACTTTTATAGATCATCAAGCTGTTTTAAAAAATAGCTTACTATCTGCAGTTTCATTTCGGATCGTGCAAATTTTTAGCTTTTCTTTAACAACAAAGGCAATAATTGCCGAAGACGATTAGAATACTTATGTCATGCGAAGCAAAACTGATGCCTCCATGTATAAATGCGTAGATAGAAAGTCTTGTTCCTAGTTTATTTTTAACGCAGGTTTTCTTAAGTGCTTTGATATCAATCTGGTTTTATGTCGGTTTCATCCGTCAATTCCGTCATTGCTCATTTGAAATGGAGTATACAATGTTGAATAATTTGAATTCGAAAGGTAATTTCCCTGGTCAATTCCTAAGCTATCCATAGTAGGAAAAAAATGAGACTTTTTCCTATCATTTCCCATACATTAAGATAAATATCTAGAAGAGCATCAAATGGAATTCTAAAAATGCAAACTAACATTTTCAATTAGCAGTAAAGAATTATTTCATTTGGGTTCTAATATGTTGCGTGCAATTGAGATAAATATATAGATTTAAAAAAATAACCGTTAATCTTATAGAAAACTTACTGACTTAGGCCGTATTCGACAACACTCGCTTGCTTGACACTCGTGTTAACCCCCCAAAACGAGTGTCAGATGTGAAATGGATGAATATTTGATGTCTCTTTACCGTCTGGAGGGATTAAGACTGGCTTAAAGTACTTGATGAATACGTCCGTTAATGTCTCAAGAAATGTCAAGTTGAAATGTTGAAGTATTGCCGTTATTGTCTCAAGAAATCCATGAATGCCTGGGCCCAGGCAGACCTTATTAACCGCGTATTCCGAAAAATTCAAAAGAATGCTGCCCCAAATTTGTGTAATATCCAAAATGTAGAGCAGTTGCTGAATTCCGTTTGGCCATTGCACATCATTCCTTACGGAATTATCTCTGTAGATACAAATTAGCTCCTTCCGCGTTATGTACCTCTGTTCAGCTGCCAAAAGGTCATGGTCTCCGCTCAACCACTCCATTGTCATGTACTTCGGAAGGTCCCGGAGAGGCGAGGGACCTATAACATTAATGGATAATGGTGCAACGTTTTATTTATTTATTAATTTTTCTTCTTCATTTGTTTGCTGTAATTGGTCGTAATCTGCCGTTAAATTTTTTTTAATGTCTCAATGCTTTACTTAAAAAAAAAAAAAATGTTAGGATAGAATATTTGTTGGATTACTTATAGAAGGTTATTACAACTACTTTGATTTTGACCTATGCATGGCTTAAAAAGTCTTCCGCCCTGGGCAACACTTCTTGCAATATGTTAACACCCGAACGGTGTGCAACGGTATGTTATCACTACTCTAGCAAATAATATTTTTCTTCACACTTCTGTATACATTACAAAGGATACTTCTCTACTCTAAAAACAAGCAGATAAGTAATTTTCTTACGATTATAAAATAAAAAAAAATAAAAACAGTCAGTCGTTGGATTGCACGTCAGAAGTGAAAACTTCTTGTCAAGCTTTCTCAAATTTATATTTATGCAGTTAACAGGTTTTCACACATTGCATTTTTGTCAACAAAAAATAAACATTTATGAACGCTTATTCACAATTTTATACGTACAATAGAAATTCTCTGATTTTTTTTTTTTTTTTTTTTTTTTTAAGGCTGTAAGGGTATCGCACATTTATTTATGATATTCTCACAATTTCACATATATTTGTACGTTTGTGCACATTTTAACGCAATTTTCACTGGATTAGCGTAGGAAATTTTTGCTTTTTTAATTTAATTACATTTCAAATTTCACGCTCGATTTGTGTGCACTTTTAAAATTTAAAAAGAGACGAAGTGCGTGCACAGGCCGCACCGTGACACAGCTGGTCTATGCGTACGGTTTACATCAGTGATGATTTTATTCGATTATTTAATAATTATGCACGTGAATTTATTAATTATCAATAATTATGTGCATGCATTGTGATGAACAGTAATCCTATTTATTTGTAATGAATGGTGGATTTATAATTCAAATTCAAATGCACTGCAGTATAACACTTATAATTCAAATAATGTAAATAATTTAATTATTAGATACATAAATTTATTAGGTACGTAAATTATCAGATACGTAGTTCAGATTCTGAAATTGAAATAATAGTCACTTTAAACTTTAGTCATTTCATCCGGAGTCGAACACGTCTGGTGGTTGGAACGCTACCCTACCACGCCTTAGGTCCACAGTTCCATACCAGTCGCGGAAGTTAAAAAGACGTAGTTTAAAAGTAACTTGAAGTTCTCACGTATGATAACAGATGGCAGCTCTAACATTCAAAGAAATCTCAACAGGTAAGAGACGGTGCAGCTATAACGTCACAATCCACTTTTCCCCAATCCACTTTTCCCAAGATGTATCTGAGCTTGATGGTCACACGAATTCAGTGTTTTTTTCCACATCCCAAAAGTGCCCAACATGGCTAAAGAAGTTTTGACGTCAAAAATGATAAAACTCTTAAAAATTCTGAATGTTTGAGGGGTTTGTGGCTTTTGAAGATAATTTTTTAAACAGTTCCGTTTTTTGTTAATTGATATTGATGTTAACAGTCAAGTTTTACTCACTATTACTAAACAATTTGACAAAATTCTCTTTTTTTTTAGTTCCATCACAACTCACAGAAAGGCTGATACACAATCAGATTAGTCACTTCGGATGGGAGCATTGATATATATGCTAATCTGGGTTGCTGTCTGGAGCAGTTTTCCCGTTCAGAGGTTTCGATCCGACGCTCAATGTAAACAGAAGCTTGTGAGGAACGAAAAAGTGGCAAAAACCTCGTCCTTTGTGTAAGTTTTGCTGCCAGGTTTAAATTTGTAACGTTCCTTAAAAACAATTTAATGACAATGATGAAGTCTTGCTGTGCTTATAATTTTTCCAATAAGTTTGAAGCAATTGATGAATCTTGAAACAAAGTAAAACTTCACGAGTACGTACTTTTATTTTGTGTATTTTCGAGCATAACTCTTAAACTGCCTTTTGCTAGTCTTGTTACTTTATTCTTATTAACTTACGTATTGTTTGTATTCTATTATGTAAACAAAATCTACCGTTTCTAATTAAGGTTTACATGACTTAATTTGAAACTATCTGTGAAAAACTTTCATGCAATTAAACAAAATTGTGAGATTTCATCATATAAATTTTTTGTTGTGTAAGAACAGTTTTCGTCAAATCAGACTTATTCCTATTATTTGAGGATGCTGCATTATTTGCAGCATTTAAAAACGCTGACAAAAATAGAAAGAACTATGTTAATAGGAGTAAATTAAGATTTTTGAGTGAACAGTCATTTTAAAAATCACTGATTATTCTGTGTCACTAAATCAGCTATTTTAAATGTAAGAATATTATTACGAAATCCCTTTTTTATTTTACTAGACAAATATTTTATACTTAAGGATATCTTGATTTTTTATGAGATCCAATTTTACAATATATAAAACTTCAGAACATCCTTTTCCATTCAGAACAATTAAAATTATAGCAATTTCTATTATGCTAACATGTTTTACTTTAAGTTTGGTTTTATGATAAAAAAATATTAAAATGATATCATAATTAAGCCTGTGGTAGTTCATACCTAAATGTTATGAAACCATTTTAATCATGTATTTAAAAACAACATTGTTCTAATTGCTTAGCAAAAGGTTCATTAATCTTATAATTAATAAATTTGTTTTAAAAGAAATTGGCATATGTAATGGGTGAATAAAGTGTAAAAAACATGGATGCCCATATGATTGTAAGGCGGGGTAGACGGGGGGGGGAGGGGTTCTAGGAAACTTTGAAAGTAGATAGGTAAAAATAAATAAAAAAGTATTTTTTTTGCGTGGAGGTAGGGTCAGACAAATAGCTTTGATTTAATAGTCGTTTTGATTTAAAATATTTAAACCAAAATGACAATTATTAAAAAAACAGCTAATTTAAAACATACTAACCCTAGTAACAATGTTTAAAATACCGGACAACCCCCCCCCCCAAAAAAAAAAACCGGTTCCTGTATACTCTACTGCTGCATATAAAACATTTGTACGTAATGTTCATTAAATTTAACTCTCATTGGATAATATTACAAGATACCGATACTGGATATTGATTATTACCCGGTTCAATGGACAGATTCAGTACACAATTTTACAGAACTTTTATCATAGAAAATCGATTTTCAAATAGTACAATAGTACAAATAATTTGAAAATATTGTTCTTCAAAAACTATTTTACGATTATGTAGAAACGTATGCTTTTATCTACAAAGCAAAAGTTTTCATGAAAATTGGCTATCACAATACGCTCTTGAATATATTAAAACTCGAATAGTAGATATAGTTTATTTACATATTTGATTTCGTTTCTAAGGCGAAAAGCTACATATCACTGGAATCCTTTTGTTTAATCTAGGCATCAAAGCAGATTGAAGCATTGATCCTATAAGCATGTATTTTTTTATTACAAATAAATTGCGAATGTGATTGTTTCCGTTTCAGATAATTCAAAATGCAATCGATACATTAAAAGAAATATTTTTGTGATAATACTACAGGATGTCTAAATAAGCACTATCGTTTTCTGTAATAATTAGTTTATTATGCATAAAGCTAACGGGAATAACAACTTATATGGATTTACGAATGCGTACCATTACTACGCGCTGAAAGATCTTTTTGTCACTTTTTTGCATGAGCTGGGCACTTAAAGAGCCACACTAGAACGGCTTGAAAAAATCGATCCAAAAAGCAATCCAGCTTAGCATATAAAATAGCGGAGAAGATTGGGGACACTTTCGGAAACTTTTTGTTTTTTGTTTTTTAAGTTTGTATGCGTATAAAATATGTTTTGTTTCACAAAATGCAAACTCTTTTACATCATTTTAAAGATAATTTAATACTGATTTTAATACAAAAACAAAATTAAAATATTTGCAATACAAAAAAAGTTAAACGGCAGTAATTATCGAGATACATTAGATATTGAAGATCGCAGTCTGTTATCAGCAGTTTGTAGGGTAGCCTTAAATTTTTATTACAGCTTCACATCGATGTTTCATTGAGCTGAGGAGAGTTTTAAGCTCATAAAAATAACCTGGAAAGTTAGATATTACAATCCATTTCATTAGTGATGATATTGAAATCAGTATTAAATTCTCTATATGAGTTTGCATTTCGTGAAACGTAGCATTTCCTGTAAGCATGCAAAGTTAGAAATCCTAAAAATTTCCAAAAGTGTCTACAATTTTGGCCACCACTGTATATCAATGGATGGGGGAGATTGGATCTTCCAGTCTAAAAATCGATCTTGCCTCATCGGACTGCCACTAATTTTCTGAGTAGAAAGCCGTTCCAAAAAAGTGCTGAGGTGAAGCAGGTTGTGAGTCATTTTTTTTTCCATTGCAGGGCACTTAGTTTTACCGGAGTTGCTTCTTCAAAGTGATTGCTTTCTACGACAAATATATTAATGTCGGTGACGACTATGTCAAAAAATAATGCCAGGTGCATACTGCAAAGTTACTGCAAAATCAGTGTACATTTGTTTTGGACAACAGAGTTTCAGTGTGATAGACGAAAATCACTTACAAAACGTCCTTCATACCTGATTTCTCACCCAAGTAGATAGGTTGTGTAATTTTTACCTAAGACTCCCAGACAGTACATCAAACTTGCATAAAACTTGCAGTAAGCTTGATTTATAAAGTCAATAAACTTGAATTAAACTTGAAAATTTCAAGCTTGTAAGCTTAATGCAAGTTTGAATCAACTATTCTAGTTTACACTTGCCCATCTTGCATTAAGCTTAACATAGCAAGCTTAATTTCAAGCTTAAAAAAATTTCATAAAAAAAAATCATAAATACACGGGGCGCCCGTCGGCGAACTCGTCCCACATATTTTATTTTTCCACGCATTTTCCCCTCTTCGCTGAAATTGCAAGTTATTTTAATCTGTTACCATCAAGCGTCCGCAGCTGCGATCGAACTCGGTATCTAAGGGCTGGGAAGCCAGCGTCCTAACCACTCGGCCAACCTGAGTTGTGCCGATATGACTTAAAGTTTGAAGTGACTGTTATGGTTATAACGCCGTTTTCCGGCGAGATCGATCAGTGGCCGATGTGTTGATCTGTTTCTTTTATTTTTCCATGGGATGAATAAAAATTAAAATAATGGTATGTATGATTTAGAGACTCTACTAATAGGGAAATAAGCAAAATATAAACTTAAAAGCAGCACACGTTTTATACCTTTCAATATCGCGACACTCATGTTGGGCAATACTGGCCAAAATCGAGACAAACGACTGATTTTGAAATCAATTTCGTAGTGTAATTGTATTTTATTTTGAAGAATTTCAATATTTGGAAATATAGAATTTTTTTTAATTCTATGGTCAAGTACACTTATGACTGATGATAAATTATTTGTTATGTGGATGTGGCTTTCCAAATCAAGCAGTAATCAAGTTGTATTCAAGTTTGACAGTTCAAATGACTTCACCAAGCTTGCTGCACGCTTAAAATAAATTGAACTGTCAAGCTTGTATTAATACGTCAAATTCAAAGAAATGTCAAGATTGAAATAAGCTCATGTGCTGTCTGGGCTAAAACAGGACATCAACAAAAAAAAAAAGTCTTAATTTTTTAATCCACATTTTCAGAGTTCTTCTTTATCCCATTGTTGGATATATCTCATTTTTACCGCTTAACTTTTGACTTTGCCTCACCCCCCCCCCCTGCTACTACACTGCGTAAAAAAAGTAGAAGGACATATAGATTTTTTTAGAAAAATAAGGAACCTTTTATTTTTACTGATTTTTTTTTTTTTTGTAAGCAACATTTTACAGATTATTTAATAAGAAAATATCAATATCATAACCATGATGTTAAAAAAGAAAAAAAAAAAAAACGTTAATGACAACAGAAATAATTTCTACCATTTGAAACTCTGTAAAAAAAGTAGAAGGACAGTAACCCGATGAATAGAATATAAGCGATGTTAGTATGGAATCAGTGGCGCACACAGGATTTTCTCTTGGAGGGGGTCCAGTCCAAGGCTGTACTCAGGGAGGGGACCAGACCCCCTGGTCAACCCCGAACTTTCGAATTTTATTAACAAAATAATGATGAAGTCTTTTTGGGAAAAATTCTGCCTTTTCACCGTTTGGATCCCCTCCGAAATTTTTTTATGAGTACTGCCCGAATCCAACTCTTAAAGCTGCGACACCAACTACGTGAAAAAATGTGGAATTTTTTTTCGTGCATTCATCTTAACTGGTGAATATAAAAATTTGATAATACCTTTCAGAATATTTGAATGTTAAAAATTACATGACAATTTAACGAAGGAAAGTTGATAGTTCTTTTGGGAGGGGTCCAGACCCCTTGGACCCCTCCCTTGTGTGCGCCACTGTATGGAATACTCTTCCCATTAGATTTTATAATTTAGACTATTTTATTTGGCAGAGAATCGTACAAAGATTGCAGGTCTGTTTGGCAAAAATGATCCCATGAGCTATTCAATGCTTCTCGCAGCTCAGTGTTGGATTGAAACTGTTTTCCACTAGCATATACAGGACGAACAAGCATTGTCCAGATGTTTTCTACTATGTTAAATCAGGGCTTTTAGCTGGCCAGGGTAAAACCTGCACATTATTTGAAACGAACCCGTTTTTAACTCCATTAGCCAGTGTGAATGGAGGCTCCGTCTTGTTGAAAGATCCACTCTTCTCCTAATTTGGAGCCATAAGGAAGAAGCTCAGAATTTAGCAGCTGAATATAGTCTGTATGCTTCTGCCTACCACTCAGAAAGACCAGACTTGTTCTTCCTCCATATCCAACTGCTAACCAGACCATCAGACTTCCTCCCCGCATTTGTCGAGTTGAATAAAATTGTGCTTCGTTCTTCAGACAATGCCAGTAGTACTGGTAACCATCTAATTGAATTTCTTCTCATCTGAAAATATCACAGAATGGACTTCTGTGATATTTTCAGATGGTTACCAGTACTACTGGCATTGTCTGAAGAACGAAGAACAATTTTATTCAACTCGACAAATGCGGGGAGGAAGTCTGATGGTCTGGTTAGCAGTTGGATATGGAGGAAGAACAAGTCTGGTCTTTCTGAGTGGTAGGCAGAAGCATACAGACTATATTCAGCTGCTAAATTCTGAGCTTCTTCCTTATGGCTCCAAATTAGGAGGAGAAGAATAGATCTTTCAACAAGACGGAGCCTCCATTCACACCGCTAATGGAGTTAAAAACGTTCGTTTCAAATAATGTGCAGGTTTTACCCTGGCCAGCTAAAAGCCCTGATCTTAGCATAGTAGAAAACATCTGGGCAATGCTTGTTCGTCGTGTATATGCTGGCGGAAAACAGTTTCAATCCAACACTGAGCTTCGAGAAGCATTGAATAACTCATGGGATCATTTTTGCCAAACAGACCTCTAATCTTTGTATGATTCACTGCCAAATAGAATATTCTAAATTATAAAATCTAATGGGAAGAGTATTCCATACTAACATCGCTTGTATTTTATTCATTGGGTTACTGTCCTTCTACTTTTTTTACAGAGTTTCAAATGGTAGAAATTATTTCTGTTGTCATTAATGTTTTATTTTTCAATATCATGGTTATGATATAGATATTTTCTTATTAAATGATCTGTAAAATGTTGCTTACAAAAAAAAAATTCAGTAAAAATAAAAGGTTCCTTATTTTCCTAAAAAAATCTAAATGTCCTTCTACTTTTTTTACGCAGTGTACTACTATGATATTGGCCGTTACCTTTTCCGATCCTGTACGTAAACCGTATGTTTCTCTCAATCTTAATTCTCAAACTGATGGTGGTAAATCATACTTATCGAAGCCGGTCTAAGGATTTACACGCTTAAATTTATTGAGTAAAATAATAATCAAACGGAGTATATTTTTACTCAATTTTTGACTTCAAACAGCCATTCTCCCGATTGAGTAAAATTTGCTCCATTAATCGACAAATATCAATGGAGCGAAAAATTCTCAATTTTTGAGCATTATACAACAGCTCCATTTAGGCAAAATAATAATCAAAAATGGGGAGTGTCTGTCCGTTTTTGATTAATATAACTGTACTCAATTATGATTATTATTTAAGCTATAGAATGAGCGTTTTTGCAAAATCAGCCCTTTTTTAATTAACATATCTGTACTCAATTAAGATTATTATTTTAAGCTTGAAAACGGTGTTTTATTAAAATTTGCTGTTTTTGATTAATATATTGAATGATTCGTTTTCTTCATTTTTTATTATCAGAGCTGTAATCTATGATTATAAGCCCGAGAAAATAAATTTTAAATCAAGGCAAATACATTACATATATCTTAATACACTATAAAAAAGTATTTTTTTAATATATAGAATATAATTTCACTATAGTCTCTCGTTATAAAACGAATTCACAGTACAGTCAGAATCAGGCGCGTAGCCAGAAAATTTTTTTTGGGGGGGGATATGCGCCTGGAAAAATTTTCGGGGGGGGATTTGAACGTATATATGCATAAATAGATGGAATTTCATCACTAATCCAAAAATTTCGGGGGGGGGGGGATGCTACGCCCCTGGTCAGAATACAGAAATGCAATCATGGTTAAACCAGCTGTGAGATTTAATTAAAGAAGCAACCCAATTTATTGACATGAAAAAGGTAAAATACTACTTACTCACTTTGGGTGGAGATATCCCAACTTCATTTGTTTTACAACAGATTTTTATAATCCAATCGTAATAAACTATGTGATTAAAGCGAAATCTTTACCTAAAGCATCTCCTCCATATCTAGGCTGAATTTATTTCACAACTCTGAATATGAAAAAGATGCATTTGGTATTCGGATATAACATAAAATTATCAACAGCGAATACACACACAACTATGCCCGACTATGAACCGTTAGCCGTTGAACAGCGTAGGTCACGTGATTGAAATAGGATATGGGCCGTGGGAGAGAAGAGAGAGAATACTCAAATAGACAAGATTTTTGCGGAAAATGAATTAAATAGAATATAGCGGATGGGGAGTGCTGGGGCGAATTGAGGCATTCAAAAATTATTGTCTTGAATGAGTATTTTTTGGCGTAAAAGGATTTAAATCGGCCGATAAGAAATTTAATCAATAAATGAGTGTTAGTTTTAATCAATAGATTTAAGCGTGTAGGTACCATTGGTGCATTTCTGACGTCTTTTTCTTTCTATGTTAATTTATTATGCATCAAGCTACGAATTTTACATATTTTGTATGAGGTATAATAAACATTAAAACTGGTATATAGATCCCACATTTTTTTCATGATATTTCATTGTTAGCTGACATATATTTGATTGCAAATTTTCAGCTAAACTAGAGACTCTCAAATTAACAAAATATTTGATATTGCTTATTATAGCATCATTCTAACGACATCAAGACGAAGGATGTTCTTATCTTCTGTTTAGGTACATATTTTAGACGTTCGCAGACTGCAGTATATTAAAATTCCGCTCCTCAGAGAGACCTATTCAGGCTTTAAGCTTATTTTTCAATATTATTGTAATGCCATCGATCCTTATTATGTCTGTAAAATTTCAAGTTTAATAGAGCGAAATTAAAATAAAAACCTTAAGTAGTCTTTTTAGATTGAAGTTATACATAATATATTAATTTATTATCGTTCAATTAGGTTTGAGACACCCGTTAAAACAGTCGGGAAAACTTTGAATTTAGTATACATAAAATATTTATTAACACCTTTATCGTGTTTTAATCAGTATGATCGTAACAAACCAATAATATTACCTATTACTTATACTAATAATATATATATTTGTCTCTCCCATGAAGTACTAAATTTAAATACTTAAATAATAAATGGTTGAGAAGAATATACTTTTTTATTTTAATCTTATTAAAAATAACACAACGTGTAATATCGAAGAGCTAGTTTGAATTTCACAAATTGTAAATAGAACGTGACTGAGTTGAGCAATATCAACACAATTTTTAATTAGTGTCGTAACATTTCTGATTGTCTTAAAGGAAATACTAGACAGTACCTAGTTATTTAGTTCATCTTGTTAGATCTCTCAGTTAATTTCCTAACGGAGTGATATTGATAACTACTGCAAAATGCGAAAAAATGCGTAGGACCGTTATGGTGGAACGCAATCCTATGTTAATAGTTGACTACTCTAATACTATAATATACTACTGCATCACTATAATATTTGACCCTATCATAAGACCCAGGCATGCAGTGTCAGTTCAATGAAACAGTTTAATAATTTTGTAAACTGCTGCCTCATAAAAAGAGCAACAAAGTCTTACAGTTTCAAAAACGATCCAATATACCATGTCATAGGTTAAATACGTTCAAGCAAAAATAAATATTTTGCGTCAATTCAGTAGGTAAAATCCTGCACCACAAACAAATCCAAACTATGTGTAGCTTTTTTATCACTACCGACGTTTTATTTTTATGGCTCCTATCGCAAGTAAAAAATTGTTTTTATATTAGTTGAAGTGACGTAAATTTTTTTCCTGTTTTTATTTAAATGACCATAGGATTTAGACCTCAATAGTGCTTTTTATTACATATAACATATCCTCTAAAAAAAAGGAGTAAGTATCAATTATTCATGAGACGTTTCTTTTAAACTCGCTTAGACTCAATGAAAAATCGTCCAATACATTTGTTAAACAATTTATTGGCTGGAATAGTACATTTCTCATGTTTAAATTTAATTTATTATCAAAACTAATATACCAGTTATTAGAGACAGTGTAAATAAGACAGTACAAGTTAACAAGTATAAACTTTTTAACTTGCTAATTGTATGATAAGCTATTTTTGCATTATTTTATTTAACTTACACTGTACGTCCTGGAGAAATTTAGTAATCAACCCTTCGGTCGTTTTTCTATCTTCAGTTGATATGAAATTATGCATACTAATGTACATTTTCTAACAAAGAATGAATTAATCGAACTAGTGTTTCAAAGTTTTAATGTATGCTATTTACCGTAGATTTCTTCTGTCCCCTATCTGAAATTAATGACGGAAAGTTTGCGGCTTTTAAATGTAGCAAACAAGAATATATTTTTAAGCGTAGCTATGGTTTGTCGCAACCCTGTATTAAAAGCATTTCTACCATAGAGGCGTAAAAGAAAAATGTATTTTTAAATTAACAAAGTGACTGTGGCAACGGTGTAAAAATTGTGTGTTCTGAAAAAAAATTAGTAGTTCTTTCAGGGAGATGATAAAAATAGCTGTGAATAAATTTTATTTGTATTTAGCGCAGTTAAATGTTTCTTTTCAATCCTTTCTTTGTCAACCTTCAGCCACCTCAATGGTGACCCGGACAGGGACATAATTTACAGGTACTGTGCTAATTTTATGTGCTACTTCTTTGGAGAGATTTATTTTTATATTGAGAAAAATAATTCAATACTGTTAAAATGACAGAGATAATGCGATTCAAATACCCGATTTTAATCGGTCTGATCCTGCCCTGTGGTTTATTTTGTGTGAAAGCACTTTTGCGTTGGCAAAACCACAGCCAATTACTCAATCAATTACGAAATATAACTATGTAGTCTCGCATCTACCGCCAGATAGTGCATCTTTAGTTCGAGATATCTTGATGAAACCACATGACAACGACCCGTACACGCAATTGAAAACAGAGGTCATAAATCGTTCAGGAGAAAGCTCTCAGCAAGAAATTCGGCATTTGAAATTAAATAAAAGAATTGATAATCTTTCTATCGAGAGAAATCGTTCGCCTTTTAACGGGAACCGAAATCGATCTCGCAACAAAAACAGATCTTCAAATCGTGATCATTCTGTGTGATGGTATCATTGGCGTTTCGGGAGTAGATGTAGAGAAGATAAATGTTTAAAACCTTGCTCTTGGCGGGAAAACGAGAAGAGCAAAGAGTAGAGGCGACTTATTCTTTGCCGAAAGTGTCACGTCGCCTGTTCATTAAAGACCGTAAAACAAATATCTCGTTTTTGGTCGATACCCGTAGTGACGTGTCAATGATTCCAGAGAATAATCAACAAAAAAGAAGCCCACCCCAGCAAACACTTTTTGCAGCCAATTCGTCAAAAATATTTGTGTATGGTCAAAAAATACATTCTCTAGATTTTAATTTAAGAAGAAAGCTAACATGGCCTTTTTTAGTGACTAACGTCAGTTCACCTATAATCGGAGCAGATTTCCTCCATTATTATGAATTGTTACCTGACCTACTCAGCAAACGTCTCAGAGATTTGAAAACAAATTTTCAAACACCATGCCAAATTCAAAATGCTAAACTACATTCTGTGAAAACTGTTTCTCATGAGAATCCATATCATGATCTTTTAAAACAGTTCCCTTCCATAACAGCACTACCTGATCCCAACCAGCCTGTCAAACATACCACGTTTCATTATATTCAAACGAAAGGTCCACCTGTAGTAGCAAAACCTCGTCGGTTAGCACCTGATCGTTTGAAAATTGCAAAAGCAGAGTTCGAAAATATGTTACAATTGGGGCATATGAGACCTTCCAACAGCAGTTACGCATCACCTCTCCACATGGTGCCGAAAAAGGGAGCATTGGAATGGAGACCCGTCGTTGACTATCGCGCCTTAATTGCACAAACTATCAAAGATAAATATCCCATTCCATGCATAGCTGATTTTACTGCTGAAATACATGGTGCCAAAATTTTTAGTCGAATAGATCTCGTTAAGGCTTATCATCAGATACCCATTCACCCCGATGATATACATAAAGCAGCCATCTGTACTCCATTTGGCTTGTTCGAGAGCACGCGCATGCAGTTTGGATTGTGCAACGCTGCAGCAACTTTTCAACGTTTCATCAACGAAGTGACTCGCAATTTAAAAGGCGTCTATGCCTTTGTAGATGATATACTAATAGCTTCAAAGGACAATGAAGAGCATAATCAACATTTAAAAGCGCTTTTCTCTAGATTGCAACAATATGGTCTCTGCATCAATGTTGCAAAATGCACATTTGGCAATCCTGAAATTGAGTTTTTAGGTTTTAATGTATCCGAAAAGGGAATCCAACCTCTTCCTGATAAAGTTAAGTGCATCGTTGATTTTCCACGACCAACTTTAACCCAACTTCGTCGATTTTTAGGCATGTTCAATTTTTATCGCTGTTTTATACTCAATGCTGCTCATATGCTTGCTCCTTTGATAAAGTTTTTAGAAGGCCAGAAAAATAAGAAAAAACGCAAATCTCGTTCTTCTGTTTACACTTCGAGTGCACAACTTCAACTTCAATGGAACGCGGATGCGGAGAAAGCCTTTATGGATGCGAAAGACGCAATTGCTAAAGCTACTTTATTGAGACATCCGATTCCTGGTGCACAACTAAGCATATGGGTAGATGCTTCAGATGTAGCTGTTGGAGGAGCACTAGTGCAAGTTTCCGGAGAACTCTGGGAACCCCTAGCCTTTTTCTCCATGAAACTGAATAAAAGCCAACAGAAATGGTCAACATACGATCGAGAACTATTCTCCATTTATAGTACTATAAAAAAATTCAAACATATGTTAGAAGGAAGAATTTTTCAAATATACACGGATCAAAAGCCATTGATATATGCTTTTAAGCAAAATCCACATAAATGCTCACCGAGGCAGCTACGTCATCTAGATTTCATATCTCAGTATTCTACAGACATTCGTCATGTTCAAGGCTCTAAAAACGTTGTTGCAGACACTCTTTCGAGAATCGAAATCGATTCTGTCACAAAATCACCTATGTTAAATTTCAAAGAGTTTGAAGAAGCACAATACAACGATCCAGACGTAAAGGCTTGCCTAAACAGTAAAACAACATCTCTAAAGCTAGAACGGCAACCTAGCCATATATCCGACTGCCGCCTGTTGTGTGATGTATCAACTGGATTTCCTCGACCATTCGTACCGAATTCATTCCGTAGAATCATTTTTGAACATCTTCACAATCTTTCTCATCCCGGGATAACAGCAACCGTGAAACTCATTTGTTCACGTTATGCTTGGCCAAACATGAAACAACAAATAAAGACATGGGTTAGATCGTGCCAGCAATGTCAACGCTCCAAGATTCAAAGGCATACAAAAGCACCGCTGGGTACATTTTCTACACCTGACGCACGATTCTCACAAATTCATATGGATATCTTGGTCCACTACCCCCATCTGATGGTTACAGGTATATTTTAACCTTAATAGATCGTTTTACGAGATGGCCTGAAGCTATTCCCATCCCTGACACGCAGACGAAAACCATCTGCAGTGCAATTTTTAATGTTTGGATTGCGCGTTTTGGTTGTCCATCTACGATTACTACAGACCAAGGTTCACAAATGCGGTCATCAATATTTGCTGAATTTTCAAATATGCTTGGCACGCAACGCATTCGAACGACTGCTTACCACCCAATTGCCAATGGGATCATCGAACGTTTCCATCGCCACTTAAAAGCATCTATCAAAGCCCACGAACATGGAAACAGATGGACTGATATACTCCCAATAGTTTTATTAGGAATCAGAACAGCTGTTAAAGAAGACTTGAATTCGTCTTGTTCTGAATTAGTATATGGAATAAATCTTCGTCTTCCTTGCGATATGATAGATGTTATCCCAATCCAACCATGTAGTAACGACTTTGTCACGGAGCTTCGAAATAAGATGAGACAGTTAAACCCAATAACAACATCTCGCCATTCATTTGACAAATGCTATGTACACCCTGTTTTAAAGATTTGCTCTCATGTCTTTTTGAGAGTGGATCGGGTACATGCTCCACTGTGTCAGCCATATACAGGCCCTCACAAGGTTCTTTCACGATCGACTAAAACGCTGACAATAGAGTGCAATGATCGTAAAGAAACTGTCTCTTTAGACCGAGTGAAACCAGCTTATATATTAGAAGAAAACAACATCACAAATTCGGAGAGTAAACAGCCAGAGTAACAGTCCAGAGGAGAGTCCCAGCGGAGAGTAACAGTCCAGAAACTTCTGTAAAAGTAACTAGGTCCGGCAGACATGTGCATTTTCCAAAAAAATTAGTATCTTATTTTACTTAAAACTCTTATTTTTCATGTATTCCTTTTATCGTTCCTCAGACTATCTCTTCGTCACTGGGGGGATACTCTGTGGCAACCCTGTATTAAAAGCATTTCTACCATAGAGGCGTAAAAGAAAAATGTGTTTTTAAATTAACAAAGTGATTGTGGCAACGGTATAAAAATTGTGTGTTCTGAAAAAAAAGTAGTTCTTTCTGGGAGATGATAAAAATAGCTGTGAATAAATTTTATTTGTATTTAGCGCAGTTAAATGTTTCTTTTCAATCCTTTCTTTGTCAACCTTCAGCCACCTCATGCTACATGCATCGAATACATTCGTTGTTGTAAAAAGAATACTAGCGACTTCATTCGAGAAAACAATTTTTAAAATTTCGTCATTCTAGCGAAATGGTAGAAAAATCTAGCATCCGCTGTAAAAGTTTGGGCCCCTGCAAAAAAGGTGATAAAAATAATAAGATGGAGGGGGCTAAAATGAAGCTGAACTGTGAAATGAAGATTTAGCCTGATGGCTTATCAGAAAAAGTATTTGATATGAAACTAGATATTGCATGTAAGATAGACATCATTTGATAACACAATCTTAAAAACGCTTACGAAGACGCTTAAGTTTAAAAACACTGTAAAATAAAATTACGTCACACTTGAAAGAACTCCGTAATATTTGCCCCATTGTGCGATTTCAAGAAAAAGAAACAAAGGAAAATCGGCCATTTTCCTTTTCTTTTTGTATGCGATATTGTAAATTTTGTCCCCAAATGTAGAAATTATACATAAAAAAATGTTTTTTGAAAAGTTTTTTTTTTTTTTTACAATGAACCTATTTTTAATAATCGTGTAAGCTAAATAAATTATCACTTCAAGTTAAAAATTTGTTTCCTTTTTTATGATACGTTTTTGAAAATTGCAAGCACCTCAATTTGTAGTGTTACGTAAATTGAACTCACACAATTACGTAAATAGAATTCACAATTAATATTTATTGAATTTAAATACACAATTTCAGTTTTGCGGTTTTACTGTATGTACTTATTTACTTCCGTAATTCGGTACAGATTACAGAGTTGCTTGAATAAACTAAGCACATATCATTGAGATCATGTTTATTTTAACTAAAATATTTGCTTGCATTAAAAATAAAAAATATTAAAAAAATCAAATTTTAATTTTTTAAGTTAAAAATATTTTTAATTTATATTTTTACTAATTATAAAGCTACTTAAATAATTAAATCTGCAACAAAAATATTTTTATAAATCCTCATCTATATATATTTATGTATAATACGAATATTATTAAATAAATAAGTGCACAACGACAATAGTTCAGTTTACAAAAATGATATTAATGCAAATATTGTTAAAGCACGCTCTAAAACATTTTCAAAACGTACACAAGCCATAAATCTACTTGACTTTCTAAACGGTTAGCCCTATTTATTAAAACATCGATCATGTTCCAAGTTTTATGTGAAAACAATTTATGTGATTCAATGAATGGAGAAGAGTTTTGCAGCTTAAATCATCGGCACTACATCGATTCAATTGCTGCATCTACGCATGTACGAAATGGCGTTTCGCAATAATAGAGTTTATTGTGTTAGAAAATGTCTTTGACTGTGATAGATATGATACGAGCACTGTCAAAACTGGAGCAGATCCAAGAAGTGCTCTGTTTTCGTAAAGAAGTAGAAGTAATTTCTTCATAGTTCTCTCGTGAATTCAAATGCCTAAAGCGGTTCTTTTCATATTATTTGGGGGGAAGAGTACATTTTGAATTTCCTCACACTGTTTATAACTCACGCAACTGCATTTTCCCTCAAGACTGACTGTTGTAGTAAATTTTGACGCGATATTGTTAACTTTAGTCAAGTAATAAAATGAAATTCCTCTATAACGATAGTTTAGGGGTCAAAATAATATGCTGTTGGAAATATCGTTATAGAGGGAATCAATACCAGTAAGAAAAAATTTTGTTCTTCATTTTCTATTGTCTGGCGTCAAAAGGGGATGTTCTACATTCATTAAGCAGCACCCCCCCTCCTCCTCACGCTCGCAAAAATATAATATATATCAGCAGGAATGACAAAAATCTTCTTATAATGCTTGAGTAATTTTTTAACAGTACCCAAAAGTTTTAGGTAAGTGCTCTAGTATAGAAACGCCACACATCGCATACAAATGTTTTTTTTTTTTTTTTTGAATATTCATTAATGTCTAAATAGATAAAGCAACAAGTTTTCTGTAAAATGTATTGCGAGAAATGCACTTTCTAGTAATACAATTACACATTAACTTGGTTACACCAGCAATACGAAACCGAAACTCTGGTGAAGATTTTCGACAGAGTGTGTAGCCTGAATACACTGCCCAATTGCCCAAGGGTATTTTTTCTATATTTTCTTCGAGTAGCGTTTATTTCGTATGCATCAGTTGGACTTTGAAAAAAAATTCGTAATTCAGAGATTTATTGTGATGGAAGAGATAATATTGCCATAGCTGTCGAGAGAATATATCGCTGTAAAGAATATTGTTATGCATAGTACTGTTTTACATTAATCTAAAGGCAACTAAGCCAGGACTATGAAAAAATATCGTAAGAGAGAGGATGGTTATTGTTATAGAGGATGTCTTTGTATCGAGATTGAGTTCATTCTTCTCACTAGGTTTGTTGGCAGGGTTTAAATAGAACATGAGTACAATTAAAGGTACAATACACTTTTGTATGATGATAAGTTACATTGATGTTCTAGCGATTCTGGAAAATTCTGGCAAATGTAAATTATATTCATGTTCTTGCGTAGGAGTAACTAAACAATCGAGCATAGATTCTCCATAGGAAAGCTGCTATTGATTTATCAATATTTTATAGAAGAATGTTGACTTTCTTTTTTCATCAATGTAGACCATATTTCAATATTAAATGCTATTCATTTTATGAATCAGATAATATAACCCTAATAATTTCTAAAGCCGTGGTAAGAGTACGTACCTCCTACGGTTTGTTGACTACAGAGATTAATTATCATTAGGGAATTTTCTGATTTTTTTCAGTAATAATAGAAAAATAATTTTTTCCCACATATATATGTTCAAATATATATTTGGCTTATAAAATTTTCCTTTTACATGTATTAGATTTACAAGTACATTGTTAAAGAAAGTTCGCATTTTTAAAAACCTTGATCGCTTTTAATTATCTTATAAATAAAAATGAAATTCTGTTTGTTTGTTTGTTTGTTTGTTTGTGGATTTCATTCGTATACAAATCCACAAAAAATGGACCTATCGGCCTGAAATTTAGCACAGATATGTAAAATAATATAGAATAAATTGTAGTAGAGATTTTTTATGCTCTCCACGCAAAAAAGCTTTCCGTAATTGTAACCCCTGTAGTGAAAAAAGTATGAAATAAGGATCGTGGTTGCCATGTGTGGCGATTTTGCCGAATAAAATGTTTTAAATTCTCAAAGTAAAAATAAAAGAATAATAATGATTTTTTTTTGTTAGTTTATATTCGTAAGGTTACTTTTTTTTTAATTATAATATCGTGTGCATGGGAAATCGGAGCAGGAATGAAATATTTTATACGCAAAACAATAAGAATTGAAGATTTCCGAGGCTAATAGGTAATTTTTTTTAGTTTGGCGAAAAAATAAAATGGCTCAAATGCCGATTTTGAGAAAGTGAGTTCTAGCGGTTTGCACAGATTTCGGCTTGGCGCAATTTATTGAGAGCTTAAGGGTCATTCCATGTCAATTCAACCAAAAAAATGACATTTTGGCACCCATCGACATGGATTTTGATGAAACTTGGTGAGTTTAGTCCTTTAGTATAGAAAAGTATCCACATCAATTTTTTCTTCTCAATCTGGTTTAGTTTTCATTTTACAGTCAATTGAAATTTTGAATGTTTGGTATTTTTCAAATTTTGACGATTCTGCTCTCTGACTGAAAATCATTTGTATTTCATTTATTTTTCAGACAATGTTTATAAAAATTTACAGTAATATTAATTAAAGCATGAGGATTCCAGAAAAAAATATTAAAAAATTCCAAGTAATATTTTAAAAATAGAAAAAAAATAATTTCTATGAATTTTTTTTAAAAAGTGTGTAATCCATTAAAATCAATATCAGCGAAAGGGAATATAATAACCAAGAAAAATATGTTTTTCTAATGATCTTAGAAGTGTGTTCTGTTATTAAAAAAAATAAAATTGATGGCTTTTTCATTTCTTTATATATATATTTAAAACTACATTTACAAAAAAAAAAAAAATCTCATTACCCAATTTGTTTACATAGCTATATATTATTTGCTGGAAAAATGACTTGCAAACACAATTTTTAATGTATTATTTTATCAAACATTGAGCATCTATTAAATCAGCTTGTTATTTCTATTATTTACAAAATATTTTTTATTTACTTTATTGTCTGTCAAATATTGATTCAATTTAAATGTGTTTTCAAACTTCTTTTATGTAACATGATGATTAGTATTTTATTAACCTTTATAGTTCTAGTTTAAATGGATTTGACAAATAGAAAATGCTTATATTATACAATACATAATATTGAAGTAAAATTTAACTAAAAAATACCATAGCAGAAATGTTTGGCTCCGTTGAATATTTTCCAATCAGTACTATTTAAGCTCTTTAATTTTACTCATTCTTTCTTGGATCATCTTCATACAGTCTGAAGGGAATTGATAGACTCTTCCAGTTGATGTTACTGGAGGGTCTATAACAGCAAGCAGATGTGGAATTGGCACAGGGCAGATATCCTCTCGCTTTGGCCAATGAAATGATGGTGAGGGTCCTTGGGGATGCAAAAATTTAATTGTAGCATCTTCTTCTTCTTCATTGATGTCAGTAACAATCCAAAAATACCAAAAATTATCATATAAACAGGCAACATAGCATGCGATGTATAAGTCATTTACTGTCACATATGTTGTGCATTTGTCTTTCAATTTGTAAGTTAAACTGCTTTTCTCGTCACTGCTGATTCTTTTAGCTTCCACAGTTCCTGTACTGTCTAGTGGCTTAAAATTGTGGAAACTTCTTGTCCCTGGAATAGTTGCAACATCTTTAAAGCGATTTTTAAGATTAGACCGAATTAAGTCTACAGAGTCTTTAGTAATGAAATGAAAATTTATTTTTGCAATATTATCCTTACAAAAATGAAAAAAATCACTTGGTGTCGTTATTTGTTTTTCTGAAGGTCTTTGGAGACTTTCTTTTCTAGCTAATCTTTTCACTTCCCCCGATCCCATCACATTCAGTTTTGCCATGGCTAGTGGCGAAAAATGACCATTGGCCTTTTATATTAAAGTCTTTTTCATGCAGACAAAGGTTCATAAAATTGAATTTGTTTTTATACTGTCCTGCACAACCGTCACTGAAATAGTGAAATTCTTTGATTTGTGAGTAGTTTATTTTAATGAATTCAACAATAGTTTTTTGAACTCCATACACCATGGAAACATCATGTTTTAAATCATCTGATATCACACAGTGTGATGACACCACTTTTTCTCCATCAGCATTTCTGCAGTGTATTATTACAGGATGGACAGTACACGAAGCAGATGTCCAATGGTACCCCTGAGCTTCATCCTGTATTGTAAAGGAATAATTTTCGCTGAAGTCCAATAAAACAGTGGCAATATCTGTAGAGGAACTTTCTTTAAGGCTTTTAAAATATGAAGATTGGGACTTAGCAATGAATGAGTGAGGAATTAGTTTTTCTAATTTGGTAGCCAGATCTTCAATAAAGGCATAAATTTGGGATGAGCAACTTATCATTTCTGTCCTATCAGTAGAAATCCACTGTTTATATTCAATAGTGTCATTTTCATCATAATCTCCAAATTTTTCTTCTAAAAAACTTATAAGGTTTTGATTTGATGGGCATTCATTGCAATGCCTCAGTTTACATTCCCTTTTAGGTTCTTCGCAAAATAATAACTTTATTAGGTCTTTATACTGTTCTTTAATCTGTGCAGCATGAATAAGCAGTATTACATTTTGGTGTATTGTGCATACACAGACTGCATGAGTACCACTGGCACCTGCCGAAACACACCATTTTGGTCGTAAAGAACAAAATTTTGAAAATCCCACTTCAACACCAGGATAAGCACTCTTAAAATTCCAGTACAACTCTTTCAAGTTACTCAGGATCAAATGTTTTCTCTCGTATTGCTTTCTTCCTATACTCACAATGTCTTTCATGCCAGGCAAAACTCTGGAATGGTCATCACTTTCATAAAATTTTGTAACTAATAAAGCAGTTTCTGGATTTAATATTTTCCCACATTTAGGACTTGGTTCTGCCAGAAAACCCTTTTCTTTAACAAGTTTTTGAGCTTGTCGAATTGAATAATCAGATACCATAAATGTTTCTTTTATTTTCTTTCTTGTCCACATAAGAGAAGCAGGAATTGTTAGTGTTTGAATTTTTTTTTCTTTGATGTTAATTGTAATTCTTTTTTCATAATTTCGGTAAGTTTATCCAAATCAGCTGCTTTTTGGTGTATAGTTTCTTCTGATTCACTTTCTTTCATTGGCAATTTTACTTCAAGTACTTTTTCAATTTTCTGTTTCACATTTTTTTGCAATTGTTCCAATTTTCTTTTTCCATAATGTTTTTTATTGTGTTCACTGAGAGCATGCAATTTTAGAGGGGGAGAACCAGCTTCTGTAAGAGATACATTTACCAGATTTAATGTCTCTTCCTTTTCTAATTCAAAAAGTTCTTCAGATGGTAATCCTATATCATCACTATCATGACTTAAAGCCTCTTTTTCATCACTATCATCATTGCTTAAACATTCCTTTTCATCATTACTTGCAGCTTTACTTTCTTCACTTTTCAATAAAAGATTTGTACAGGATGAGCAGAGTTTCTGTCCTGGTTTGATTTTGTATCCTTTGGCCAGTATGATTTCACTCTGTTGGACATTTATTGCACGTAATGCTTTTTTAATAGGTTTTTTTTATGTCTTTTGATAGGATCACAACATAGCTTTTGTAGAAATTCAAACTTTTTTAGAAATATACTTTTGTGATGCAGACAAATAGTACACAATTCTTGTTCAGATTCAGTTCTTAGCTTTAGGAGAATTTGTTCATCTTCAGACAAATCATTAACATTTTCTATAGCTTTTTGTGCTCCATAACTAAATTGGTGACAATCAGTTAATGTTAACTCTCCCACACTACACTTATCCTCCATTTTTCTTACCAAAACATGTAAACCTAAGCAGCTCTAAACACAGAATAACTAGATGCACACTGAAGAATCATAAGACACAGATTGACTGACCACTAAAAAAATGCCTTTAACCAATAGAGTAGAAAAGAAAGGGGAACACCCTTTTTACTGAATTATGATTGGTGTAGAAAAAACAGGATTTGTGTCTCACTTTTCCAATAGGAGAACATTATATAAGCTGGAAGAAAGATTAAAAGAGAACACTTTTGAATAGGCTGCTATGTAATGAGTTCTGTAAAAGGTAGCATTTTTGTAATTAAAATAAAAATTAAAAGCATTTTATGAGCAAATTAAGATATTTATATTTTTAAGTACATTCATTTATTTGGTAATAGTGTGGAAAAATAAATTTAAAAAAAAAATGAAAAAAAAAAACAAAAAAACAACGAGGCAGATATATTTTTAAGCCAAAAATATAAAAAAATGAAAAAAGCCATTAATTTTATTTTTTTAAATGACAGAACACACTTTTAAGATCATTAGGAAAACTATTTTTTTTTCATTATTATATTCCCTTTGGTTGATATTGACTTTAACGTATTACACACTTTTTGAAAAAAATTCACAGAAATTATTTTTTTCTATTTTTGAAATATTACTTGGAATTTTTTCATGTTTTTTTCTGGAATCCTCATGCTTTAATTAATATTACTGTAAATTTTTATAAAAATTGACTGAAAAATAAATGAAATACAAATTATTTTCAGTCAAAGAGCAGAATCGTCAGAATTTGAAAAATACCAAACATTCAAAATTTCGATTGCCTGTAAAATGAAAACTAAACTAGATTGAAAAGAAAAAATTGATGTGGCTACTTTTCTGTATGGAAAGACTAAACTCACTAAGTTTCATCAAAATCCGAGTCGGTGGGTGTCATGGCTTGGTTGAATTGACATGGAATGACCCTTAAGGAAATAGATTTTTGAAAACAAGTGCAAAGGTTTTATTAGAATACAGCATTAAATTTTAATGATCCGTGAAGAAATAATGCAGTTGTTAAGGGATTTCAAGCGATCTATCTCCAGAATTCTCGCCAAATGAGTACATTGATTTAAGTTGGGGGAATTCCGCCAAATTTCAGAAAATTGAAATCTTCTCATTTAGTATATCGGAGTAACGATGAATAAAACACGTTATAGTTGATAATTTTAAAAAATTCGGCTGTATTAAGGGATTCCACTTTTCAAATAAAGGCTTGCTTTACTTTTTCGCGGTCGAACCATTTCCCATATTGATTACAGCTAAGTCAATGCTTCGAATGATTCCCTGAAAAACTCTTGCAAAATGGCGTATGTTGGCACTTTGGCGAGGCTTAGATTTGAAACTGGATTTTATTTGAGACTGGTATATATATAATGACACTGGTTATAGATAAAAATGAATGTTGGTATGAGTGTATGAGGTTGAAAAACTCCAGCACCGTTGAGCACCGATGCACCATGAAATTTGGTTCACCTAAGTCTTTTATGATGGAGAATGTTTTTATGCTATCCGTTTTCCTTAACTTGCCACTTGGTGCCGCAGCACAACGTCGAATTCTATTCCGTTTAGCCGTTTGCTATGCGAATATCGTCCAACCGATTTCGATGAAATTTGGTACACGCGAATATTAGAACACGGAGAATATTTTTCACTATCCATTTTGCTGTGACTTGCCGCTAAATGGCGCTGCAACGCATCAACTTCTATACCGTTCGACAGATCGGCATAAAATTTTTTATACTTGCACATTTGAGCACGAAGAATATATTCTAACTGCGTTCCTTTTGATGTTACTCACCACTAGATGACACTGCAATGCATTATTATTTTAACTCGCCACTAGATGACGCTGCAGCAGGCCAAATTCTTGAAAATTCAAATGGTCGCTATGAAAATCAGTATACATAGCTATTTGACCAATGAGAATATTTTGGCGTTATCCATTTTGCTATAACTCGCCACTTGACGGCGCTGTAGCAAATCATTACTTTAATTAACCACTAGATGGCCCTGCAGTGTATCACTTCTTGACTGTGCAAATGATCGTTATGAAAATTGGTATACATAGATATTTGAACACTGTCGCTATGAATATCAGTATACATTGCTATTTGAACAATGAGAATATTTTGGCGTTATCCATTTTGCTATAACTCGCCACTTGACGGCGCTGTAGCAAATCATTACTTTATTGAACCACTGGATGGCCCTGCAGTGTATCACTTCTTGACTGTGAAAATGATCGCTATGAAAATAGGTATACTTAGATATTTGAACACGGGGAAGAGTTTGGCGCTATCCATTTTCCTATAACTTGCCACTAGATGTCGCGTCAACACATGAACTTCAGGACTGTCCAGCCTATAGTCATGAAAATTCGTATACATCGATATCTGAATGCGAAGAATATTTTCGCCGTATCCGTTTTGGTAAAACTCGCCACTAGATTGCGCTACGCCGCATGGCCTTCTGCACCGTACAAACGACTGTCTTGCAATTCGGTATGCATGATTATTGGACACAATATAACGCGATATCCATTTTGCTATATCTGTTTATTACAATGAATAGTAATCACCACAAATAGTAATATCAAAAAGTCCATTCATTCCCGTGCGAAGAACGGGTACTTCAGCTAGTATATATATATATATATATATTTCGTTTAATTGCAAGCGCAAGCGGCAGCTACTTTTCACTTTGACTTTGTGAATAACATATTTACTCTCCTACGAAATTTATGCGTTTCTATAACACTTGTTTCTTCAATTTTCACGTCAAATAATAAAATAGAGGGAAAATATGCGAATTAGTTCTAAAAAAGGTGGCAGAAAATTCACAGGTACTTTCGACTCTCTGCGCATTAACTATCCCTTGAAAGGGTTAGTACACTATACTACCACATCTTCATAATGTTGCTGTTCCCTACAGTTCCGGCATGAATATTAGATTGCCTTTCAGACCCGTTCTATATCCTGAGAGGTTACTTGTTTTACAGAAGCCTTTACTCGAATTTAATTGACGTTGGAATGCAAAGACTGACCTGAATTTGGAATATATTTCTCAGATAATGGAAATTTGTAAAATGCGTGCTGGGTTTGGAAAATGTTTGTAGTATAATAAATCCTGTATGACACAATCCTAGATAATGAAACGTTATACTAGCACTTGGATGTTCTATGACTATTGATAATGAGTACAAAAGATCCTGATTAAGACGTGAAAATAGCTTGTTTTCTTTCTCATGAGATATGCACGATTTTAGCTTGAAAAGTATGAAATCCTAATAATATAAGTATAAGGCATAAGTATGAAAAAAACAATGTTTTGAAGTGCCTAAGGTATGAGGTAGAGTTATGTTTAAGATTTGAATTATGTATGGTATACAATTTTATAATTTTCAAATTTTCTCTGTGTATTAATGAATCGATTATTAGAAGTTTCCACCATATATATAAAATTTGTGAGATAACAAAATTCAAATCTCATGAGAAAAAAGTGTGCTTTTAAATTTATTGAATTTTTAAGCATGTTTCTAAAAATAAAAATAATAAACATTTGTATAACTTTAAGCATTACATTTAAATATATACTTTACTACATTATAAAACTGAAGTACGTACAAAAACGATGTTTACAAACTAAATTCTCTCACATATGTCAAAATATTATATCCGCATTGAGTTCTGTTATTTGTGTAATGTTTAATAGCTTAAACATTAATATGAATCTGTCTCAGGAAGGTAAGTAACAGTTTCATTTTGAAATTTAAGGGATTATATTAAATTTTGAAAGATAAATCATTACAATATAGTTTTTCATAACCATAAAAATAAATAATAATAATCCATATATACACAACAAAACAATAAATACAATGTACCTTAATATTGTTCTGCTGCGTATTGTAGGGAGAAAAAGAATTGTGCTATTTAAAATACCCGATGCCCGTGTTTAGATTCAGATGGCGAAGCATTTGTAAAATATGTAATAGGTATGTGCGAGTTCCACACTTGTGCCAAAGCGACAGTTTTCTTTACACTCATGATAAGAATGAAAACACAGTAATAACAAAATAGCTTTATTTTCTCCTGACGTAATATTTGCATTGAATGCCGTCGTGGAGAAGAAAACCCAAATCATAATCTCGTTAGAAACATTTCTCTCAACAGCTCGAAATTTTTAATTAAAGTTTAAGTAAAAAAAATCACATTTATACATTTTTCATCTTTCCATTAGAATAGCAGGTGACATACATTTTATATTGTTTAAAAAAACTTTTTTCCAAATAGATTAAGGGAACAATTTAATTCTATTTTTTAAACCGTTTATTAAACTAGATTTTCTTTGATAAAATCAAATCTTAAGAATCCGCTAATTGTGTAGAACATTTGTAACAATCTGTTTTTAAGGGGCCTTTTATCGTATAAACAAGTGATACAATTATTTTTTGACATGAGTTTGCTTACATTCTTGATTTTATATAAAAAATCGTTCAAATCAACAAATTACTAAATAAGAAATTTCTATGCAGAGTATAAAAAAAATCTTCCAGAAGTATAATTTCATCCGTAGGACTTTATTTGAACCAAATTGGATACGAAATGAACTTTTGTAGCAATAGAATCTCCTTCTATATGGTGGTCTGTAAATAGCTCTTTTAATAATCAATGACATTCTTTTCTTTTCCTTAGAGAGTGAAGTTATGCATAAATTCGCATATTTATTTGAAAGAAATTTAACAGAAACTCATAATAGGTTTCTATTATAATATCACATGTAATTATTACTTAAATAACTATATTTAAAAATATCATTTTATCAGTTACAATGATTTCTAATACTCCCTATATTGAATATTTTAATCTATGCGTTTGTTAGTTTCTAACTAAATAAGAACAGGCATGTGTTATACTTGTATAGTATTTTTAATAAAAGTTTCACACTAGTACAGTTTCCTCTTTTCTATGTGGTAATTGCTTAGAATTGCCAATGTGGTTTTGAAATGTAATTATTGTAGTTTGAATTGTCTACCATTTGTCAAGGTTCTGTTTTCTGTGATTGAAATCTGAATTTACATATACTGAGTATTATTGATAGAGGATTAATTTTATTTGAAACGTGGATTATCATGTTATTGTAACTTTTCTTGAAATATGATTTTAGTAATCAATCCGAATGCATATGTGTAGTATTCGTTTCTTAATGAATGCAGTCTATAAGCGTTTTTTATTTTTTTAATCCTTCACGGCTAGCATTAGTTGCTGGGCCATTAAAATGAAACATCAGTTTCAATTGTAATTAAAACAGTCATTTATCTCCATTTTATTAAAAAATAGCTATGCCGTGATAACAGCAGAAGCATAAGTGCGATCGTGTAGTTTTAAGTACATGGTATGGATCGTGTCATCGTATATTCCCAGTGATATTGGTTGAATATCTACATTCCTATGTTCTTACATATAAGCTTATAGGTAAACATCAGTCGCTCAGTAACGGCATTCTGTTTTTTCAATCTCCGTTTAGGTTTTGTACAGTATTTCAGATACTGTTCAGAAATTAGTGGACTTCAACAATGGAATATCGCATAAAGTGCAGACGGAGAAGTTGACATTCGGGACCACGGTTCGGGAGTTCACTAAACCGTATTGTAGGTTGGGATTAAAATACACTACCCTCTATTTACTACTCGAATGCATTAACTAACTAGGTCAAAGCGGGGTCCAATACATTAGCCCTTATTACATTTTTACCATTACAATGTTTAATTACTTCATATTTCTTTTTTAAACGGTCTGATTTTATTCAATTGAATATGTTTATTTATAAAAGACAGAAAGATTTTGAGCTACCTCTTAATATACTTAGTTATTAGGTGTACAGCATTGCTTTCGCCGTTCAGTAATGATTAAAGTATGTCGGATAAACACCCAAGGCAGTGTGGGATATGAAATGGTTTGAAGCATGCTAACCCATGTTAGCACGTGATCGATATTCCAATTTCAGGAGATTTGATTTCGTCGCTTCCTTGACAGTCTGTTGAACTTCGACGGAAATGAGCAATAATGCTCCAGTCCTCACTATTTTGAGCAATCAGAACGCAAGTGAACAATTAACGTTATAGAACTACGGATGCATCAATTTAATGAGCATATCAGGAAGTAGGATTATCATGCATATAGATGTTAACTGCTAAATGTATGAACTTTTAGCAAACATTCGTGAGGTAACATTATTATCAGGTGGAATAAGAAATGCTGATATATTATTCCAGGGGAAAGTGACTTATTAAAGTAAGTTAAGAAAATCAAAACAGCCTACTATGAGTGATCAAATTATTACGACCATCCACAAAAGATGGTATATCTGTATTTTATTTAGGAAAGATAATTAGAAAAACACTAGTCTTAAAGAATAAATAATTTTATTTTGATTTATCGTGCACTCTTTTATTATTATCAGGTAAAAAATATAAAATTGAAGTACATAATATGAACATGGTTTGATTGCAGGACTGAGATTTCAGACATTTATTAATATTTCAATTAATTGGAGTTTATTTATTTTTACTCTTTGCTGTCTCCCACAGATGCTCAATAAGGTTCATATTTGGAGAACACTCAGACAAGGTAAAACTGGTATAATATTGCCTGAAAAGAATAATGTAAAGCTCCTAGCAGAATGAAAAGTCACTGAGATATACTTAAACATTAGCATTTGAGTGTTAGTGAACCATTTCTGAAGTTGAGGTACTTGGTCAGTTTCACTATTACTTAAAAGTAAAGGGAACTGTATTAGAAAACGGTTCACTACTCCACATTCAGTAAGGATAACGAGAGACATTTGTCTGTGAAAAATAAAAAGATTGCTCGAATTCAAACTGAATTAGCGCAATTCTTTGCAAAACTCCCTCGATTGGTTGAATTTAGAGAGTTTTGCTGCAAAAAAGGAGCATCAAAAGGAGATTTTCATTTTTTACAGACTTCATTTGTTCATTATGGTGCAAATTACTATGAGTGCCTTAATCACTTTAAAAAGACTAGCACTTTTGAACCAACTTTATACTGTCGAATGAGTCCACACGTTAGTTAGAACTGCATTTTTTGTGAAAAATGTTTCCTTTAATTAATTTGCGTTTTTGGGCTACGATTTCCTTCAAATATTATCAAAATCAAATGTAGTTATCTGAATATACTCAAACTGCTAGTGTTATTTACCGGATATATTTTGATAGGGATTTTATACATATTAGTCCAATTATGTAAGCTATTACTTTTGTGTTTCGTACATTTCATATTACAAATACCTAGTAAAGTTTAACTTGTATGCGTGTAATTAACATTTTTGCTAACATAATTATGCCTATTCATATTTACAGTGTACGAACGAAAAAAACCAGTAAGTATTAATAGAATGCTAAGTATCACATCTAATTAAAAAGTTTGACCTTGATTTTTTACCAATAAAAATAAAAATTAAACGTTTTTTAAAACGGAAATTCAAATCTAAGGAAACGCGCTCACAGAAAATCCACCTTATTTTAAATTATTTGAGCATAAAATTGTGACATCCACCCACGAAGATATTTCTTCATCTGAAATATCCCTGCATTCCTTATCATAGTTGCTGAGACCTAAATTGCTTCGAAAGAATTCGAGGCAACTTCAAATCTGAAATCATTTAAAGTAGGTCACTCAAGGTTGACATGATCGATATCTTTCTCCTAGAACATTCATTCGGTTTTCACCACTAGCTGTGTCACACTCAGCCGACTGTAAAGGATAACACTGTAATTAAATCAGTGAGCTGAATCTTGAATAATTAAGCGACTTAACTTCAAGAGAACAGTTAAAGTGAGATACGGATGTAGAAGTCTGAATAGCGCACTTTCATCTTGGAAAAATATGTAAGGTGGCACACGAAACGGAATAAATTCGGGGAGATAGTAGTTGAGTTTCCGTTGATATTAAGCTGCAGTAAAACATGCATGGATATGAATTTAAATGACAAAAAAGTAACATAAATAGGACATTTTTTTATTTAGTTTAATATTAATTAGTATAGGGTTCCCTAAAAACGGATGAATCATATTAGATGTAATGAAGAAAAACGAAACACGAAAGATATGTAGCATTTGCTGCTTTACTCATGGTACGCCGGACTATTTTCTTCTAAATTTTTGAATTAGTTCCAAAGATCACCAATAGAGAGATCTGTTGGAAAAAAAATCAGAAAAAAAGGGTGATATGAAAATGTATTTACTGTTTCAGAAATTAATAAACGATGATTCCAACTTAACCGTCATTTACAGCGACACGCTACGGTCTGCCCGGCCATATGGAACTGATGAAGCTTTGGATTTTCTTTTTCAGCATTTTAAAGGCCGTGACATTGCTTTTGAAGAGAGTACTCATGAAACATATAAAATGGAATGGATTCGCACGATTTGCAGCTAAGTGATATTTTCTTTCGCAAAAAGAATACGTTTATTGATAAAATCCAAAGTCTACTGAGGGATTAAAACAGTATGTGTCTGAAGAGTGCGAGAACACTCTAGCTAAACTATTTGCAATATTTTATGGAAACACTGCTATCAGACATCCGTGTTCTGTTGCTAAATATAGCTAATTTGCGATCATATAAGTTTTTTTAAGATTTAATTCCATGATTTAGAAAGCTTTTTTCTTCTTTATCAGAAATTTCTAACAGTTACGTTTGGATTTAAATTGTTTTAAAAATTGAGTATATGGAGAAATTGAGTATACTGAGTACACTGTATATTTCCATTGCACTTAATTATTTATTTTTTTAATGAGTCAGTATTTTTAAAGACAACCTATATTTTATCGAGGAACAAATTTGTCTGAAAATCTATGATAAATGTTATTAGATTGATTCTTTTATAATTCGAATTTCTATTTCTTCAACGAATTATAAAAATGGCTAAAGTTTAAGGGAATTTGATACGTTTCCCCGATTCTACACTAAGTAACACATGCGCGTTACTTAGTGTAGAATTATACTTAGGTAAATGCATATTCACCATTGCATTGTCGGCTAATTTTCGTACAAACCTATTGTACTTGTATACTTGCGGCTCGTTAAAAAAATGATTGTAATAAGTATAAACAGATACTTATAAAATATATTATTTAGAAAAAATATTTCTTTAAAGTTTATAATCAATAACTTGGTGAATTCTTTTATTTTCATATGATTATGAGCTTTTTAACAGTTCAATTCAATTTCTTGTTGTTACAGGTAATGATATATTACTTTATGCCTCGTTTTAACGACATAACTTTAATATGTCTATCAAATACGAGGGGGATCAGTAATTAACCGAGAATATGAAACGGCAATTACTATCTATTTGGACCTCATACTGACGTAACATTTGGCGAAGGAAAACTGACGCAGTTTAAAATTTGCTAAACCAGTTTAAACGAGTTTGAATTAATAGGAGTTTTCATTTGGTGCTGCGACACAGCACTAGAAAGACACGAAGTTGCAAACACTTTTCAGTAAAAGCTTGTGTCTTTGCAAACAGGCTACTGTAGTAAGATGTTGAATTTGACCATCTAACAGACGATTTTCATCTTCTGCTGAAATTTCGTCCATTTCTGCTGAAATTTTGGCCATCACACTGCTAACTACTCATTCCGTTTTGGACAACTTTGATATTATAGGCTTCGCCATATTGTTGCAAGTATTCGAAAGCACTTCGAATCTGTTGTGCATTAAATCGGAATAAGTACATTTATACGTGAAGTAATTATTTCCTTTTATGTCTTCTCAAACTGTTTTACTAAACAATTGAAAATTTTGGTTAATTGTTGGACACTCTGTATATTCTTGAATAATTACAATATTATTATCTTTTAAGTTCACAAATGTTTTACAAACATTTATACAAATATAAAAGCAATGCTTTTATAAACTGTATTTTTTCCATTTAGATGCCTTACTCTTACATCTTTCAGATTCATTCCTCATAATATTCCAGGCCTCACCAGGTCCCACCAATAGATTATACACTGAACATGGTGGATGGCTGAAGTATGAAAGTCCTGAATGCGAGCCAATCGTGCGACTGTCGATATAATCCTCTAGAGTTTTGGAAGGTTTTTTCTAATATGTAAAATGTAAAGTGAATGCGTGCTAGGAACCCCTTAGAAAGTCCTCCGCCCAAGGCATCTCCAATGTAGACAGATGCCCGTCGTATAGGATTGCCGTAGCACAAAACACTAAACAACAACCTTATAAAATTTTGCATTTTAGATACAGATCTAGATAATTTTCTTAAAATTTAAATTAAAAATTTAAATCCCGTCTTTCGTATATCGAAGTAAGCATTTTAAAACTCTTGCACAGCACGAAAATGCACATAAATTTCTATCATACCCCAAACTTTCTTTAAATGGTTTGACAAATGTTTTCGATTTAAAAAATGAAGGTAGATAACAGGGAGTATTTACGGTGAAATGGATTTTATCTCAAGTATGTCTGCTGAATTTATTTCTTAGGTTCTTTCTCCGGAAAGTCAAAGGGGATTCAAATAACAGAAAATACATTCCTAAAGAGAGTCACCAGAAGATAGAAGCAAAGCCCAATGTTATTTGACTGCGTAATACCTCTGGAATAAACTTTTATGAAAGCTAAATGTTTCTTTTAACGGAACGTTTATTATGCTGTCTAAATAAATATTCAAAACTATTGAAAAGAAAACATATTTATGATTATTTTCTATGCAGAACAGGGAATATAGGGCTTGGATTTTTTCGCCGAAGGGGTACACAAATAGAGAAAGAGGTAGTCTATCATCTAGATACTCATGGAGTTTTAAAGCCTTTCAGAAAAATAGAATTCGTATACATGCGTATACACATATACATACATATATATATACATATATATATATACATATACATACATATATATATATTATTATTATATATACCAAAAAAATATATTAAAATATTAAAAACTAATATACATTATGTATATTAAAAAACTAATTTTCGATGTTCTCTTATTTTCGTTTATAGACTTCTTTGTAGATAACAGGCATGCATAGGATGATTACCATAGTTACTTTTAATTAATGAAATAAGTAAAAAATAAAAACCAATAAAATCAGGAAAACGTTCATCAATTATTCTTTAAAATGTAAAAAATAAAAAAAAATCATTAATGAGATTAAAAGACATTGAAGTGAATTTTGCATGCATTAAATATTAACAATTGGGTTCACATAAAAAATGTATAATTACTGTATCTTTCTAAACTAAACTAATTTTTCTTCGTTCATTAGAATAACTAAGAGAGCATTTATCTATCACTAAGCGCAATTTTACTGTTCAAAGCTGTGTTCCCGAGTTTACCTTAATTCTTTCATTACTCAGACGGATTCATAATGCACGGAACACTTGAAATGGATGTTGCTATAGCTAATAAACTTAGGAGTAAATCGCTCGGGTAGATACGTATGATTAAAACAGATTACGTCGTTTCCGTAACAAACATTTGGGTGATTTACGAGGTGCAGTTGGAGCTTTGTGTTTGATCGATGCTTCCTACTGCGTAAAAGTCAGACGTGAATGCGGAGTTCTTTTGAGAAGATTATTAAATTATTTGTAGTTTAGTGGCAGAAGTTTTAAAATAGTGTTGGAAACATGCAGCAAACTTTGAGAGACAAATACACACACACGCACACACACACGCACACTCATATATATATATATACGTATGTCGACACACACATAAACATTTGTGCGTGTTTGTGTCGACTAATTATCGAATGTGCGGGTATACAAAGTTGGTTTTTCTGTATTTTATCGTGCCTTTTTTCTGTCTTGAATATCAAGCCCCAGAACACATCATATTAATGTAAACTAGAAATAGTATGTATTAATATTTCATGCTTTGAGTCACATGGTTTATCTTTTCATTTTTTAACAAATATTTTTGATTACTTTCCTTTAAAGTGTGAAGAATTTCATACATTTACCAAATGCTTTGCAAAGGTCTTGTAATAATTGTACTTTACAATAGTCATAGCAGTATGCACCATTAGTCTGAGAATCAGGCAACATGAATCACCGAAATGACTTTCTGAGACAATGAGAAATTACAAATGACATTTTAATCCTTCAGTATGGCATGGTAAATACCATTTCCCTGGGTAACCTTCGAATTAACTCGCTCTGGTAAATCAACTCACGGGTATAATGTTTGGTACATACGTCCACTAGATATTTATGGAATTCGCGGGTTGTCTAATTTAAAGTACATCAATTGACTGGAACTTAATTATGATACGTAAATGAAATGATTTTTTGAATTGCTCACAAAACAGTATTTGCTCAAATCTCAAAAGGACAAACCTCTTCGTAAGAAAGTGCTTTGTGCTATTTAGATAGTTTAATTATGCATCATTATCTAACATAGCATTGCAGCTGAAAATGCAATGTGCATTTACACACAAAATTTATTTCATAGGATTGGACAATTCAAGATATAGGGATTCCATTCATTGCTGACACTTTCGTTGCTGATTTAGTAGTATGACATATTAAAAAGACTCTCCCAACAAACATAATTTTTAATAATATTTGTGTTTCTGATAACAGTAATACTCAAACAGTTTGTTTACAAAAACATAGCACTTTTCTTATTAAATGAACTTTAACCCAGTTTTTTTGTTACAAAATGAATTTCATATTTAAAAAATATCAGTATTCAGTATTTGATATAAACTGCATTATATGATTTGAAGGAAGACACATTTCTACATGCATGCATTTAAAATTCACTCATCGAGAAGGTTATATTTCACATTCATAAAATTTGGATCGTTATCAATACAATCAATTACATTCATTATATGTCATTCGGCGTATTAAAATTAAACTATATCTACACTTTTGCGATTGATTTATGTTCTATAAAATAGTTTTTTTTTTCTCATGAAGTAAAACAGTATTTATTAAAAAAGCTAAATAAAAAAGGTTTCTATATCCGTATCTTAGTTATTTAATTTTATTAGATAGCTCCCGAACTAATTATGAACTTTCAGATCAAAATGGAGTCACCGGCGTCAACACTATTTACACGAAAATCAATTTCATCGGATGGCATGATTAAACTTGTAATGATTCCCTTTACTGCTAACACCGTCGATCCTGATTTATTAGGACAAGCGGTGTGATGAAGCTGAGAACTTCATCAATTATTATAATTTATAAAATATAGGTTTCTTAGTATAATAACACTAAAATAAGCTGTCAGAAAGCACGACGCATTACTAGCAAAATGTACCGAACTTTAACGCACATTTGATGTTATGTAAGATAATAATAGATTAATGGAGAAAGTAATTCGATATAGAAAAGAAATATAATTTAAAGACTTTACAAAAGCTGTAATTTACAGTTTCACAAAGAATTTTTTTTTAACTTAAATCATTTTAACCATTCATGCGTCCATTTGTGCATTTCGTGCAACCATTTTTCTTCTGTCTGTGATTTATCGTAACGTTCAAATCAATAAACGTATAAATTATCTCCATCATCTTCATGAGTTCTATATAAACTTTTTGTACCTGTTCAGGATTTGATGTTTCAATACCTTCTGCATTTGAAGACAAATATGCAAAGAAATTCTTGGCCGGGATTGACTTTTGTTTTTGCTTCCCCTTTTATTATGTTCTTTTTGAAATTTCTTTCTTTTTGTTTTTAGATAAATCAGTTACAAATTTTAGTTGATTTTTAATGAGAGTAGCAGTCAGTACAGTTGACGTGCTTTTTCTTTGTTTTCGCGCCGCCTTTGATCCTTAGTGTCCGCCTTGGCGGCACCAGAGGCTTATTTAAAGAATCCTATTTCAATAAGTAGTTGCTCAGAGTCCTACAGTAGACATTGAAGTTGACGGGTTCTTTTATAAAGTTGCACCCCTCCCTGACTGTCACTAGAGTGGCATTTATTATATCAGGAGTGCAAGAGCCTCTGCCAATCTTATTTTATATATGAGGACCATGCTTTTTAGAATGAACTGTTTCGTATATGGATAAAAAGGTCAGTTTTATTACACAGTAAATGCATTGTTGCTACAATAGGACTAGCTGTTTTAAGCCAGGTCACGTTTTCCAGAGAAACACGTCTTGGAATACGTTCCCCGTATGGTGTTTGTAAACCTTTCCCTTCAACATATTGAAACATTGCTTATACTACGACGAGCAGCGAATGGGTTATTTGCTAAACAAACGCACAGTTACGTGAAGAAAGAAACACCTTTTTAGGACATGCAATGTCAAATAGTTTTGTCATAACAATAATGATATGTTTATTTCAAGTTCCAAATAACACTTGGAAGGGGAAAAAAATGAAGAAAAAAAACTCTTCCGACGATGTGACATCAGCTAATAAACTAAAACTTTCGTACATGATATGCGATGTATTATTACTTCAGTCAGTTTGTTTTCTGGCGTCATTTATCTGTTCATTTCAAAACTAAAGCGACTTTTAAAACTTGCCCCCATGGAAATTATACGTAGGTCTTTCTTATATGTTATATATATGTGTGTATATATTAATTTTAAAAATGATTTTTTTAATTCGTAAATATTTTGCAATATTGAAAATATAATTATAGAGAAATATTAACACTATTTAAAATTGAAATGAATACATAAAATGTAAGAATTTAGAAATATATCAATTAGGAATTTTGTCTAAAACATTTATTTAGAAAACCGGCGAACAAGGTTTTTGGACCGTGAAACTTGCATTTTTTGTAACGTAACATTTTACTCTGAATTCAAATCCGCAATGGGAATATTTCTATCACCCATAATTTTTGAACAATCGTATTTCATAATTATTGCTTCATTTTTAGAGATTTTTTTCGGAATAACGGATGTACGTAAAATAACAATATAAATAATTCATTTGTACATAGTTTTCAGACACAAAGGCTGCACCATTTTATGAAGGTGTCAACTTTATGTCTTTATCAACAGGCAGTGTATGGAAAGGTGGATCTCTATCAAATCATGTCACGACATGGAGGCAAATAGCTGTTTCCTGAGACTTAATCAGTGCACTTATTAACGCAATAGTATTGCATAGACATTCTTTGTGTACGTATGTAGTAAGTTTGCATTCTGTTCTGATTGCGTTTCATAGGTTATTTCATATATGCCAATTAATTACGTGAATCATTCAGATAACTATTATTTTGTGAGTGGGTATTTTACATTTATAAAACAGCGGTGATTTTCGATTATCCTTGTGAAAAAGTGTTATGCTCTGTATTTTGGCTGTAAAGTATGAATCAGAATAAGAATTGGGACCTTAATGTGAACTAATCAACATGTTTAAAGTGTCTGACTGATTGTGCTCTGGGTTCTAGGCACATACACTTTTCCAATGGGAATTACATTAATTTGGACAGAAAAATATTTTGCATACATTATCGATGAACTTTGAAATGATTCTTTTATCTCCATGTGGTATAAAGTTAGGGCTTTTCAAAAATTTATTTAAAGCAATAGATAAAACGTTTCGCTATTTTATTTAATTATTAAACTATTATTTATTGTTTTCAAATATTTATTTTTAAAGAAGCAGCTAAATAAAAGAAAATTATGGTTTTTTTTAAATACAAAAGTGAAATACCTTTATGCAAAATATAACTTTTATTTCAGATAATATTATTCTCAATAAAACAAAACTTTACCGAAAATGCACTTTTATTAAGTGTAAAATCACAGAAGTATTTTGCAATTAGATCTATCATTTTGAACTTTGTTCTTGTATTAATATGTTCTTTGTAAACAAACATATTCGCAAGATATTATGTAAATTTCCAAGACTTGCATTTACTTAAATCGGAATGACGTTTGTCTGAACTATGTGTTATTTAAATATGCAATATTATTAAATTATGGACTTTTCATTAAAATTCACTCTTCGCAATCTCTAAACTAATATTCTACTAAACATTAAGATAATAGTTATTAGTTGATTTAGTTAACTTTGCTAATAGCAAAGTGTATACATTGACTTGTGCTGGTTATTTTTCAAGACAGAAAAATATACATACGTTCGTTCATTTCAGAAACCGTTTTTCTGTTTGAAATGTTCTGCAGCAAAAAACTTTAATGTCATTGTAAAGTCATGCTTTTAATTTACATCACGTAATACTTGTAGAAGTTGTTTTGAAATTTTTGGAATGGAAGTCAAACTCAATTAAAAGGAAAAAGATTTATGAGACGGATATATTCGTTGAGCATAGATTACTATGCATCATTCTGTTCTGGATTTTTGCACAAAGAAAAAAAAATATTATTGTCAGTCACTCTTAAGTGTGAACTCTTAAAATATCAAAAGGTTTTTAATTTTTTTTTTCACTGCGTACTGAGTGATTAAGTTCTCTAAGACACAGTAATGTGTATATAAAATCACTGTTATTGGATGGCAGTATATATGGAATAAATACAAATTTAAATAAGCATAAATATTTGCAATACATAGAAAAAAAATACACTCTCTGTGATATTTCAATACAATAAGCAGTGCCATGGAAGATTATATTAATCAGCACAGAAAAGAACTTAGAACATATATGTATATCGTCTTTCCAATTAGAAAGTACTCCGTCTTCATTAGGTTAATCGATTAATTCTTAAACACCGGTTTGATTATTGTACATGTCCAATATTCAGATATTAGATGTCTTAACGCTCTTATGTCTGACAGATATAATGGCATCTGTCAAGGCAATATTTTTCACATTTGAATGTGTCTCAAGCTACATAATGTTGTACAAAAATCATCATTTGTGAAAATTTTCCATTCATTTCTTTTTTTAAGAAGAGTTTTACTGAAGCATGCAGTATTTATAATTTGGCATATGGTGAACACTCTCTACCGAATAAAATTTGTAATTTCGCTGTTGAAAATGCAATTTTTATGTGAAACACAAACACAGGTCATCCGAAAACATCTGAAGATTTCAAATTGCAATCATTATTGGAAGACGTCTTATGTAAATACAACTCTCAGAGCGAATATGAATAGCAGAAAATATAAAAAAAACTACATTTTTCTGCATAAAAAGATCGGAAATTAATAACTGCATATCGGAGTACCTGTGTGTCACTCGTTTAAGATAAGACCACAACCAGAAATCGTAAATTGTGAAATATGGAGCTCTCTCAAGCTATTCTTTAAGCTACGCATATTAGCTAGGAGATGAATATGAAATGTTAACTCTGCATAATCCATCACTTAACTTACCGTGTTCTGTGTATTGCATGTTGCATATAAATGCGTTTTCCTTTCTCGCATGACTTTTTAAAAAAAAACAGCTTGATCTTTCTGGGATGTACGCGCCAGTGTTGCAAAATTAAAAATATCTAACAATAATCCTAATCCTAACTAATATTATAAATGCGAAAGTGAGTTTCTTTGTTTGTTTGTTTATTGCGCTTTCACGCCTAAACCGCTGACTCAATTATAATGAATTTTGGTACAGAGATAGATGGGATACTGGAGGATACTCAGAATTTTAGTTTTTTAATTACTTTTTTAATTCTTAATTTAAAACCGTTTATACGTTTCCATGCTTGGCGAGTTTCGCCGTATAAAATGATTCATGTTTTGAGCTAACATAAATGCTATTACTTCAGTGAAGAATCGCGTGCCTAAAAAAACATAAAATACCACGGAAATTATGCCAGTTTTACGCCCGTTTTATTAATCTATCTATCTGTAATTATAAAAATAAATGTTCTCCAGACAAATCTACAGCACGCATAGCTCTGAAAATTTGAGAATATGATTTCGATAATGCGCACCTGAGGCTCAGAATTTTGAAATTTGAATTACTTTCTTACTATTAATTAAAAAACGTTTTTAGGTGGTCATGCTTGTCGAGTTTCACCCACACAAAGTGATTTATGCTTTTCAAATAAAGCAGAAATTCTATTTGCAGAATCACTTACATTTGAAAAACATGAAATGGCATGAAATTACTTTAGTTTTATGCCAAATTAGAAAGCATAAGAAAGAAAAGGACAAATATGTTTCTTAAAGTTCATAAATTTCCAAATCCTACCAATAATATAAATCAGAGATTCTAAAACTGTGCGTCTCGGCACCCTGGGGTTCCGCTAGCGTATGCATGGGGTGCCGTGGAGATAATGGAGAAAAGTCTAAGTTCTGGACCTGGGGTATTATAATTAAAAAAATCATCTAAACCGGTATCCCACAAAAAAAGTTGGCCAAGCCGATTAAAAGTGGTCGAAAACAACAAAAAAAAAAAAAAAAAAAAAAATCCGTCAAGTTCGAGTGAGTTTAGTGTCCAGTCTCCTCTTTCACAGTCTACCTCCTTTCCTATTCATAGGTAACCCGCTGCGAAAGTTTTTAGCCGAGAAGCCTGCCCTACAATGCCTTTAGCCTCACAAAGGTGCAACGGCGAAAAAAATTTCGGAACTCCTGATATAAATGTGTACGTTTGTGAGTTTGGATATTTGTGACTGAATCACGCAAAAATCGCTGAACGGATTGGGATAAAATTTGGAAGGAAGATAGCTTATACCCTGGATTAACATACAAGCAACCTTTCGTAGATATTCCTAAAACAATTCTTTTACAAAGACACTCAAAATAATTCTATTCCATTACGCTCTAAGGGCACTTTGTAGCTACTGAAACAATTCTAGCACTTTTTCCACTGATTGAAAGTTACATTATTCCTGAGTAATATCGTTTGTTTCTTTGTGGATTAAGGTCGATTGCCTGCACTAAGCCCCTAGGCCAATTAAGGAATGCCCCGTGTGAGGGACTTTCTAAGAGATGCTATCCCTTATTTAAGCAATGTTTCGGAGAAAACTACGGAAAACTCCGCTAGGGCGACAGGCGCGACTGGGTAATTTAACCTAGCACCTCCAACCTTCCAGTTTCGAGAGCAGACCCTCTCAGCCACTGGTGGGGCCGCTGAGTATTATAGGCTACATTTTATGCATATATCACAAATAGTTCTTTTGCAGGAATACTCATAAGAAATTCATTACGCTGTATGTGTGTCTCAGTAGTTAATGAACCAATTCCAAATCTTTTTCCACTAATAGAAAACTGCACTAATGCTGATTAACATAAGCTGAAATTCATGCAAATAGAATGAATATTTCTCTTACAGAACACTCAAAATAGTTCACAAATATTCTCGTAACTGTCGCTATTCACTAAATGCGTAAAAAAAATCTAAATTTAGTAACTCTGCATACTCTCTTATTTTAAATGAAGTTTACTAGTATGTATTATACTTCCTTTTCAGTAAGTAAAAAATAAATAATATTTAAATAATCACTTTTGTCTACAGTGCAAACATTGGCTATTCACACATGCTTCATTCGTATTAAGCTAAAATTTGGCAGATAGACAGTTGATAGATAGTAAAAATCAGTTAAGAAAATGATTTTTGAAAATTCACATTGAATGCCAGCCCAGAGTGCTCCAGAGTTAAATAAACACTTCCAGCTGCACACAGATTCATCTGCGGGTGCTGTTGGCGGATCTTTATCACAAAATATTGACGGAAAGGAATACCGCATTGCATTCTTTAGGAAACGATCGTCAACTACTCAACAAAAATGGGCAACTATAGAAAAAGAAGCTTACGCTGTATTGGAGGAGTTAAAGAAGTTTGATACGTAGATCTTCGGGGCGGAGGTGCAAGTGATATCAGACCACAATCCGGACTATCATGTTGGGCTCTAGCGATATAACGTAATCTATAACGTATATGAAATGGCATCAACACAGTAATGGTGGCAGTGAGCCTCAAGGCGACTTTATAATCTTCTTGAGGCTCACTGTCATCCAGTGGAATCTCTCCTGTGGTTTTGAAGGTATTTATCAAAATGTTGTGGTTATGCAACATTCTTTGAATTTTCAATTCAGTATCTCTTTCAACTCCTTCAGTGCACTGGCAATAACGATTGACTTAATCTTCTTCATTACCCATAAAATAAACTTGCAAAAATGTATGCTGAAAAAATTATGCTGAACTAATTTGGTGGTATAACTGACGTTGTACAAAAAACGTTGGCGAAAACCCATTCTTATCTCTTATCTACTCCATATGATGTTATCTGAAAGCATGAATTTTACTTTCTGATTTTATTTAAAAAGTACCATGATTCACCTCCAACATAGACATATAGAGTTTTTAGAATTTCTTTTGGTTTACCAAGTAAAGGAAGATCAGCATGGATGGCATGCTGATGCTGATACAACTCCGCGCGGGGAACATAAGAGGTGCTATAATGCACCGACAATAAATGAAGTTGCTGCCGTAGTGAGAGGCGTCCAGTTTTCTTCACGAGATATTGTGTTACGAGCACAGGATAATACACTGACACGCGTAGCCGATACTCATAAGTTCTATGACGCTTTCTTGCACCCATTAATTTTTAGCCAGGGACAGAAGGGATACCATTTTGATATTCCGCTCATTAATCCCACTACAAAACAGCCAGTTTCCAATAAAAAGGTTCCCTGCATGGATTTTTACGCCTATCACATAATGCTTCGAGAAGATGTACATCAAAGTAGAGAGCGAACGTCTTCATTATATTTCTTTAAATCAGAAAAAAAAAAACTGTGAGCAGAAAATTACATTCCCCTGCAAGATGCGATTAGCATGGATGGTAATATAAACCCGAACGATTTAGGACGAATGGTTATTCCTCCCTCTAATTTTGTGAACAGCGCCCGCTATCTGTATGAATATACGCAAGAAACTTTCGTCTAAGTGCGCACTTACGGCAGGCCCTACTTATTTGTGACTTTCACCTGTAATCCCTCATGGAAAGAAGAAACAGAAGAACTTATACCCGGTGAAAAAGTTATTGACCGATATCACTTCGTTGTCCGAGTGTTTCGTTTAAAAGTCCAAAAACTAGTGAATGTTATTACAAAGGGGAAATGTTTGGAGATGTCCAGTGCCACATGTATTCCACTGAATGGCGAAACGAGGCTTGTCACATGTGCATCTTCTTATTCGTTGAAAGAAAAGCTGCGTCCCAACCAAATAGATGATATAATAAGCGCTGAGATTCCGGATCCAGAACAAGATAAGGACTTGCACGACACTGTAGTCAGAAACATGATTCATGGTCCATGTGGAGCACTTAATCAAGCAGCGCTTTGCATGAGAAATGGAAAATGTACCAAACAAATCCCCCCAAGAACTGCTAAAGGAAACAGTATACAGTGATAATTGTTATATTTTATACAAACGAAGAGCACAGGAAGATGGTGGTAAAAGTGTTACAATGCAGACTCGCTGTGGAGTGTTTCAGACTTTTGATAAAAGCTGGGTTGTGCCATACTCACCCATTCTATGTAAAATATTTAATGTCCACATTAATGTAGAAACCTGCAACTCTGTTCGTACGATTAAATATATTTGCAAATACATTAATAAAGGAAGCGATCAGGCGATCTTTGAAAGTGTCGCGCAGCCTCTTAACCCTTTCGCGCCGACTGTCACGTATACTTGCCAGCAATAAACGTTTAAATATAATTACAGAACCGTTTAAATACTCACTCTAAGGAACATTATGAAACAACACGTTGATATTTCTGTAATTTCATGGATTTAGGGTTAATAGCAAAAAATTCTCCAGCCTTGGACAGAAGTGAAAGAGACTGCCGGTCTCAAAGATAAGTGGGCGTTTGCGCTTCCCCGTCGTGAAGGTGTTAATGAAGTACAAAACTATCAAGCAGAGCGATATGTCAGTAGTAATGAGGCATCTTGGTGGCTCCTACGTTTTCCTTTACACGAAAGACATCCGGCTGTTATTCATCTTGCCGTGCACTTAGAAAATAGACAGCGTGGTTTGTTTTGTTTGTTTGTTTAATGAGAGTAATTTCGAGGAAAATATTTCATCACCTCCTGAAACCATATTAACTGCCTTTTCCAGCTTTGTCAGACAGATACTTTCGCATAAACATTATCGTATTCCGAAGTCCCCCGTTTTTACACATGGAACTCCTCAAACAAGTTCTGGAAACGCAGCCTTCAAGGCACACCTGTTGAAGATTGGCCGACAGGCCAAATCAACTGGTGTAAATCAACAATATTGTAAATCATCCAACGCTCTTGGTCGTCTCTACACCGTACTTGCAACGAACTTTGAATGATTTTATCTGCGCATGTTATTACATCATGTTCGAGGCCCAACTAGCTATATAGACCTTAAAACTGTCAACTTTCAGGAATGCGGAACTTATACAGAATCATGTGAAGCTCTACATTTGTTAGTGAACGATAACCACTCCGACGAAACTATGGAGGAAGCCGTACAATGCCGATCACCAGACAAAATCAGGGAACTTTACGCAATTCTCATACCATCTTGAGACCTTTCCAATCCTCAAACATAAATAAAATACAAAGAATAGATGGCAGAAGATATTTTGCGGCGCCTGCAGCAATTAAATGGAGATATGACTTTTAATGAGCACATCTGCAATGAAGCACTGACAAAAATTCAAAAGAAGATTATGACAATGGCGGGAAAGGGGCTAAGTGATTTTGGAATGGTAAGCCCTGGACGATCACATGACTTAAACGATATGACTTAATGACTTAAAAAATGACTTAAACGAATGACTTAAACGATGAAACTGCTCGCGAATTAAACTATGATTTCAGAGCGTTGCCAAAGCAAGTAACAGGATTAGTTCCTCGGGTGCTTCCAGAAGAAAGTAACGTCTTTCAACAGGTGTTACGTCAAGTGTAGTCAGGGAATGGTGCACTATTCTTTCTTGACGCCCCTGAAGGAATCGGGAAAACGTTCTTGCTCAACTCATTATTGGTGTTCATAAGAAAAGATCAGAATATAGCTGTTGCCGTGGGTTCTTCTTGTATAGCCTCTACACTACTGAACGGCGGCCGTACTGCCCATTCCGTTCTAAAACTGCCATTAAATCTTACACAGGATGAGTCAACTATCTGCAATTTCAACAAAAACAGCTCTCCAGGTATAATGTTACGTCAATGTAAACTTTGGGTGTGGGATGACAGTACGATGCCTCACAAAAAATCTATAGCGGCATTAAACCGAACCCTTCAGGATTTACAGAGACAGTACAGATATTATGGGAGGAATTGTAATTTTACTGGCTGATGACTTCCGACAAACACTACCGGCAATTCAGAGGGGCACATCTGCAGATGAAATCAAAGCCTGCCTCAAGTCATCAAGCTTACAGGCATAAGTTAAAAATTCAGCCTAACAACGAAAATGATAGAGCACCTTTTTAATAACGTAGATTTAGGACGTTAGGGACATTATTAAAAATTGACGATAGACGGTTGGACACAGATGCTGTAGGTGGTATTTTACTTACAGACGAATTCTGCAATTTGGTGGAAAATGATGTGGAACTCATTGCTAAAGGTTACCCGGACTTACAACAAAATTTAAATTATGATCACTGGTTATGTGCAAGAGCAATTATCGCTTCGAGAAACGGAATCGTTAACAAAATCAACATTGATATTTTGAAAGAGGTGCAGGGAGAAATAAAAGAGTATTTGTCAATAGATACAATCATTGACACGGAACAGAACAGTTCATATCCCGCTGAGTTTTTAAATTCTCTTGAGCTATCGGGTGTACCCTCGCATAAACACCAATTGAAATAAGGTGTATCAGTTATGCTTATGCGAAATATAGATGCGCCCAGTTTATGTAATGTGATGAGGCTTAAGATTACGCAATTAGGGCGAAATATATTCGGTGGTACTATTTTTTCAGGTACGTGAAAATTTGAAAGTGTAATCATACCTCGAATCCCAATAATTCCTACTGACCTACCATTTCGATTCAAAAGGGTCCAGTTTCCAATCAAACTTAGTTTTGGCACTAAGCGCAAGGGAAGCATTACAGTTAGCAGTGGTGCATTTAGAATGGCCAGCTATATATAGTATGTTCGGGTGTCGGAGCCCAGAATTTGTATGTATTAGCGCAAAATGGAAGGGCATACAATATAGTATACAGCGACATCCTGAAATAATGCTCTATTCTGTGCTTGTGATTGTAACCGCCAAGGAAAAGCAGAGTTAATAAGAGATGTTGATGAACTTAGAATAAGTAATCAACATATATAGATGAGAATAGAATAAGTATAAAGAGGGTTAAGATAAAATTTAAGATGGAGTGGAATCTTCAGTTCGCGGTGAGGTAGTTAATTTATTTCCTTTTGTAATTATTTAACATCTACTTGTATCGACCAGCAACGAGAATTGGGGACAAAATCAACATCAATGGGGACCATAATACGAGCAAAGCCGCGCGTAAAAGCTTGTAAATTATAAAACAATTGGGTAAACATTATTACATTTTGTGAGAGTTGCAATTTTTTTTCTGCGTTCATTAAAACAAAATATTGTGATATTAAGAATGTGTTCCTGTGAAAGAAAAGTAACGAACAACCTAGACGTAAGATTTTTGAAAAATCGTAAAATTATGGGAATTCTCTGTTTTCCAGTTCTTTCCAAACATACAGTGTTAAGAATGCGATGATGCGGCGTTGTACGGTGTACAAAATAGTAGTACCAGCTACTAGTTGCAAATTTTATATCTAGGTTTTTCATAGAATCCTAAAATCGTTAACTACCTTGATATATGCTTTTTCCAGTCATTTCCGTCGAACTATTGAATATGCTACATGAAATTAAAATGTAAATGCAATTATTACAACGTACTTATTTCTTGAAGTTTATGTGAAATATATTTATCTACTCACATTTGAGCAGCAAAATGTTTATTTAAGTTTAGTATGGGACATTACTGAAGTTTTGAAGCGTAATATTAATTTCAGGGAATGCATTTAATTTCTCTACCTAAACCAATCAATATATAGCGAAACTTTCCCAGTCCTTCCTACTTCATTATACATGAACAAGCCACAATGTCGTTTCCCTAACTAATAAATCGTGCGAGTCAAACAGTCTGATAGATTCGTATGAGTAAGCTGTTTGCATTCCTCAGGAACTATTTATATTACATACTTCGACTAGTGATTCCTATTAAAATTCCACCCACGCACACAAATCTAAAGTGACTTGATAGTAATGAGTTACGGTGCTTGCTTTATTTACAGGGGATTTATCAAGGTGCAAAGAAAAAAAATGAATTCTAAACACTCCTGTGAGATATTGTGAAGTTTATTGCTTAGGAAGTTAATTGAAATGCGTTAAAACGATGTACTGCTTCTGCATTAGTATGAAGTACTAAAATAATACGATTAAGACTGAGCTTAATATTGTGTTTTTAAGCATAATTGCCTTAAATTATTTAAATTTAACATATAATTTAAATATATCGCTTGTAACAGACATTCCTCACGATGTCAAAAAAGAAGCTTAATAAATAAAAATGCACCGAGTTCAAGTAAAAAGAATATATTGTGTTACTTGTTGTACTCATGTAATTAAACTTAATGATTAATACCATTTTTAGAAACCGTACTTTTTTATTTCATTTTGCATGACTTTCAGATATAAGAGTTGCTGTTTTTATTTGAGTCTGTCACGTTTTTACTTGCTGGATTTGGACTGTTTGCATCTCCGTTTAAATGAACATCCCCACGGTTCAAAAGGACTTTTATATATTGTTCCCGGATATTGACTGTTCTCTTTCAGACTTTTTTGTCCTATTTTCATGCATCTTTAAAGAAGGAAGTTTTTTTCAGGAGAAATGACAAACGGTTTTCCGAAAAACCAGATCTATATGGTTTTGGATCGTGCTTGTTGATTCGACTATAATTATCTGTTGATTCCATTGTTCTAATCGGGGTGATCATTACCCATTTTCTAATTATGTCTGTTATTCTAGAATCAATTCATTTCTGTTGTTATTAAAGTGCATTTAACACTATTCTGATTAATTTTGTTCGTGAAGTCTCGTCTTCTCTTTTAGAATATGGAACCGGAAGTTTTTTCTGGTGAGTATTGTTCGAAAGTCTTAATATTAATCATGCAAAATATTATTTAAATGCCATTCTATTAGTCGACCTCAATTGTTTTAGCAATATTTGTTAGCGTATATATATATATATATATATATATATCTTATAAATAAAAATGAAATTCTGTTTGTTTGTTTGTTTGTTTGTTTGTGGATTTGATTCGTATACAAATCCACAAAAATGGACCTATCGGCCTGAAATTTAGTACAGATATGTAAAATAATATAGAATAACTCATAGTCCACTTTAAAACTTTGAAAGTCCACCCGTTCCCGGAATTTAAGAGATTTTTTATGCTCTTCACGCAAAAATCTTTCCGTAATTGTAACCCCTGTAGTGAAAAAAGTGTGAAATAAAGATCGTGGTTGCCATGTGTGGCGATTTCGCCGAATAAAATGTTTTAAATTCTCAAAGTAAAAATAAAAGAATAATAATGATTTTTTTTTGTTAGTTTATATTCGTAAGGTTATTTTTTTTAATTATAATATCGTGTGCATGGGAAAACAGAGCAGGAATGAAATGTTTTATACGCAAAACAGTAAGAATTGAAGATTTCTGAGGCTAATATGTTAAAATTTTTTAGTTTGGCGAAAAAATAAAATGGCTCAAATACCGATTTTGTGAAAGTGAGTTCTAGCGGTTTGCACAGATTTCGGCTTGGCGCAATTTATTGAGAGCTTAAGGAAATAGATTTTTGAAAACAAGTGCAAAGGCTTTATTAGAATACAGCGTTAAATTTTAATGATCCGTGAAGAAATAATGCAGTTATTAAGGGATTTCAATTGATCTATCTCCAGAATTCTCGCCAAATGAGTACATTGATTTAAGTTGGGGGAATTCCGCCAAATTTCAGAAAATTGAAATCTTCTCATTTAGTACATCGGAGTAAGGATGAATAAAACACGTTATAGTTGATAATTTTAAAAAATTCGGCTGTATTAAGGGATTCAATTTTTCAAATAAAGGCTTGCTTTACTTTTTCGCGGTCGAACCATTTCCCATATATTATTGCTGCTAAGTCAATGCTTCGAATGATTTCCTGAAAAAACGCTTGCAAAATGGCGTATGTTGGCACTTTGGCGAGGCTTAGATTTGAAACTGGATTTTATTTCAAACTGGGATATATAATGACACTGGTTATAGATAAAAATGTATGTTGGTATGAGTGTATGAGGTTGAAAAACTCCAGCACCGTTGAGCACCGTTGCACCATGAAATTTGGTTCACCTAAGTCTTTTATCATGGAGAAGCTTTTTATGCTATCCGTTTTCCTCTAACTTGCCACCAGGTGGCGCAGCAGAACGTCGAATTCTATTCCGTTTAGCCGTTTGCTATGCGAATATCGTCCAACCGATTTCGATGAAATTTGGTACGCGCGAATATTAGAACACGGAGAATATTTTTCACTATCCATTTTGCTGTAAATTGCCGCTAAATGGCGCTGAAAAGCATCAACTTCTATACCGTTCGACTGATCGGCATAAAATTTTTTATACTTACACATTTGAGCACGAAGAATATATTCTAACTGCGTTCCTTTTGATGTTACTCACCACTAGATGACACTGCAATGCATTATTATTTTAACTCGCCACTAGATGACGCTGCAGCAGGCCAAATTCTTGACCATTCAAACGGTCGCTATGAAAATCAGTATACATAGCTATTTGAACAATGAGAATATTTTGGCGTTATCCATTTTGCTATAACTCGCCACTTGACGGCGCTGTAGCAAATCATTACTTTATTGAACCACTGGATGGCCCTGCAGTGTATCACTTCTTGACTGTGAAAATGATCGCTATAAAAATAGGTATACTTAGATATTTGAACACGGGGAAGAGTTTGGCGCTATCCATTTTCCTATAACTTGCCACTAGATGTCGCGTCAACACATGAACTTCAGGACTGTCCAGCCGATAGTCATGAAAATTCGTATACATCGATATCTGAATGCGAAAAATATTTTCGCCGTATCCGTTTTGCTAAAACTCGCCACTAGATTGCGCTACGCCGCATGGCCTTCTGCACCGTACAAACGATTGCCTTGCAATTCGGTATGCATGATTATTGGACACAATATAACGCGATATCCACTTTGCTATATCTGTTTATTACAATGAATAGTAATCACCACAAATCGTAATATCAAAAAGTCCATTCATTCCCGTGCGAAGAACGGGTACTTCAGCTAGTATATATATATATATATATATATATACATACACAAACATGTACATATAGCATGGATCGATGGAGGTGAATATAGGGTCCGTTTTGCGTTCTCCTTCACGAAATTATCATTTAAAACGGCCCCTTCACAAAATTTCAGTCGATTAAAATGGTCCTTCATTGGCATTTTACCCTATATTTTAATGTGTTTTATAAATTATTTTAACAAAATGATGACTTTTATAGAAAAATGGAATGAAAATTCGCTAGAATAAATGTTGAAATAAGAAAATGAAGTATTGAAATTTACGAAAATAAGTAATTTTCACAAAATGGGACCCTGGAAAAACTTCCTGAATCGACCCCTGCATAAACATAGGGAGAAAAGCGAACGGCATTATAGAATAGTAGGGAAATATATGGAATGCGGAGTTTTCGTCTTTTTGGTATTACTGTCACTAGGTAACACCATGAACTATTCAAGAAGGATTCTCACTTTATACTGCACTCAGAAAAGCCCGCTTTTTATTGTCATACCACTCGCTACAGAACAAAATGTGTTTGGTGATTTTCAAGAGTTCCTGCAGATGCGTTTTCAAACATTTTAACCTACTAGTATATGCTCGACTTGCACTTTAATGTTAAGCATAATGTATACTAAAATAAAATTACTTTGTTGTGTTGTGGTTGTTTTTGACCCGACAGTGCACTTTTCTCAGATGACGTGTCGGGTATTATGGACTACTAGGTCATACTGTGATGGATTTCATGGCATGAACTAAAGTACTTGAAAGGAAAACATGGGATGTATTTTCTAGAACAGAAAATCTCGTGAATATCAACGAGGGGAAATTTCCATTCATTGCTCCAGCTATTCCCTGAGGGCTTAACTTGACTAGACCAGAGCACAGAAAGAAGATTATGCCTGCGACTTTTGTAAATAGAAACAAAAATGACTTTAACATATTTTAAAATATGATGGTTAAAAACAAAAATTTTTTAAAGTATAATTATTTTTTTTCTCAGTTTAAACCACCTATTCCATATTACCCGATTATTTTATATCAACTTCCATTTGTAGCTATTATTTTAATAATTTTTTCTATAACAACAATATAAAGAATGTTTCTCTTTACAAGTGACATTCCATTACGATTAGTTATTTTATGTACTAATGCTGATTTTGAAGATTTTATTCAAAAACTTGTAGAGATATTTTAAAAATGTAAAATGCATTTCATAATAGCCTCCTCTCTTCTATACATAATATTCATAAATGCTTGTTTGCGTGATGCATAGATATCAAAGATATAAGTCTACGTTAAAGACTCCCAAGAAACATTTTAAATAAAAGCAACAGATGACGTACAAAAGTGTAGCAATAATTTTCTTAGATCCTTTCTAGAAACCAATTAAATAATCTTGTTCCAATATTATAGAGAACGGATTGTGAAAAAAAGAAACAGGTATTCTTTCACAAAGTTTTACAGTTTTCTAAGCATTAGCATATTTCACTTCTCAATTATATGCGCTTGAAAATAACTTTAATCCTTTTACATTCGCTCAGGTGAGTTCTCGTTTGACTGAAGAGCCATCTACTCTACTACTACAGCAAAGAAAGTGAACAGCCTTGCACAAGGTTTTTGACCTTCGAAGCAGTTAAGGGTATGGGTACGTTATACCTGTGCTTATATTTCGATCAATAAAATAACATGTTAATAGTACTTTTCTTAATACAATATTTGTTTTTCATTTACAGTGTTAAAACGAAATGCAAATTATGATTTTGAGACTATTACACTAAATCAAAGAGATCTGAGATTTTAGTATTGCCATTTGTCAATGGGAATTTGCATAGTCAGCAGAAAATAGTGAAAGAAATTAACATTAGTCAATAAAATAGCTATGATAATTAAAAAAATATTTCACGTCGTTTTATGAATAATCCTTATTAAATTATGTATAAAAAAGAATCTTTTATTTTCATTTTTACTTTGGAAGGAAATGATAACTGTAGTCAAACCAAATTTACTTAATTCTTAAATTCATATGCATATTACGTAGTTAAGTATTCGTAATGGTTTTCGCAAAATCTAAACAATATTTGTACTTTAAGATGTATTTGACAGAATGTTTTTATATGACATAATGACAGAATGTAAATATTTAATTATATTCTTTAATAAATATTTTTCAAAGCATTTAACTTTAAAAAAAAGTAACTTTTCTTTTAAAAGCCATTCTTAATGCATCTAAAAAGTAATAAGACTTGAATTAGAGTTGTTTCAAACTTTATAATTCACAATTTAGATCTAGGGGGAGGAATATATAAATCTCCCTTGACAAAGAAAGAGGTGATATATAAAAGCAGAAAAATTGTCAGTAAATATCAGCTGTCGTAAAAATGTTCATTGAACTAAAAATGATATCACTGGAAATTTAAAAAGAAATTAAATTTAAAAAAAACCCGTATTTTTCACTAAAAATTGTAAAGTAAATTTGAAATTTATTGCTTTTCCATTATTTCCTTTTCTCTTACATATTTATACAATGTATCATTAAAAAATAACCCACTTACTCTGCTAATGTGTGAACTGAGTTTATAACAAAATACGTGTAAAAAACTAATCACTTGTTTCGGCAAAACATTGATATTTTCATTTTAAAACGGCTTACAACTTAAATAATTAAATAATTTATTGTAGGTTTAGAATCTGAATATATAACAAAATGGTTAATTTTAATCTTTTTGAAGAATTATACCCGTAACGTCTGTGGTAGATATATTAAACAAACCAAAAGTTCAAGTTAAGTTGTTCTTTAATATATAAATTGCATTTTCATTTATATGTTTATAAATATTAGATTGTATTATTCAAATGTAAGTATTGCTATTTAAACAGCGTGAATATTTTAAATTCCTCTTGGGTTTATTAATGCTATAGAAACTTCTAAAATATTAATTTAGATTCATAAGTGTCTGAACAGTAGTGGTAATTTATACATAGACAATTTATACCAATGAATGTATCTATATTTTCAGAAATAATTCAAAGAAAAAAATATGTCTTTAATACCAATGCATTTGATTTTATTTAGTGTTTCAGATTCACAGATTTCAAAAGCATTAAATCTTTATTGCTCATTTTCAGGATTCAAATCGCTTAGTGTTTAATATTACGAGTGTTATTCTTAGAATGAAGAATTTTCAACATAAAAAGATAATACTAATAATTTAATTGAAAATACAGTTATTTTCTTCTTCTTTTAATTCTTTATTTTAATTTATGACCACAAATATTTACGAAAAAATTCTTGAAAAGTTTCTATATCGATTTTTACACACATTTGTGACATGCATCATACAATAAGCAACACATCCAGATAACGCAGTCCTATCGATTAAGTGACGGGGAAGCAATGAGAATGACTGTTAGGCGTCAGCATTGGCATGGTGGATATTGGAACGATGTTGGCCTGTATCGGCAACTGAAGCTGGCATGAGCAAAAGAAAACGGAGTTTTGGGACGCAACGGTACGATGTCAGCTAGACTTTTAGGGTTAGCACTTTAGCAGGTGGTGTCGGCGAGGTACTGTACCAACGAATAAAACCGGTATTCGTCGAAAAAGAGTTTCTTAAATAAATTGTAAAACTGAATAATAACCCATGTTAGTGACACTTATAATTTATGTTTTCGATACGAAACTACCATTTACAGTGTTTTATGTTGAAAAAGCTCAAATGTTGTGCATAGGCACAAAAAGCAATGAACTTAATAATCATGAATGTAAGACAATATTTGTTTTATACCCATGGCTATTTTTTGGCCATAAATCCGGCAAGTGTGAAAGTTCAAACATGAGACGCTTTCTATATTTGTAATTCTCTAAGTCGATGGAAGATAGTAGGATTAACACAATTCGTTTTCTACGATTCTTTTTTCTTTAAACCAAACCTGACTTTTGATAATCATATACCCAAAATAATTGTTTAAAGTAAGTTATTAAAAAATAGTGGATGAAGTGAAACTGGTGCTATTCGTTAAACAGATCATTCGTAGCAGTCATAATAATTAGACGACTGCTTATCGTAAAGAAATTACATAATTATTGTGAACTCTGTTGATTTAGATTTAGGTAATATAATAAACTTACATATTGTAATACCAGTTACAAGATAATTTTATTGATGTCATTGGAACCAGTGAGAAGAAAACGGGAATAACTCCATCAACATTTTCGAGAAAATAACAAAAAATACTGTTCCCTGCTTTCCTTCAATGTCTTATAGTTACCATATATCGATATCTAACACCTACTATCGAAAACAGAGGAATCTTTTCAGTCTTTCACTCATCTGTGAGTCTTGCGTTCAACCCAAAATTGGCTGTCCCTGTTCAAAACCTACAAAAAATGGATTTATTCCCTTTTCTTGTTATCAGTTCATTAGGAAATTCTTTTAAGACTGATTTTAAACTATTATTACTAAACATTATTTTTATAAATTTAATTATATTCTTACATTATATAATAAGGTTAATGATATTTCATTGTTATACATTGCTTTTTTATTACAAATATTTTTTGCTGTAATATTACATCTAATAATTATTTTATTTTCATTTATTTTCATTTTACTATATAATGCAATATAATATGTAATAAAGCCTAGATCTAACCGTATATGATATAATGTAAAAATTGAAATTTATCTACTTATTCTAGATACTAGATTTTCATTCTATACATTCGTAACTGTTGTTTGATTTTAATAGTGTTTAAAATTATTTAAAATTAATTTTCTAAGAAATAAACGGTATTTTCATAAACTTTATGATACAGAAATTTTACATCTGAAATGCTCACGGTATTACGTTTTAATGCATATGTGACACAGATCACGTATTTTTGGATACGAAATCATTGTTTTTGACCCGGCTCTGAAAATCAAATTTTTCGTTTATATTGAAGTGCACTTCCCCATTTCTCTTTTTTTTAACGTTTACAAAAATGATTGCCCCACATTTTATTGTTTTGTAACTTTTAGCAAACTTGGCGTCGGAAAATGCAATTAGTATTCAAAAATGTGTGTTCTCCTACCCTTCGCGGTGTTAAAGCTTAGGGAGAGAAAAATCTGTTCACGAGTTGACGTTCCCGAAATCTAGCCCTTAGCGTGTGAATTATTGATGTTTTGAACTTTCTCTTTAAATTTATGCTATCGGTGATTAGAACCCGTTAGCGGTCTGGTGTCATGAGGCTTGTAAATACCTCCAATTGCAGAAAAGCTCTTGGTATTAGAATCTGGTTTATCTGTTAAATACTTTTTGTATGCTTAGCATTTTCAAAAACTAATCTATACATTTTAAAAGCCAAAATAAGAAAATCTCCCTTATACTCGAATGATTTTTTTGAGAAGGTGTATATAAACTAAGGTGACCAGATTTTTGGACAAACAATTGAGGACAAATAAGTGTGGTGTCTGCAATTCTAAATCAAATCTTGGGGAATTTTTAATTCAATGTTTTCTCAAATAAGCTTCTATTTATTCAAGTAAAACATTATTAACAATCACAAAATGAAGGATGCAGAAGGATTTTTTCTTTGGAGGGGAGGGAGCGGAGAGAAAACTGTTATAAATAAAACTTCTCCAAATTCTGTTTTATGTTTGGGGCCAAATAAAAAAACATAATACATACATAATAATAATAATAATAATTAACATAAACCTAATACAGTGTAAAATGTTAAATGAAATAAGATATTAGCCGCTGTCATTTTTTGGTAATGACAGTGGAATTGCATGCCATTTTGATTCACGATGAACAAATACTTATTACCTCTCAGTATAGAAATTACATGAAAATTATATAGTATTCAGCAAAATTTCTGCACATTTATGAAAACTTATCTACGCAATTTGTCAGGATAGTGGTTTGTTTTAAATACCTAACAGTTAAAAAGCCTTTTTCACCACCCTTTTATAAATAAGGTTGCATTTTTCGCTGTTTTTAAAGATAGAGTCTCCGTAATTGCACCAAAATTCAATAATTTTTAAACAGGACTATTATATTAAGTGCTTTATTTCAAAGCGCGTGTATGAATATTACCATAGAACATCCCCAATTCCCAATCTAAATTTTAATTTCCTATTAAAAATTTATTCCGTATATATAATTCTTTTTAATGCAATGCATTCAATTACGCTTAAAATTAACAGCGATAATCGATAAGACAAATTGAAAACCGTTCTTTTAAATATGTCGGTTGCGTAAAAGCTTACAGAACCACAAAGCTTTTCCGTGGGGCTGATCCATCTCCAATTAATTTAAAACTTTCGGTTTGATATACTTATGATTACGCATACTTCTCAAATTCTAAGTAAATGTAACTTCAAAAGAAATTAAATTTGAGCAAAGCGTAGAACGGAAATTCATTATGGACTTGATAAGAAAATGCAACATTTATTGAGAAATATTTCCTACAAAATGCTAGATTAATATCATTTATCGGCAAAATGTATTATGCTTTTTAATTAAATTTCTCTCTATCAAAGAATAAATAGAAATTTCGATGAATTGAAATACTTGAATACATTTTCACTTTAATTATAAAGTATCTTACAATTCATTTCGGATGTTAATTATTCGTTATGGGTATGCAGTTATTGAAGAAGACCAATAAACATCAAAACGTTTGAAAATGATTTTTAATTTGTTTTCAGTGCTTGATTACATCACATTTCATTTTATTTAAAATTGAAGTTTTCTTATTATTTTGCATTCGACTATTTTTCTGTCAATTGACGAAACCGGTGATTTAAAAAAAAAAAATCTGGAGTAACTCCACTCGACTTTCCGAACACTTACGATTAAGACGATTACCAAGCACTTAAATAAATTTTAATCGATGAATAATTCAAACATATATACCAAATTGAAACTCAATCGAATGCACCGTTTAAACGCTTGCGCACTTTCAAGAATTTCTCCCTATATGCCATTATGCCATAACATAAAAGAAAGTTTTGTCGTAGCCCTTTATGAGAACTATAAGTCCTATACACACCAAAATCAATACCGGTCTTAGGATGGTGGTTTATAACATGTATACCGAATTTGAGCTCAATCGAATGTATCGTTTAAACGCTAGCGCACTTTCAAGAAATTCCCCCCATAGGCCATAATGTAAAGGAAATCTTTGTCGTAGCCCTGTAGAAAAACTATAAGTCCTATACACACCAAAATCAATACCGGTCTTGCAACGGTGGTTTATAACATGTATACCCAATTTGAGCTCAATCGCATCTACCGTTTAAACGCTAGCGCACTTTCAAGACATTCCCCCCATAGGCCATAATGTAAAAGAAATCTTTGTCGTAGCCCTGTAGAAAAACTATAAGTCCTATACACACCAAAATCAATACAGGTCTTGCAACGGTGGTTTATAACATATATACCCAATTTGAGCTCAATCGAATCTACCGTTTAAACGCTAGCGCACTTTCAAGAAATTCCCCCCATAGGCCATAATGTAAAAGAAATTTTTGTCGTAGCCCTGTAGAAAAACTATAAGTCCTATACACACCAAAATCAATACCGGTCTTGCGACGGTGGTTTATGACATATATAAATCCAATTTGAGCTCAATCGAATGCTCCGTTCAGGAGCTATCGTGTTCACTCACATACACACAAACACACATACACACACACACACATACACACATACATACATACATCTCGTAAAAATAGCATAAATGGATTCAGAAGCCCTCAAAACGTGTAAAAACACCAAAATCTCGAAGTCGAATTTTTACACGTTTTGAGGGCTTCTGAATCCATTTATGCTATTTTTACGAGATGTATGTATGTATGTGTGTATGTGAGTGAACACGATAGCTCCTGAATGGAGCATTCGATTGAGCTCAAATTGGATATATATGTCATAAACCACCGTCGCAAGACCGGTATTGATTTTGGTGTGTATAGGACATAGTTTTTCTACAGGGCTACGACAAAGATTTCTTTTACATTATGGCCTATGGGGGGAATTTCTTGAAAGTGCGCTAGCGTTTAAACGGTAGATTCGATTGAGCTCAAATTGGGTATATATGTTATAAACCACCGTTGCAAGACCTGTATTGATTTTGGTGTGTATAGGACTTATAGTTCTCCTAAAGGGCTACGACAAACCTTTCTTTTATGTTATGGCATAATGGCATATGGGGAGAAATTCTTGAAAGTGCGCAAGCGTTTAAACGGTGCATTCGATTGAGTTTCAATTTGGTATATATGTTTGAATTATTCATCTATTAAAATTTATTTAAGTGCTTGGTAATGATCTTAATCGTAAGTGTTCGGAAAGTCGAGTGGTGTCACTCCAGATTTTTTTATTTATGAATAGTGAACTGAAATAATGTCTTTGTTTCATATACATTTATCATTCAAGAAATAAAATAATATAAACACATTAAATAATAACACACACTGATGTGGTTTTAATGTGACCACTGTGAATTTAGATATATCTTGAGGCCTAAAGAACATGCTTTTCGAAACGCAGTGAGGAAATACACTATATCCTCTAATGTTGGGTAGAATAAGCTTAAAAGAACAATTGTAAACAAATAGTTTAGTTATTATTTTGTTAATCTTTGATATTAAGTGTTATTAACACTGCTAATATTCATATCAAATTTATACTATATTTACTTGTTAAAAATTTATAAATTAAACACTTGTTTAATAAAAAATAATTTTTAGGACCGTATGCATATATATGCATCCATCACATTCAACAGATGACTTCTTTTGAAGAAACTTAGCTTGGCATGTTATAGCTTAGATGGCCATTCATACATTGCCCTCAGTGGAGCCTTAAGCATTCCTAAAAGTCACGAGCCAAGGTAAAATTCAGCTAGGATTTAAATGCAAAGGCTTTTATTCATTTAGGACTGGTGAATTTCAGATACTGACGCCACTTTTGCATCCGTACACGATCGCCCTCTCAAACAACAAATCCTATCTGACCCTCTAAATGTAAGCATAGATGAAAATCTTCAACGTAGCTGCCAGGACCGAGTAGATCTGGAATTCCCATAGAATATTGTAACATCTCTAACAGAAATTCCATTAAAAGCAATCTCAAATGAAACAGGCGGAATTCAATAAAACTGGCTATTCCTATAGAATTTAGATTATTTGCCTTAGCAACCCAGATTCTTCGAAACCTAACCGAATGTCAGGAATGTCGGCGTCTACATGAATACCCTGAGAAAAATTTTATTGCTTTAATTGAGGAACATAAAATGAATTTACCAGAAAAAAGAAACTCATAAACAGATACAATCTAAACCCGTTATTCTTTAAAAAAGTTCAAAGAGAAAATATCGTTTACGGTTCTTCAACAAGTGAGTCATCTGACAACGAAAATGTGGAATTCTAAACAGAGAGCGACATTTCTATGGACAAAGGTTTGTTTAGCAGAAAAATATCCTAACATCGGTGAATTTAATATGAATCATTAAGTCTTGTTGAGTTTTTAAGCAGAAGATCTGCAAAATATTTTGTAGGAACAATATAAAAGACAATGACTGGTACTGATGATATTAAAAGAATGTTTATATGCAACATTTGCTTTCCAAGAATGAAAATAAAAGAAAAAAAAATCCCTTTTGCATTCCCGAAGAACAACGATATCTACATCCATCAGATAAACGATGCTTAAACTTCCACTTCTACTTCCTGTTGATGAAACAGCTAAGCATAGAGATTAAAACAAGTTCGTTTATAAAGATCTTTTGGATTATACTGCACAACAGGCTTATGAGACAGCCAACCCTAATACCTGTGATAACCTACCCCGCAAAAGAGTTGGTTATTTGATCCTAAATTTGAATAAAAACAATGATTTTCAATGTGAAAAAATGATTCCTGGTTCTTCATTTTACCGTGAAAATAACACAAGATATGACCAAGTTACAAGCTACAAATTTTATTTAAATAGTACTGTTACTCGTAGAGTTATTTATAAACGTGAGGAAAAAGAGGCAACCTTCCCTACGAAAAGAATTTTTCATCAATTACCTATAGCCAAATCTATTATCAATATCCTCTATAGCCAAAGACGTTTTTATAAATCCTGAAATTGATTTTTAAATACTTAACGTTCGTTGCATTTTCAATCACGAATTTTTTGGTAACCTCTTTTTCACCTATAGATATAAAAAAGTAATATGAAAATAAAGCTTTCGTTCCCTCCCTTGTTTGGATGCGAATTAATAAACAAAATATTATTTAGATAGATGTGCTTGCTGCATTTTAAGTATTTTTGGCTATTTCTATTTCCCTTTGAGATATGAAGGAAAGTGAGAAAGGAAAATTTAGACTGGAATACTTGGAAAAAAAAACCTTGCAATTAATTTTTAGGTGTTTATGTTCGTTACATTTTAAAGCAAGGATTTTTTGACTACCTTTTTCCCCCTTTAAGATATCAATCAAAATGTGAACGTTTAGGCCAACCACTCCCATTTGGGTACGGATTGTTAGAAATCACTTTTTAAATAAAGCTTTACACACAAGATGTAACCTTCTAAAATTTCAAGTCTGTATGCCTGATATATTTAGTTGGGCGCTTATGAGTGAGTCATCAAGTAACTCAGTGAGGACACCTTCCCTTATATTAAAAAATATTGTTTCTCCCAAGTTTTATGCGTCGTGTTAATACAAGCATAAATAGTTACCCAAAACTCCTGATCGTTAGATAAACCACACTGACGGACACCCACACTCCAGTCTTCTCCCCGTGTTCAGTGTCTTATCCACTCGGATATTGTTCGGCAACGGACGTTTTGAGCAAATATGAATATATTGATAATTTGGTGGTAAATTGCATCTTTTTTCATATTACAGCCCTTAAAAAAAGAAATTGGATATGAATATAAATAGCTCTCTTTTTCAGAAAAATTCTGAATTAGTATTCCAGATACAGTCGGATCTCCTTTTCAATAAATTCATTGGGACCTAATATTTTATTCGTTAAATCGGGAATTATTCGAAATATCGGATTTGAAAACGAGAAATAAGAAATTTATGCTCCTGTCTAAGGGAAAAGTCCCGATAAATAACTAGTACTCAAAAATATCCATAAATAGAAAATGTGCATTTTTTTCTTCAGCTGCTAACGATACAGCGAATCCTCTCCCACTCATAATTGCTAGTTACAAGAAGAATATTTTCAGACAAGTGAGATATATTACTTGAAAAAAATCCTCCACTAACTTCTTAACCGAACATACTTCTTTTCTACTCTTTCAATGAATATTTAATTCAGGGTTAACTGTCCTTCATTTCGGTGTTTATTGTTCGCAAAATATAGGGACGCGCCTATATTTTAATCAGAGAAAAAAAAACGTGAAATTCTGTATGTGAAGTATGTCGTGGTCTCCGACTGTAATTTTCTTTCATCAGAATTATTTTTTTCTTAGAAAAATTTATAAGTATTCTTAATTATAATATTGGAAATATTTTCATCTGAAAGAAGTATATACGCAATATTTTTCACCCGCAATCATATTCATTTCTTCACTTTTTAGCTCTTGACTTTGATAAAAAAAATAGTCAATTTTAAGCCATGTATATTAATAGATTGTGTTTCTATTTGTGCACGTTGCAATTGATATTTGCTATTGCAAATAAACTTTTGCAAATAAAAGCGTTCTTAGCACCTCATGAAATATTGCGTACTTCTAAACAAATATTTCACTTGCGAACTGTTGATCATATTTTACATCTAAAGTACCTGGGGAAGTTTCTTCATGTATAATTTTTATTATCAACTTCATTTTTTTTTACTTAATGCATACATTTGTATTTTAAATGATTTAATACTGAATATTGCGTGTCTTGTAGTTACAAGAACTTAATTAATGAACTGAATGTCTGAAAAATTTATGTTCAAATTCACTCTGAAATATACTAAATTATTTTTTAGCATAATGCATTTTACTTAAGTTTCACTAAATACAAAATAGAACGAACTGGTAAAAGTATAAACCGTTAGATGTGTGAGGAAAATAAATTGAAACTAAAATGTTTCATTAAAATCTCTAAGAAAAAAAATACTGAGGGTTGTTCACCGAAATAGCTCAATGCTTTATATGAACACATTTTTTTCAATGTCTTCATAAAATTTCTAGTTCATTATATAGAAAATTTACAGCCAGGTTATTTTTTAGATTGAAAATATGCACGCTTTTTTAAAAATATATTTTTGTTACGTGCCTGAATCGACAAAATTTCTTCTTTATTAAAATTCCGCAGAATAACTGCGTTCTTTAATAAATAACTAGTTTTCTTTCATGTTAAATTTATGATATTCTGCAAAAATACTCAAAACTGAAAAAGAAAAAAATGGTCTTTTATTAAAATATATAGAAACATGCGTGAGTATACTTTTCTGTGTTTCGTTAAAACTTTGTTTCAAACCTAATTAGTTTCTTATCGATCTAGACATGCATCCTCAATTTTAAGGTTTTCCTATATAAAGCATTGATTAATATTTAAAAGAGTGCATACTTTCATGCATTTTAATATTTTTCTGTTTATGCAATCATTTTTAAACAAGATAAATTTAGTCCTATTTTTTATCTTGTATTTTTCACCGTCATATAGTAATTTGGGTGTCTTAATTATTTTTTACAGTAAAACGTAATCTACAGCTATACGATTCTTACTCATGTTTTTCTTTGGTAATGTGTTGTTTTCGTGCATATTTCCTAACCAATATCACCATATATAACGCTATTTTGAAGCTTAAAAAAGGGTTTATTTCTAAGTTACTGTTTTTAAAGACTATAAAAAAAGGCTGATCAAAGCTGCAGTAATAATATTCAGTACTGATACAATTTGCAGTATTAATTATTATTTGGGAGAAATCTATTCATCAGAATGTTTACGAGTCAAAGAAAAGTAAACACGTAGTAACTCTATGCGACTACTCTTTGGAATACATAAATTAGTTGCACATTAGCGACACCTGCATATACTATTACAAATTGAAAATCTAGCACAAAAACTTCCTGTTGTGGACAGGCTAGCTTACTCCAATTTCTTTTTTTTTCATAAGCATTGTTTGGCAAGTTAAGTCCAACAATTGATTCGTTTTTATTATTATTTTTTGGAAATAACAGTGACTTCATGGTTACTTGTTTAAATTTTCTAGCTTGAAAAAAGTATTAATAAAAGCTTTTACAAAAATTTAAATTAAATTAAATTAATAATTTTAAAAATTTATTACGATACTCGTATGGGTCCTAACTTTAAGTTTTGATAATAAATAACTGAATTATACCAATACGTTTTAAAATATTTGTGCATATCAGCATTCTGCATGGACTAATAAAATTTAAAATAAATTTGGGATAAATTTGGGATATAAATTTGGTATTAGATACATACAAACATTACGTTAGGAATACTTAACCATGTTTATTCAATCATACAACATTCATTAGAGAATGACATGGCTGCAACTTAATAGAAACCTCCTTTATTGATGAAGTAAACTTTCTAACTAGAAGAATATGAAACGTTTATAGAAATTCAAAATCATTTATTACCTTACGAAATACCCAACATTTTAATTGCGGAGAGTTTAACATGATTCTACATAAATAACGTTTCGCTTTTGTTTAATTATTATTAGATACTGAATCGAAATTAAATTAAACTGACTGGAAAAATTAGTAAGGATACTGCGGAATTATATTTATAATACATAACTGCTAATTAAATTTGCATATGAATTACATTTCTTTGTATGCACATTACCCCATACTGAAGCATAATCTCAAGTTCTGCGTAGAGAACACTTGAGTTTTGAAATTCAACACACTTAACTCGCGAGATATTTTAGGATATACGAATCATACTTCAGTACGTACATACTATCAAATATGTTTTTTTCTTAACTTATAGGTGAACTTCATCATCATTATTCCATAAATTTTAAATGATTAAATTCTCAATTTGTGAAAGATTCCAGCTGAAATACTTCATTGCGCTAAACACTTCACATTAGATATCACGTAATTACTAATGACTTGAGCTAACTTTGAATTTCGGATTTCGTTTCAAGTGTACTTAATACCTAATAGTCATTAATCTAATTTAATTTAGTGCATTCGGTTGTTACAAGATAAAGTAAACGCAAATTCACCAAAAATGAAAAGAAGAGAATAAATGTCACTTTGAACAGAGTAGTAAGAGCTTCTAAGTAGAAATGATTAAATAAGATTTTCCTTGATGGTGCGAAATTATTAAACTAGTATATTTCACACATTCATGCAGCTATTTAATGAACTCATCGTGACTAAAATTTCTACGCATATGAAGCTAACTTAATGTGGCTGTTGGTATTTCGAGGCAAACTGATTATATAAAACTATGTTGAATCCTCAGTCTATATCTAGGAGATATTGAACGGAATTAAATTCCACACTCAGGAAAGATATAAAAAGTATAACCACGACAAAATTATAAAAAATAATATGAATTTTTAAAAAGTGTTGATTATATATATATATATATATATATATATATATATATATTAAATAATAGAAGTATTTTTCAGGCTATATAAATTGAATTTAAAGGTGCACAGTAGGGTTAAGGCTAAAAATTGTTTTCAAACTTAAGTACCTCATGTGGTTGCAAATGATGAACTTTTGGAATCAGATTACTAAGCAACTATTATTTAAGATGATGCTAAACATTTTTAGAATAATTCTTTTCCTCTGGAATTTATTAATTTTTACATAAAACAATTTATCAACAGCTTAAACCCAGTGTAGCGCTGTTTCACAGTTTTGGACGAGTGCAGACGGATGTGGCAATGGTGCTGATGGGGCTGGTATATGGTTATGATTTCAGGATTTACGGACTCAGATTGTCCATATTCTTTTTATGTTTATGGCGCAGTATATTTCGGGCAGCCAAGTTTGAAGGATACTTTAAATTATTTCTAACTTATTTTAATGCCTTACTTGTAAGATGGAGTTGTTGCCCGTTGATTTGAACATTAAAATACATATTCAAACGCTATATATATATATATATATATATATATATATATATATATATATATATATCTGGCTATTAAATTTCTAAATTAATATTATTCAAGCAACATGATAGTTACAAATCTCCAGTCACCAGCACAGAAACCTGTAATTAACTTTTGCGGCAGTCTCTCTCCAATGACGTCTGGCATAATATATTTTTTCAATATGTTTTCTTAATTTTTGTCTTACTTAAATTTAGTTATGTGCTTATTTCTTGACAACGACTGGGGTTTATTTGAGGTTTTTCCCATTTGATTATGTATTTATAAACACAGAAAACCTGTTAGAGCTGCAGTTTCTGCACTCTAAGACTTTGAATAATAGATTTTAAAGAATATTTTTAGATTCGTGTACATCTCTGCCTCTAATTTATGCATTAAACGAGTTTTGAAATAAATTTAAGTAAAGTAATCAAAACGTTTAGCGGAAAACTGTGTCACTGGTTTTATAAGCGGCAAACATAGGGGGTTTTCGCAGAGTGCTGGCAAGTTCTATTTCTGTAAAAAGTTACTTATCATCATTCCACACATGATAGATAACAACAGAGTTTCAGGATTGCGTTGAAAACTCACTTTTACGGAAACACCATTATGGAATCTAGCAGTACTCAATGCTCAACCACCAGCCTTCATTTTCGAAATAGATATCTTAATGCAGTTTAAGTCATTCAGTCCTTCTTTGAATCATCTTGGCAATTGTTTTTATCTCTGCTGCACATCTGCTTCCAGTACAGAAATTTTGCTACTCGAACACTTGTTTATCTCTCATTGTGGACAAGCCATGATAACTGCTGTGCTTTAATTTTACAATGTCCTAATAATTTACGATACCTTCTATTTCCCTAATTGTTTTTATTATCCGAATCTTACTATCTATTTGGATTGCTAAATATATCTTGCTCAATTATCTTGCTAAATATATCTTGCTCATATATGCTCAATTTTTACATTCAAATATTTTTTAATTATTAAAATGCTTCCATCCCAATGCCCATGTCACACAGCTTTATGTGACCAAACACAGAGTAATAGGTACTGTATAATTTTAATTGATTTAGAGATCAGATTATTCCTTAACACATGTTGAAACAGAACTGTTCTAAGTTCTCGAAGACAAAAATAGAAATTCAGCAGAGGTGTTTAAAGCAGAATAGTGGCGCATCTATATTAGAAACCGCAGATGAGAAAATCAAACATCCACAACTCAGTGATGACACCATTACATTGTTGGAAGCTACATTGAGACAAAAACTTAAAAAATGCTTTCAAAACAATATCTAAATGTCCTAACATAGCGTCAATAAATACAAAATAACACAAGATAAATACCTGATAATATCGCATTTGCACGCGGTATGACAGACCGTAAACAAATGCAGCCTATCCGAAAAAAGGCAAAATTTCTTAAAATTTTTGTACAAAAAAGCCATTTTTTTACAGCCTCGAGAAAATAAATGAACTACTCATAAGTGATTGCCCACGTGAACTCATGTTGTGTGTTGGCGTAACACATTCAAAATACTTAAATTGATGGGCAATTACTCTTTCTGAAAGCACGAATGCCAGAATTTGGCGAGTTGTATTAGACAGAAATGACAACCTGCTGACGGATTCACATGATCGAAAAACAGGCACCTTCGAATACCATCGAAAATATAAAACCATACATGGGCAACCTCTGGCCTGCAGTCCCCGCCCTGCTTTTTGATCTGGCGCGCGGAACATATCAACATTCGGAACCATTAGAAATTCCACATTAATCCCAATTATACGGGCAGGCACTTCACTAACATGCTAAAGTTTGAAAACCGATAGTTAATTTAAAAATAAATTACTTTTTTACAGACAGAGTGACGGGCATACGAGGAACAAGAACTCTTGTGTTTATCAACAAAAAAACAAAGTGGGAAAAATGTAGCTGAAATACAGAATGTTTGATTTACAAAACTGGACAAAGGTCATTATTTTAGCATCGAAAGATGTGCGACCTGCAACACAAATAGTATCTTCGATTTTATTTTCCTAAGAAACATCAATATCCTGGCAGCAAATTCAATTCATACTTCATATTAATAGCACATAATGTGCCGTACATCTATTAAAATACATTAATGACCTCCATATTACTCCTTTCACAATTTCATGTTCACAGATCATGGTTTAAGCATTACTATATATGAATTTAGTTTAATGCACTGGTACTTAGAGAAATGCGATAAACAAGATATTCATACATAAATGTTACAACAGTGACGGAGTGAGTGTTTGGACAGTAATAGTTTTAAACTATCGTAAAGACATCGGGCTGTTTGCTGCTTAAATTTTATTCCAAAATTATGATTTTCAGTATATTAGTCCCGCTGTCAAAATTCATGTTTATAGTGTCATAATGCTTACCGTAATCTCTTGTGTCACGAGTCTCATAAACGATATGTATGTGAAGTATAATTGGTGAGACACTTAGAATTAAAATTAAGCATGACAAGAATTAGTCGTATAAAATCGAAAGTTCTCAAGATAATAACTATTGGACATGGCACTATGTAAAGCGCCAAATTAACATTTAAAGGAGTTTATTTAAAAAAAAAGAAAATAAAAGGATTTTTCATACTAAGATGGCTGGTAGATATCAAACGTTATGTAGAAGGAACATAAGAATCCAAGGCGAAGTGTGAAAAAAATAATGGGAACTCCTCCATTTTCAATAATATAATATCTTTATTAGAATAATTATTTAAGACTTAACTTTGTATACGAAGCGCGAGTGCAAGAGGACACGAAATCGACGCAAAAATTCAGAAAAAAGAAATCTGAAGAGTATAAGGAGCAATGACTATTTGACGGGTGTTTAAAATACAACTCTGATCCAAAAGTATCCTAAATACTGTATTTAAGGAAGAAGAGTACTAGATGTAGTCTTTAAATTAATAACAAACATTTTTATGACTTCTATAAATATTAGTCACAACAAGTCAGACTTATATAAACAACAGTCACAAATATAATTGTTTTTATCGCTTGAAAGTAAATTTGTTTTTAATTAGGTAAAAGCTTACTACCTGCTAATTTTTTGGAAAGGCGAATGCTATCGAGTGACTATTATTCTCGTAAGATTTTAAGCACATATTTCACAGATGCGTCTCCTCTGAATTCACCTGATATGGACAGTTTGACTTCAGGACTTCTGGACAGTTTGTTTCTATTTCTACAGTTAAAATTGCCACTTTGTGTTCACTATTTTGAGTTCATTAACTTAGTAAAATATTCGCTACAAAGTCTGAAGCAATTTCGCAAAAACGTGTTATAATCAATCATGTTTTGGTGATTCGAAGGAAAAAAAAGTTGTCTTAAGTGTATTGCAGTGGAAGGAGATTACTTTGAAGGCGGCGCAATAATTTAAAAATAAATAAATTGAGGCCTATTATTTCTGACACCATCCCGAGTACTTTTGGCCACGGTAGTAAGGCAGACTGGGGAATAATAAAAAAGAGTGTTCATTATATGAAATGTGTTAGGTATGTGTTCAGAATTTTATCTGTAGGCGTAGTACCCCATTTCACAAAATCAAGCATTGAAACATTTTTTCTTTGATTAACAGAACAAGAAACACGAACTTGTATCAAAGTGAGGGATTTTTTTTCAAATCAAATAAATGCTTGTTTAAATACCCTAGTAACTCTTTCAAACAAAAATTTCAGCTTCAAACAGATTTTTCTCTTATTTTAAACCGTTATTTTTCAGTAAAGCTAAAAGGAGAGATATATGTTTCGGGCTCCAATGGGGAAATTTATAAGGAATAAAATGGAAAGCCATTAAGTATAAAAAGTTCCGTGTAATATTTATTTTAAAATATATATTTTGTGAACAGGTAATTTAATATGAATCATTCTTTTATCTGTAATAGTTTCTTTTTATAATTTTAAAAGTATTCCTTTAACAAAGTAGAAAGTAATTATGATCTCGAAATTAAATTGTTAATTTTACAAAGGAAGAGAGCGTTTGAAACATTTTTTGAAGAATCTAGCTCGAAAAATATCCAAGAAAAAAAACTGACTCAGAAAATAGTGTCATCATGTTCCTAGAAGACTCGTCACAGAAGTAGAAAATCTATTTTATCATTATCATAAATCAAGGTTTCTCAAACGGTACTTTTTTTATAGCGGAAAATGTGAAATATATCCCAGTAGCTCCAAATTTCCCGTATGCCTCTGACTTTATGAACTGCTGTTTAAAATTTAATACAAAGCTTGATAAACATAAATAAAGTAAAACTGCATAATTTGAAGCTGAAGGGACCAGAGATAGAACTGAAAATATCCAAAAATTCGAATTGCATATCCTCTTCTGAAACAGTAAATGTATGTATAAAGATTTCAAGGGACCGAGCAAAAATTTCAAATTATCTAGAATTTCTAATTGAACAAGTTCGAATTATCCAAGCTTTATTCATACTTAGAAATATCACGTACAAAAACTGATAAAACATAGGGTCTCAAATTTAAAAGTAAATCAAAATGTTTTTTAACAACTGTTGTCCTTTCACAAAATGAATTCAATATTGCGAGCTCCAATCCCTCAGTCAGTTAAAAAAGTTTTTTATTTTATTTTATGGATTTCAGTATGTGCTAGGGATATCTTATTCCTAAAAGAAATTCTGAAATGCCAGAAGCACCCTGTTAGTATCTTCATAATATCCTGGTATTTCGAATATATTTTATAAGATTAGACTAAATTTGTATGGCTTTTAAAATTACTGCATTGTGAATAATTAATAAAAATTGCTTCCCCTAGGTGTTTTATGGAATTCATTGGCTTTATCCCAAATTGGGAAACAGCATTCAAAAGCTATTTCAATCGGACTTAAATCATGTTACGCTGTATTGAACTGTTCAGTCTTCTGCAACAGAAAAGCAAATCTTTCCCTAATTTCTTTTAACCAGCAATTGAATACTGAATACACATACCCACAGGGGGTCATACCACGAACTCCGAAATGCAAATCGATAGTCAGAGACAGTGTTTGCTTTTAAAGCTTTTGACTGCAAATGATACATTCAACTTCTATTTATTCTAACTGTTTATTCAGAGTATTTGCTTAATGTCTTTATCCATGCACTTAGAAATTCGGTAACTTTTCCTATTCAATTTAAGATTTTTCTTGATTTATATTGGTTTCCCTCTAAACGCAAAAAGAACTGTAAAATAAATTCAGAACACCCCCAAAGTTCTCCGGCTTTATTGGAGCTTTTATTGGAAATCAATGAGGCGAAAAAGGGGAGATCTTGATTCAGTTTGAATAACCGAATAATCTATTAAACATTCCTAAGTTCTGGCTTTTAATAACACGGATGTAAGTTATCTTTCAGGTGTATAAGTTAGACAGGAACTTTATAAAATTCCCATATATTTGTAATCTATTTTTAGTTTTGTGCAGTGGTAGAAGTTCGCAGGAAAGTTTTCCTGTAACATCTGAGATCAAAGTATTGGAATTGTCCATATACGTAATTGACGAAGAATTTGTTTTCCTGAAAGTACTTTTTAATAAAAAAAGTACCGAATAAAACTACATCTAAAAACAAGATATTTTGAATATCTATAATTGAAAAAAGTATTAATAAAATTTATTGGATTCCGAAGCATTTTGCAAAATACTGTTCCATAAATTTGTCTGTATATGTAAATATATATACAGGATGTTTCAAAATTAGAGGAACAAACTTCTACGAGGGGTAGGTTACACCAAGATGGCTCAGAATCACTAAGCGTTGTAGCATCTGAAGCGTTGTCTTCGTGTACCTGTTAATAATCACTTTAGAAGAAGAAATCAAGTAATAATGAAATTTCCTACCACGGCTTTTTAAAAACTAATACACCTCACACTTGATAAAAGAGTTAAACCTTTTTTTTTCATTACATTGATGAAACTGTCGGTGCCATTTATTAAACTTGGTTAAAAAATTAGAAGCACAATTCAACGCTTCTTCCAAAGTAAATATTGGCAGGTAAATAAAGATGTGTATTCGACCCCACATTGTTATATGTGATTCTGCACCGTCTTCTTGTATACTACCTATCCTATAAGTTTGTTCCTCTAATTTCTAAACAACCTATATAGTAATTCAAATTTAGGAACAAAATTTAGCGTATTCTGTTAGATTTTCTTAAGTATGTATTTAGTTAAGTTTTTATAAGTTCCTTTCATGTTTTATTGTTATATTTTTTGAGAGAAATACATCTACTAGAGCTTATATTTTATGAATGGATTTTTTTTAAATAAATTTATAAGAAATTACTGTAATCCCAAAAAATTTCGATAGTCATATTTTGAAGGAAATATCGACTTTGACTACCTTTAAATTTACTTTCACGAGTTCTCTCCATTAAGTCTCGATGTACGTGTGCGTGCATGTACGGCTGATTTCGATCAACAATGTGTACGTTTTGACTATTTAATACTTGAGTCCATGCATACGTATGTGCATCATATAAAATAAAAATGACTAGCGGTAGAATTTTGTAATTTTGTATTTAGGAGACCGGTAATATTTACTTGTGTGCCTTAATTTTAAGATTTCTTTTAACCAGGTAGTTCATTACATTAGTCAAACGACTTTTAAACCATTAAGGTGTATGGACATTTTCAACTCATTATAAGTTAATCTACAGACAATGTTGGGGGAAATGTCGAATATCCCTTCAACTGACTCCAATTCTAGAAAGCGTTGTCCAAATAACCCCAAATTTGGCGTAAACATATGTTGCTAATGCTGAACCCAGATTGGCTATATTTTTTATAATTGACAAGAAGTCACCAAGCCTTAATATTTTTCAAATATCGTATCTCAGTTTTAAACGGAACAGGTTTAAACCAATTACATAAAAACGCATATAATTTAATAGAATTACAAAGTGTAGACAACGTATTTTTCGTATAATATTCCTTCGTAATGGTACAGAGTAAATGTGCAATTTAGAGACGGTTTAGTATCCACAGATTTTAAGAATTATTTTTATATTGGAGATAGAAAGACTATAGTTAGAAAACGCTTTTATGAATATTGTGCAGTTAAAAATACCATACTTTCAGAGAGTATAGTAATCAAAAATAAAATAAAGAATGCAAAAGTAATTAATCATGGATTTTTTTCGTGTATTTTTTTTATATGTGTATTTTATTATGATTTTGGTTTTCACAAAGACTATAATTTTATTTACCATTCCATTCTCTAATATAAACAAAGAAATATTCGTCACATTAATTTCCAGTAACATATCAAAGCACCCCGGGAAATAATTCTCTCACTGCATAAAATTATCTCATCAATATCTCAATAATCAAAGAAAATATATAGCGAACGTAACTAAATCAATTTACACGTTATCTGTCAGATAAAATTAGTGCATACATCAAAATATTTCCTAATGAATTCATTATTCATAAACTCATTATCATGTTACTCTGGTAGCAGTAAGAAACTAATGCATGTGTATCGATTTTTCATTATTAGTGCAACTGAACTTATTGAAGCTATGTTTATATCTGATTATCTAATTTCAAAATAATTTTAAAAGCAAATTACTAATGATTATTAGAATATCTCATCTTAAAAAATGATTATCTATCTGCATCTCGAATTAGCTATTTGGAGATAAAAAACATTATTTTACTACACAAATCATTTATTATTTACAATACTTCTATTCGGTGTTTTATTTTATCTTTCGAAATATCTAAGTTAAGCCAAATAGAGAAAAAATGACTTTGGATATAATTTATGGGACACTTTACATCGTATTAAAAGTAATCGAAACAAAGTAACTGGGAAAAAAAAGAATGGTTAAACAAAAAGAGAAAACGAGCATTAAAAATAAACTTGTCATATATTTAAAAAGTAGATTACACATTTATGTTAATAAAATATTTTTGAATAAATGTCAGATAAAATGCAATAGTACTAAAAATGTCTTAACTGCATAAAAGCAGTGCACATAAATTTTAAGAGCGGCTAAAAAATGTACCTCTTATTACGAAAATAGAGAAAATGTGAATTAACTCTTCGTTTATAAAAACAGACTTCGTGTTTTGAAAAGAAATAAATGATAAAATGGTTCCATCATTTCAATTTAAGTGAAAAGTAAATTGTTTAACTATCCATCTGCATACAAACTCACACATACATACACATGAAAAATGAAATATGCTGTTCATATTCCTAACTGTTATCATGCACTTCCGTATCTCTATAAGCAATTGTTAAATCAAATAAATTATTCTTCAATAGTTAAAGCACACCTACGGAAAAACAGCCCACTTGATCTCTATTAGGAAGTCATTCGTCGTGCCCCAAAGTTGTAAATACCGGGTGTTTCAAAAATGACCGGTATATTTGAAAAAAAAAAAAAAACTAAACGGGCAGCGATAGAAATAAACCGTTTGTTGCAATATGCTTGGGACAAAAGTAAATTTTCAGGCAGACAAACTTTCGAAATTAGTTACAATTTTCAACAACAGATAGCGCTGCAGGCGGTTTCAAATATAAGAAGAAAACGCAGTCTATGATTTTGCCATTCTGTAAGACGTCTTTATGTTATAAACGTGTGCTGCTCACAGATTGCAAGTTTGCTGTGAAAAAATGGTTTATTCCTTAGAACAGATGATTTTTCTGATGTCGGAAATCCGCCGCCTAGAACATGGTGTTTTTGCCGGCGAAGTTTTCAACGGAAGTTTAATGTAACCAAAAAATCAAAAAGAGAAACAATAAAGGATCTGTTTGAAAAACTTCAACGTACTGGGAACGTGAAGTATGAACGTGCTGGAAAGGTAGCGCGACCGCGTACGGCAACCACAGAGGGCAACAGGTGAACCAACAGCGGACTCGGTTTTCCATTCGCCGTGTTGCAGCTGCGGTCCAAATAAAGCCAATATCCACGTATCGTCTATATGCGCCAGAGTTTACACCTCCATCCATACAAAATTGAAATTTGGCAACCCCTCAACGCCGCTTCCATTAATGCTCCAGAGACATTCGCTAACGATATGGTGCAAAGGATTGATGACGCCGATATCCATGTAGACAGCATTTGGTTTACTGACGAAGCTTATTTGTACCTGGACGACTTCGTCAATAAACAGAATTGACACACATGGGGAATCGAAAACCCCCATGTGGCAGTCCCATCGTCCCTGCATCCGCAAAAAGTAATGGTTTGGGCAGCTATTTCTTCCAAAGATTTCATTGGCCCATTTTTCAGATCCGAAACGATTACTGCACCACGCTATCTGGGCATTCTTCGTGAATTTGTGGCTGTACAAAATGCCTAAGAGAACACTGCGAATACTTCGTGGTTTATGCAAGATGGTGCCATGCCACATCGCGCGGTAGACGCAGGGTGCGAATTGACGGGGGGGTTGCCGGGGATCGTCCCCGGCTGAAGAATGTAGTATCCCTGGCTAGAGAAATATTAATTGATCCCTGCCAGGGATACTATTTATCCCCTGCTGAAGAAATGTTAAACTGGTGAGTGAAGATTTGGGATTGAAGTCAAGAACTCAAAATGAAGGTTGTATGTTATCGTTTGTTACTATACTCTAAGGCGACTGCCTTAAAATTTCGTCTCTTTTCTACGCTAAAACCCCTCAAAGGTGGCTTCCAATACAGGTACATTGTATGTAGCTTGTGTATCAGTGATTCCATAGAACAAGCAATCTATGACTTTAGTTTGAATATAAGTCAGTTTCCACACATGTCGACGACTGCATTTGTCAAGTAATATCATGTGAGTAAAGCATTTGCACCTTCCCTCCTTTTCTTTTTCAAGTGTCCCCCCCTGGAGAAAATGTTCAGTTCGCACCCTGGGTAGACGTCTTTAATTTCTTGAACGATCATTTCGAAGATCGTGTGATTGCTTTTGGCTATCCCACACATACAAGAAACGGCGTGGATTGGCCTCCCTATTCGCCAGACACGAACCTCTGTGACTTCTTTCTCTGGGGGCACTTGAAAGACCAGGTGTACCCCCACAATCCAGAAACAATTGAACAACTGGAGCAGTTCTTTGACTACGCCATTTTATGGCTGCGCATGGTGGATATGTGGAAAATATCGTAGTTTAGATTTTTCCAGACTGCAGCACCATATGTTGTGGATCATTGTAACTAATTTCGAAAGTTTGTCTCCCTGAAAGTTTACTGTTGTCCCAAGCATATTGCAACAATCGCTTCCGTTTAGTATTTATTTATTTTTCAAATATACCGGTCATTTTTGAAACAACCGGTACCATTTTTTCAAATTAGAAATAACGCATACTTAATAACTTTAACATAAAATTTACATAAGGGGCCATCTTCATGCATAAATACGCAAAAATCTATCTTCTTCAAGGGCAACACAAAGATCTTATTTCATATTTCAACAATGTAGCTAGATCATTTAAGCCACAGATACAAAGTTTCAATAAATTTGAACTAAACATTATTAAGTTACGAGCTTCCTCAATTTCCCTATCCCTATGCTAAATTATTTTACCATAGCTTTAATTCACACGTAATTTTGATTTTAAAAAACTTATTTTTTGTCTTACTAGAACTATAGGTCCTAACATAATTATAAATAAAAAATATTACTATGAATTATGAGTTACTAAATTAATGATAGAGAAAAATATTAAAAAAAGACCGAGCAAAATTTGACAAAAATATGTGCATAAAATAATTTTACAGTGCTGTGTAAAATTAAAAGTTCATATTTTTATGTTCTCTAGTTGAATTTATGTTTAAAAAAAGGTCATAATAATATGAATAAAGTGGCCGTATACCAATATAAAAAATGATTATTTTTCACGTAAATATAAATAGCTTTATGTAGTATAAATTAAAGTTATTTAGCCAAAAAGTATGTATAAGAGGTATTAGAAATAGCAAATTTTCAAGCAAATGCATTACAGATTTGTAACATTTGTTGGGGTTTTAGTTATGTTAATTTCACTTTTCTGATATATCACCTTTTTCAGATAATGACATTCAAGATTATTTTTTTGCGTGTTTAGTATATGAAAAAAATCTATATATATTTCCCATTTTACATAAAATCATACTTCAACTTCTGTTTTTGTTAATTATCTTTCATACGTGTATTGTTCAGGTGAGCAAGAAGTGCATTTTACCCTTGGCAATATTTCTGGTAGCATTGTACCTAAGAGCCCTCCAACTCTCTACTTATATAACATAGAAAGTTTTACAAAAAATGTAAGCCCATTTAGAGAAATACCACTGTCTTAATACTTAAAGATCAATAATGTCACAGTTACCTACATTAGGATGAAAAATCTCTATATAGCAACAAAACTCTAAAATATTCAATAGTTTATTAGCACAGTATAACAGCACCATTTCATTTTGTAATATTATGTTATCAATTTTAAATCTGATATAATTATAATATGGCAGTCGTAAAAGCTAATTATTATTTAGATACTATCAGAAATAAATAAACAGGAAAATTCTTTAACAGCATATAAATCATAAGTTACTATAAAGTACTCTTCTTAGTTCAGTTAACTTGAACTGTAACTCCAAACTGATGCTTTCGGTTCATGATGTAATTAAAAACTAATGCAATTTATAAGAAAAGTTATTTTAAGTATTAAATTTCTCATAAGACATTTCTTAAAAGGTTATCAGTCAAAAAAATCTGTTTATTATAAAATACTATTAATGTATTGTCATGAATGCTCTGTAATTTAAAATTTTACATTGACGATTTGAAATTAGACAAAAAGATAAATGGCATTATTTTTTACGTTTTCAGTATAAAAACTAAGACTATTTTCTTTGTAAATAAAATGTATTTTTACTCCCGAAAAGGAAATTGTAATGAAAAAGAAAAAAATGAATAGAGTTTTCATATACTGCTCGAAATTTGACGATGGTCGCTTAAAATCGCGAATTAAAATTTCAGATCAGAAAAACAGTCATAGAAAATTCGTGAAAGTTTATACATTTAGAGTAATTGCAGGGTATTCCTTCGCTGAACAAAATGGAAATAGGGTGTTGTTTTTTTAAGTAAACGAACGTTGATGCAGAATTAAATATGACGCCGTACCCTAATATAAATTTATAAGAACAATACATTTAACTTTGCATTTTTTTTAAGCGAATGGTATATATGACTTTGTATTGCGTCGAATGACGGCATAATAAAAGCAATTTTTCGGATTTTTCTCCTTTAGCATACAGATATACGCATACTTAGTGAACATACAGGTTATTCCACGGAGAACCCATTACTTTTAAAACGAATAGCTCAAAAACGGGGATAGAGAGAAGCATAAAACAATTGGCATGTTAGTTAAAAATATCGTAAGAATTTGATACTGAACCCATAAAGATTTAGTTACGAATTGCACCGATAGATAAAACTATAAGCGTCATAACGTATTCCAGAAAGAGCCCAGAAACCGATAGCAATTACATCAAAATTGATTTTAAACCCACATCTTCCGCGCTACACGCCAGGGCCGTAGCCAGGAAAAAATCTCGGAACTTGGAAAAGTGAGTTAGGCCGGGGGAATACGGCAGTCAATTTATGACTTCTTCCATAACTGACAAATAGCTCAACGCAATAACTCTATCATCGGATTATACTACCAGAAAGTCAAAAACGTTTCGTGTAAGGTGTAGGCGAGCCCCATTTTCCATAAACCATGCAGTGCCCGGTCGATCATCCAAAAGTTGTGTTGAGTGGTGTCAAATGTTTCAAAAGCTCAATATTCTGACAATCATTATTATTTCTCGATAGAAAAACGGTCAAAAGACGCCTTTACCAGTGATTGTAGAATAATGAACGGCAAATGAGGATTTTCTTAAATCCGTCTTAATGCCTGCAGCGCCATCTATTGGTGATTGTAACTAAGATTTTACGGCTTCTGTATAAAATTCTCAAGTTTGTTTTTTTTTTTTTTTTTTTTTTTTAATAAACACACTATTACTTCCATGCTTCTATCAATCATCATTCCTGAGTTATTTATTTTCAAAGCTAAGGGTCCTTCGTGAAACACCTTGTATATGCGTTTCAAAAACTTATTTCAATGCAGTAGAGGCTAGTTGAGGTCAATCTGGATTTTTATTATTTTTCATACTTTGTTGGATAAGGACCGGCAACCTACTGTCACTTACCATTTCTCTGATTGGTTCTCAAAAGTGATAGCATTTACTTACTTAGCCCGAGAATTTTAGGTTGGACGACCGGAAGCCGCAAGCACCTGCAAATTTAGCCTGATTCGCACTTTTGATTCTTAAGTGCTCTCAAAAATTGTCGCTGAAAGTAATATTTGTCTAGCCGAGAAACAAACCTTACCGTGAAAGTAATCTGTTTCTCAGAGATTAAAGATGGTTTTTCAGATGACTTTAATTATTAATTAAAGTCATTAGATTAAATTAGATTAAATTGTCAAAGTCTATAATTGTCAAAGACGTCATTATTACATGCATATCGTCTATCCTACCAAAAAATTGGTCTTGTGTCAGAAGAAAACAATATCCCTGGTATACATATTTTAAATCCCGTCTATTCTAACACACTATTCAGTTTTATATAAATAAATAACCACGTGAAGTAACTTTCTATCGGTAACATCATTCAAGCTTCCAAGAAAATTCTCCCGTGTTTCGATTTAAAAATATCTAAAAGAACCCCGAAATACGCAGCCTGTTGTGTAAACATAAAAAGTAAATCACCATTTCTGACTGTTTTAGTTTCAAAATGTTTTCTGAATACTCTTATTTATAGTATTAAAACCGTGGCGGAATACATAATCTGTTTTTAGCGTTTAGAAAGAGAAAAGTGGTGTGAAATAATACCACTGCATTATAATTTCTTTTCTTTTTCGGAAGAAAACATCAAACTGTTCTTTAATAGCACATTTCCCGTTTTCCTTCATACCCCCTATTTACGTGACTGGAAGGAACATTTTCCAGAAAGATATATAACAGTGTTTTGAGTTTTGAAGAAGGGAAAGTGTACTTGGGTTTGTCAAAATAAGGAGAAAGAGCGTGGATGGAATATGAGAAGCCCGCAATTTTATATCAACAACTATTTATACTCTAAATATAAATTATTGAATCTTTTGAACCTTTTTATTTACGTTCAGTGGTGCATTAATCACGGAAACAGAAATGCACTTGTACAAGGAGATATGGGTTTTATTCATTCTTTGACCGAGCTTGTTAGTTAAAATAATCGCATATCGAATCAATTTTTCCCATTAAAATTACTGAAATGCGATTATTATTTATTAGGTCAAAAAATAAATATGTAAACCCTTCCAGTTTTTTATCGAATGCTGCATTTCTTATAAACTCATACTTCATCGGTACAAATTTTTAAAAATATGCATGCTGATTTTAAAGAAGATTATTCTTTACTGTAAGCCCAAAAAAATCCAATTTTTATCGAATAATGCAATTATTATAAACTGATATTTATTATATATATTTTTATATGCAAGCTTATTGTAAAAAAAGATAGTCTAAACATAAGTTGGCTTAGACATGCAATAGTAAATTTTTCTTTCACTTACGTCAGTTTTGTTTTGTAATTCCGTTTCATATTTTTATTTACAGATAGCTCATATACCGAGTTCTAGAAAGTATTTCAATAAAAAAATTGGACGTAATGAAGACTATCATTTGAAAAAAAATTATTCCAAAGTAACACTGTAACTTTAGACGCCTTTAGGCAAATTAATTTCTGGATTGTTCAAACAAGTATTTATGAGAATTTTTCTCTGTTTACAAAATGAATATAACTTTAAAGTCTAATAACTAGAGGCACGGAATTTTCGTTTTTACGAAAATAGACGGGAATTTATGCGAAATTTTCTTATACTTGTAAGTAAATGCGAAATATAAACAAGTTATGAACAGACACGAATTTATGCGAAAATTTATTTTTTCTATTAGTTGCGAAATATATCTTTTTTGTTAAAAAATGAGAGAAAATTACGTTACAGAATTTTTGAAAGAGAAACTCAAGATTAAAAAAAAGCTTCATATCTGAAATTAATGACATTAATTAACAAATAAGAAGATTCAAGTTACCCATTTGCTCAACATTTGTGGAACAATTTAGAAGACTTGAAATCAATTCTTGAACTGCAAAGTGAGGGGGATTAGGATCTGAACAGAATGCTAAAACTGCATATGAAAAAACTTTCAATGACTTTTTTTTGAAAATAAAATCAAATACAACAAATGAAGCCTACTTTCACATTGGTCAGTTATTTTGTCCATCTATGGCTGCAAGTATGACCACGTTAATTTAAATTGCTCGAAATCTTTTCAAAAATTCCCTTCTTCAGAGCATTTTCTTAAAAAAAGAGCTCATCGGCATTGCGAGCACACTCACTTTGATCGACGGATGTTACAATCAATAACCAGGAATAAGGCTTGCAATGTTAAGACGATAATGTGTATAAATGCTCTTCTCCAACTTTTACTAAAGCTGCCTCACACAGCATTTGGAGCCCAACTAATCGCGTATACACAGAACTCTTTTTTAGTAATTAAATTGCCATCGTTAAGGTCAAAAAACTATTGTAAAACAGGGAAATGTTGAAATTACAGCACTTTAGCTTTTAATTAAGATTGACGATAAATTTTAAGATTATGATTTTTTTTTTTTTTTTTTTTTTTACGTAATATATGCCAAATTTAGCGAATTTTCAAAGATCCATTCTTTTTAATTCTGTGAAATTTCTGTTTTTCATTTGCTAAAATTCCGCCGTACCTCTACTATTTTTTTTTACATACAAACTTTTCCGTTAGTTGCTGAGACATATTTTGGCAGTAAGGAGGCCTTCAACAAACAGAAAAATATCGGCAAACTTTGACTTATCATTTGCAATCTCCACTGGGTAAACGGAAATACATGCATCTAGATGAATGAAGACTTCTCCGTGTTTTATCAATTTCATGAATATGGAGCAGTATATATCACAACGCAGCAAGTAATGGTTCTATTGATCCAGTATCTTGCCTCGAAATTCAAAATACTTGCATTAGCGTGAGAATTTATAGATGTATTCTTCGTTTTTCTATGTTGACAGGAAAACAAATGCGAAAAGGCATATTTTCAAGAAATGTTTACTTTGGGTTTTACAATCTAAATCTCTTTTCGCAGTGACATTTTCTCGGAATTTTTCTACTAAAATGAAGTCTGTACGTTCTTAAAATCTCCTGTTTTTTATTCTTCAAATTTGTGTCTAATTTTGTTATGTGAACAAAAAGAAAAGTATCATTCAGACTGGTGCGTTGATTAAAAATTAGACAAAAATATTAAAAGTTAGATGAAAATATTTACCTCGATTTAAATTAGGCGTATTTAAGTATCAGTAGATAGTGTTTTTATTAAAAACTAGCTGAAGTACCCGTCCTTGACGGGTTAGTGAATGCTAATTCCAAAAAGCAAGAACTTTCGTCAGCATTGTAGGAGTGCACAGAATGGATGTAGTATGTTGCCAAAGTAAAGAAAGCGAAGTTATAATTTTTATGTATTGTTAAAATATTACAGTTTAGATAGTAACTAAGTAATATCATTTCATTCGCTTTAGTCGTATGCGCGAACGGATATTTACGCATATTGAAATAATTTTTGAAATATCTCAAAATCTAATCAACATTTTTGAAAAATTTGAAGCCTAGAATTTAAGTTGAGTGACAATCTATCATGTCACCCAATTTCGTTTCATTCCCTGCAGACTTTATTTCGTGATGCTGGAACAAAATTTCAGCATTTTAAAACGATTTTCGCAAAATCTCAAAATTTAATCAAATTATTTTTAAAGCTCAACGCCTATAAGTAAAGATTAGCAACTACCTATCCTATCACTAAATTTCGTATCATTCGTATTAGTCGTTATTACGTGATGTTTGGAGAAATATAAACGTTTTTTGAGAGAATTTTCACAAATCTCAAAATCTATTAAAAATGTTTTTAAAATGTTTTAAAAATTGGACACCTATAGTTTATGTTGAGCAACCAACTATCATGTTACCAAATTTCATATCATTCGCTTTAGTCGTTATTACGTTATGCGGGAACAAAGATTCACTCAGTTTTAAACGATTTTCACAAAGTCTCGAAATCTGATCGATTTTTTTAAAATTAGATGCTTATAGTTTCAGGTGAGTGACCACCTATCATTTCACCAAATATCATTTTTTCACCTTTGCAGTTATTACGCGATGTGCGAACACAAATTTACGCAGTTTGAAATGATTTTCGCAAAATCTCAAAATCCAATAAAGATTTTTTAAAAATTCGACGCCTATGTTTTAAGTTGAGTAACCACCTATCATCACACTCAATTTCATATCATTCGCTTCAGTCGTATTTACGTGATGCTTGAACACAAATTTACGCAGTTTGAAACGATTTTCGCAAAATCTCAAAATCCAATCAACATCTTTTAAAAATTGGACGCCTATGCTTTAAGTTGAGTGACCACCTATCATGACAACCAATTTCATATCATTCGCTTCAGTCGTACTTACGTGATGCTTGAACACAAATTTATGCAGCTTGAAAGGATTTTCGCAAAATCTCAACATCCAATCAAGATTTTTTAAAAATTCGACACCTATGTTTTAAGTTGAGTGACCACCTATCATGACTCCAAATTTCATATCATTCGCTTTAGCTGTTTTTACGTCATGCTTAAACAAAAAAAGCGTCACGGACAGAATGACAGAACGACAGAATGACAGAATGACAGACAGACAAACTTTTTTTTGAGGGTCGCATCGGATTCCCGGGTGCTTGAAACGGATAGAAATCTCAAAATTTTTGAATTCCAAGAAATGTACAGACAAAAGTCTAATTTTATTTTTATAGATACTTAGATCTCCAGGTACAAAGTTTGAAGTATTAAAAAAAAATCAACTTCAATTGTACGTCATTGGAAATCAAACTAATTGATATAATTGATATAACGTTATTTGAAATATAAATCTAAATAAAAAAACACTAATATTTGGTGATTTCATTTATTTATTTATTTATTATTTTAATTTTTTGCATTAAAAATATTATAATTTAGCAATTACGTATGCATTTTTTATAATCCACGAGAAACTCTAAGATATTCGCACAATAATATAAGACCTTGTGCGCCCACAATGTACCAATTTATTACATAGATATTTTTCGAATTCCTGATTCAAATAAATGGTTTTGATACTTCATGGAAAGTTATATAATCCTTCGTATCTCAAATAGGTAGGGGAAACCGGGCCTAGTTCGCTACTGGGGTAAATAAGCGCATTCCTTATAATACGCTCGTTTCGGAACAGATTGCGAAGCCAATCACAATATAGCTTTCTTCTATCTTTCTCTAAACAATATAAATTAGCAGAGTTATCTCTGTATAGTGGGTATTTACTAGGATTTTTCTTATTTTTCCGTTGGCAAGTAATGTTTTGCTGCTTGAATCTTTTTTTTTATTAATATTATAATTAAGATTTAACTTGTGTATTTTTTCATGGTATACGTTTACCCCCATACGTGATTTGTTTCGATTATTTACATTCAGAAGGTTATGTCTCTTATTTTTTGAAGAAACGCATCCTGGGGCAAGTTGGAGCATTGGGTACGGAAGAAGTTGGCTCGGTCTGCCAACGAAACCTGATATATTGTTTCAGGAAATTTTCAAATATAATATAAAGAAATTTCAGAGATAAAATATTAGAAAATGTCATTCCACCTTTTAAAAATTTCAAATTGCCACTATCTTCTGCTTAATTTGTATCGGTAGTAGCCATATATAAAATAGAGTAATGGAATAGTTTTTCTACTTATGAACACATATTTTAATAATATTAGAAATCAAGGAAGAAAAAAATAAGAAAGGGGACGAGCTTAGGCTATACCTATCGTACAGAAAACTTGGTTTCCACCTGCAAAAAGAAAGGTAAAGATGAATAAAAGTATTCACATTTTGGTTCTTCCAAGGTTAAGAAATTATTCGGCAAGGATTAAAAATTGTATTACGTTAAATGTACGACTTAAGAGATGTTTGTCCGATTTACGGATATTCGAGTTAGAACTTCGTGTAAATCTTATTCTAAAAGTAATAATAATAAAAAAAGAATCGGCGTAAAAATGTTGAATGTGCTTTTGAAATTCCGATAGAATCAAGTGGCGTAAAAAAACAGACGCGTTACCCGTTGAGAATGTGCCATTCTGTTGCTGTACATCGTATCTATAGTTATTCTTCCTTGACAGAGTAAACGTGACCCGCGAACAAAGGAGCTTTTTCTCTGAGCAGATAACTTAACGTGATTGGGGTTTCAAATGAAATACTGCTAGTTTGCGGTATATATCAAAGAAGAAAATAACAGAAGAATTTTGGAAAATAGATGGAGGTCTCTTGTAAGAAATGTGTGGAAAAATTTCGTTTTGAAACGAAATTTTTCTACACATTGTAGGATTTATCCGGTGTTTCTGTTTTTATTGGTGATATGTTGCTTACGCAGAAGAAACGGCTTCTAAAATCAGAAAAACAGCATAATAGGGTTTGAGTTAATATTTAAAATTATTTTAATCAGGACTTTTCATAAAAATTTCTTGATATAATCACAATGACAAACATTATTGTGGGCAGTTTATATATATGGTAAAACTGTCATGAAAAATATTGCATAAAACAAACAGAAATATGTTTTTAAAAATTTTAAACAAGTAAAAAAAAATCGTAAAGAAATAAAAACACTGTGCATGTTTCGAAAGTGATTAAAATTTCTCATTTCGTAACCATTATGATAAATTACAACCAATCATTCTGTAGCAAATTTATGGCATAAGTACCAATGGAACATGATAAACTTTTCTAGCAAATAAGCAATTTGCGTTAGGTATTAATCAGAATAAATGCAAATTAACCTTCATTTTTTTCTCAACTGAAAAAAATAATTGCTATAGTTTTTTTAACACGTTCTTGTTAGCCATTCTTGTTGGAAATGGATTTTCTTATTAAATGGGTGTTTAAGTTTATAGAGTACGAAACAATATTAATCGGTGTAGAAAGTATCTGAATGCTTTTATCACGCGCACACGAAAATACCATCTCATTATATACCTTGAACAAAAATGTGACAGTTTAAGCAAAAATAAGATTTACTTCGCATTTTGAAAGGAAATAAAAACATATATCTTTTAAGAATTAAGTAAATCTTAAAAATATAAGTTTCTGTTTTTTGGAAATAACATATAAATTTCTTCCTTTCCAAAATTTGTTGTTTTAACTAACTTATTTTATTTAAAATCGTTTTAATCTAGCACATAAAGGAAGAATAGACGATTAGAAAACATGTCAAAATAGATGGTCAAATATCGCACCATGAGGGCTTGAAATATATTAAATCACACAAGAAGCCTCTTTTGAGAAACTAAACTAAGATAGATGTTTTTTATAGCTTCAAACTTTCGTAGAAAAACTTTAAATTTTTCTACAGGTTTTCAATAGATGCAACATCTGGTGGTAACAGTATGCACTTTATTCGTGGAAGCAAATCCCTATGTGTTTATTAATCGACCCACAGAACTTTACATCTTTGGATTACTGGTTTCGGTTGCATATCCTGTACATCAATTTACCAAATTTTTTATAGTTTAGTAGCACATAGAAAATATTAAATTCCTTTTAAACTGAATGAAATAAGTACATTTGAAAGAAGAATTTTTAGGTAAAATGCCTAAAGATATGGTCATAATATATTGACTAAAAATACCTACGAAAATAATGTTTAGAAGAAAAAGCTATTTCCTATCTCTTAAATAAATTGCATTAATCGTAAAATCATGTCACCCATGTCTTAAAAATGAGAGAAAGCTCCGATATAAATGAAGTAGTTAAAACATATCGTACGAAATCACAGATTATGTAAATGCTATCACTCGGGCAGAGGAATATACAACACTCAAAGAAGAATATAGGCAGGATTATGGATAAATCTTTTAAATAAGTAACTATTTTTTTTAATCGTGTAAATGGTCTTAATGTGCGTACATATTAATTTTACATTAAGTTTCTAATTAATAAAAAAGCGATAAAACTATAGGAAGGACTATATAACTAAATTTTTTAGTACACATTCTCTTTCGTTTTGACAGCAAGGACATGTTAGAATAGATTTTATGTAGACATTGAGTTTTCGAAACTACATAAAATATGTTTGGACTTCGGCCAAAGACCGTGTCATGGCTCAACATCCTGAAATATGCATTTGATAACGTTTCGTAAAGCATGTCTTTTGAAAATATTAGATTAATATTTTCTCTGCTTGGTGACACAGGAGAATATCTTTTCCACTCCTAAAATATAAAACTTTCTCAGTTTTAAGTGTTTAGAGTAGATAAAAACTCCTTGCAATTATTAATGTTTTGCTTTTGAAAGACGTTTTCAAGCATTTTTAATTCTAATGTTTTGAATTCGATTCAATTTAACTCAAATATTAAGTTGTACAGATTAGTATGGATGGTATTTATTGCAAAGAGCTGTTACAAAATTTATTGACATTTAATAATTTTTGAATGTAAGCTTTGGAATATTAGTTAACGTTTTTATTTAAATTAATTCTAACTGTATTGGAAAATCACATTTACAAGAAAATGTACCTCATCACTAATTACTTGTACACTACTTCGGTAGTATTTAGAAGAAGAAGATTCATTCAGTTTTAGACACTTATCAAAAACTTCCTAAGTGATATATATTTAGAAAACGAACTTATTATGTTTAGGTACTAAAAGTAATTGAACTTGGTTTCTAACGTGCAGTAACTGTAAAGTAATTAAGTTAAAGTTTGTGAAGAAAATGATTGCTACTCAAAGATTGCGGTTTACGTTAATGTTGTCGTAAAAAAATTGGAGCTGACGTACATACATTTCGGAAACTTGTACACATCTTTATCAACAACATTTACAGAATGCTCGTTTTTGAGCTACACTTTCAAGCATTTACGTCTTTATAATACATCTATGATGATAATTGTTTACGATTGAAATTGTAAATTTCTCTATAGTGCTTCAATTCAAACATAAAATACTTATTTTTTTCTAATTCAAAGAAAATACATCATGCATAAACAAATTCTACAAACGTAAATTCAATCTTATAGATACATAAATATAGATGCCATAAAAGTATAATCTTACATAAATATGCTTTAAACATAATTTTATTTTATAAACTCACACTTAAGAAAATAAAAAGTGTAACGCAATTTAAATTATTAGTACAAAAGGACACTTCGAAATCATGAAATCAAAAACAGTATAGATCAAAAATATTCTTTTATAATAACCCTAACAACTACTTAAACGTTGAAAATAATAGAAAAAACGGATGGACTGAATAAAATGGACTTCTAACCTCGAATAAATCAAAAATACATAGCTCCTATATAGTTACGCTGATCCCTGACTCTGTCACAATTCCAGTTCAACCACCCAAAATAAAACTTTTACCATCCAAACAGATTAAAAATGTATTTTCTAATAACTTAAAATTTACACGGTTCGTTGGCGCAATCAGCCTGAAAATTATCATAATTTTGTAAAAAAAAAAAAAAAGAAAAGAAAAAAAAAAAAAGAAGAAAGAAAAAATCTGATAATCCACCCGTTCCCTGATTTTTAAGCGTTTTTTTTTTTTTCATTAGCTCTATTTCATTTCAGAGAATAAAAAAAAGCTAATCATTTGAGTGTCAGAATTATCTATTGCAAGTGACATTGACGTTACATTGAAGTCACGGTTATCAGGCTTTGGAGGGAAAATTACGATTCCAATTCGCTTAAGATAGCTTTTCTAAATCACTACTCAGTTTGACTTTTTTTCAAAAATAAAACGGTTTTCTATGCATTAATCATGGATATAAGAGAGGATGTTGATACCAAACGAAATGTTTCGAATACGAAATGTTTCTGCAGATTATACAATTCGAATTTCGATGTATAATAAAAATTGAATATGAAGTTATTTGATTTTAAGTGGGTAAATATTAAATATTCTGAGTGTAGACATTCTATCGCCCGCTGTAATTGTCTCCACAAAGGGCTTTATCCTTTAGTTTAATGATAGTACACAACACAAAACAACACAGTCTAATCCACGTCTAAATAAGAATTGAAAATTTATTAGAAAAAATCTTAGTAACCAGATTTCAGCCTTCCAATTTACTGCTTCCACGTATGGACAACTCCCTGCCTGCGGCCGGATGGGGCACGCCATGGCTTTTGGACCAGCCCTCAGAACAAGTCAAAACCCTGTATAAAACCTATATAAAACATTCAAACTTCCATATAAATCCAAATCATACGGCCCGCGATTTCGCTAACATCCTAAAGTCAGGCCCAGGAGGCCACTATCGTAAAGTTCTGCCCGCAACTTTTAAAAGGTTGTCCATACGATGATAAAATAAATGAGTTGAAATCATCAACTGTAGTGAATGAAAACTAAACTGATGGCTGATCATCTGCAAAATTAATTTGAATATCGGCTGCGAGCCCAATTTAGGAATCGATCGAATCATTTTTTCATCGGAGTTTCGAACATCGTTTCATTATAAACGGTTGACCCATTAAAAAAAGAAAAAATCGTCAGGGTAACAACATTTAAATATTTATCGTCAACTTGGCGGAATAAGGCAGTTAAAATAGAATTCAACCTAGTAACCTTCTAAAAAAAAGTAAAGGCCGCTGGCGTTGTCAAAGCTTGTCAGCTTATCTCCTCCTAAACCGTGGGGATTTGAGTTTCGACTAAGGTGCCCACAGATTCGAAAAATTCCGAGGAACCTGCTAAGCTGATTTAAATTTCGAAAATCGAATTATTTTAGAAGATATTAATAAAAAACTGAAAAAATAAACCGAATGGTTGCCAGATTTGGCATAAAATCATTCATTCCTTTACAACAAAGCGTTTCCAAGTATCTAGAATCGCGTGAAATTTACAAACATGAGTTAGAATTACGCGAATTTTACGCCAAAATAAAAACTATATGAAATAAGTAACTCAAAATGTGTTACACAAAGTTGACAATTTTCAAATGGTAAGTTCGCTTAGACAACAGGAGTTTAGAATTAGCGATTATTCATTTTTCCAAAACAGAATAACTAATATCTTGAAAATAAAAAATAATTAAAATGCAGATTATTTTAAAGCCGGTTCTCGTCCAGCTGGATTATTTGCTACCAGTAGAAATATTTGGTGGCGTTAACTATGCCATTATAGCAGTTACAGTACACTTTGGATATTTGCTAGCGCGACGAGATGGTATAATTCGTGGTGTTAAGTACGCCAATCTGCAAACGATTATATAAATGAAAATATGGATAACGGTTTTCCGGTAACCTTAAATGAACAGTAAATATAGGTTGTGAGCATGTGTAAATCGCCAAATAATGAAAAGTTGCCATGGGTGGCAGGCTATTCTGTCTGTTCCGTAGCTTTTATTAACTTTACATGTACGCAAGTCGCCAAATAATGAAAAATCGCCATGGGTGGCAAATTCGCAAGGTGTCCAATAGGTTTTACATTATTAAAAATACAGCTGAAACATATATTCTGATTTTATTACGCTTTAGCTCCTAATTAATATAACTTTTGAATGGCAACATTAAATATCATTGTGTTTCTTAGGAGTGCAAATACTTTTTCCAGCGATTATAAGCGGATTCCGCAATCCAGGTGGAGTATAGCTCAGGACCCGTACAACACGGATTCCCATAACAAAATATTTTCCGTTTTATGAGGGGTAGGGGGGGGGTCTACTGTAGTGTGAAGTTTAAATTTTTATGTACCAATGAAGATGCAAGCACCAAGCAATGTGTAGCTTAGCTCAGTAGCATTCTATCTGATCCAATCTTCGGGTTTTGTTTGTTGAAATTATGTCTTTTTTACGAATAAGCCTGATTAGGGGCCGAATCCCTCATACGAAAAGCGAGCGTAGCGAGTCTGGGGGCCTTGGCCCCTAGTAAAAAAAAATGGAATTTTCATGTTACGTCACAGGATCTTTTTTCTTACTGTGAATGACTGAAAAGGGTGTCATTTTCATTTAAATTATTCGGTTAAGCTGAAACTTATATGCACTTTTGAAATTCGCACCATATGGATCAATAAAATACATGAAAAATATTTATTGTTTTAGTATATACGCGAAAATACATTTAGCTTTACGTTAGTTACAAAAGGATAATTGTAATAAATTCAGGCTATTTTTCACATAAGATTTACGAATAGTTTTGTATTAATAACTATGAATTAAGAATAATTAAATTATTTACGTATATTACATCAAGGTGCTTGCGGGGATGGCAACGAAGACTCTTTTCTCTTTTTCTTTCGCTGGTTGCCAGGACGATATTTTGAAATAAAAATAACTTTTTAATTCTAAACAAATTTATGTAGCTGAATGGTGTAATATATCTAGTTACTAAAATATTTATTTGTCTGTGTACTGAATATCAAGTTCCATTTATTTTATTTCCTTGCGAAATTAATTTTTACTATTATATATCGATGGCGTGTATTTTTTAATCCGCCCCAAACTTATTTGAGCGTCCCTTTTAGGAAGATTGCATCAAGTGTGTTTTTCAACCGCTCAATAGATGGCGTTACCGTCCAAAATTTTAAATTTTAAATTTTGAGCGTTTTAGAGTTTTTTCAATCAATTGACCTAGCTCAATCGTTTCAGGGGCCCAAAAAACCCCCAGGTACGAAATTTAAAAAGAATCCTTAGAGCAGTTTTCGAGATCGTTCGGACATACACACACACACACACAAACATTCCTCGTTTAATATAAGAGCTGATTTCAATTGATCTTTAAGTGAGTCTGTAAGGATCTACTAGTTTCAGGAAGCATAAATGTAAAATATTCCGTATACTAATCTCAGATGCAAGCATGTTTCACTGCATTTCAGGAGGAAATGTTAATTTGGGCTGAAAGGAGAATGCAGAATCAGCTAAATTAAGCTAGTTTGTGCTTTCTCCAGTGTAAGTCATTCGTAAAATGACTGGATTAGGATGATTGTCTTCAATGAAATTTAGCTTTGATGTATCAAAAAGTTGAATAAAATGTTTCTGATATACTATTTATTTTGTGACGAAATCTATATCAGGAAACACCAGAATCCCTAAAATATTGATTTACATATCGCATACCCAGTGTGCTTTTTGATGTGATATTTTTTTATTACTTGTGTTAATTTTGCTCTGTAAATTCATCGTATTTTCAGAAAATTATTTTTTTTTTCTTTTTGCAAAACTATAATTAAAATATAACATTAGGTGTCAATTCATATTTTTATATTCTTCTATTGGCAGTGAAATACACAACTGAAAGTACGTGACACATGTAAGTTAGTAACAAACGGCGATACTGAAAGAAAATAGAACATTATGAAATAATTCAAATTCACTTCATAATTCATTGTAAAAACAAATCAGGAGATTTTAAAGTAGAACAGGGAATATATACATAGTTGCATATTGTTATAGTTTGACATATTGGAATAGCTTGACATATTGTGTCCAAGTATGGTTGTTTTTTTTTTAATATGACCTGTTACAAATGCTATATAGTTTAAAAATTATTCAAAAAATCAACATAATATGGAACTAGTAAATTTATATTCGCAAAAATTGTCTCTCATTAAAACTATTTTAATTTAGGAAATAAGAAATTAATAAATTAGTACATTTCTGTGAGATAGATATTCTTAGGAAATACATAGCCAACGTCAATGAAGTTCTTCCACTAAAGTTTTCTAACTGAAATATTGTAAAGTGCATAAATACATATAATTCTACACTACGCACGTATGTCACAACTTAAAAAAACAAAAAAAAATTAAAAGTTCGCCCAAAGCTTTTCAATAAAGTTCGTGTATTAGATAGAACGAGAATAATCTAGACGTTTCCTGTAAAATGTTCGTCAATTTGAGTGAATGACGTCAGAGAAAGAAAACAGCATATAATGGTATATAAGCCATTTCCAATCGTTATCAGTGGTAAGCAGAAGTATGGAGCGAGCGGTGAGCTACTGATCTTTCAAACTGCAAATATATCAAACAGCATCACCAAAATAATGTTTCTCAGCGCCAAGTTAGCCAAATGCTCCACTTGACACAACCTTCAGTGAGTAGTATTATAAAACGATTCACTATAACTGGAGATAGCCGTCCAGGAAAGGCTCGTGGACGGAAACTAATGTTGGATGACCCGGATGTACGCCTATTTCGTCAACAGATTCATAAAAATAGGCTTTTTGCAGTTGTAAATATTGCCACTTGGAAAAAATAAATTTTGAAAAGATCATTTCTTAAGCAACTCTGCGTTGATTTATCAAAAGCTGTGAATACACATTACACAAAATAAGACGTAAAGCAATTATCATTTCATCGAATGAATGTCGCCGTATTGCGTAGGATAAATCTAACCTTAGATGAACTCCAATTCAGTGGAACAGTGGGCATATGAATTTAATTTTAATTTTTATGTGTAAATATTGGCTAGGGATGGACGCGAGACACGAGAATTCTCGCATTGTCTCGCGTTCTCGCATTGTCTCGTGAGACGAGACGTGAGACGAGACAGGCTATTTTTTTGCGAGACGAGACGCGAGACGAGAAAAAAAATATTTTGCGGGACGAGACGCGAGACGAGACAGAGTCTTGTCTCGCGCGAGATTTCTCGCGAGAATTCTCGCATTTTTTTCCGTCTCGCATGAATACGATCTGAAAAGCGACAATTTGCCTGAAGCCTCTACCGTTTAACTTGCGTCTCCTTCGTTTTCGGTCCTGGTATACTATCAGCACTCTACAATACGCACAAACACGTAACATTTAAAATTAGAACAGACGAGAGATATACAAAACACACAAAGGAGAGGATAAAGAAAGAGGCGGAAAAAAAAGAAAACAGAGAAGAGTTGAATGAAAAATAATAAGTAAATAGGAAAGGCGGTACGGTATGTTAAAATCTGACCACTATTAGACGAGGCCCGGGGCATTAAGTTTGGGGCCCCCTTACTATCCCCTTTTTTACGCAATAAGCCCCTTTACTGAGCCCCCCTTTTTTAAGCATTTTAACCCAGTTTTGACCGCTGTTGTACTCGAAAATTGCATTTCAGTTAACTGTACTTTTTGTACTTTAATCAAATCGTATTTATCACCCCAAAAAAATATCTCTAACTTGATCTAGTGATAGAAAATTAGGTAATGCCTATATTATAGAGGAAATTCACTTTTTTCCCCACAATTACTATTTCAGTACATATGAATTTATAATTTAGATAATCGGGATATATATGGGCCCCCTTTTTCTTCAGGGGCACCGGACTACCGCCCCCCCCTTGCCCCTGTGATAATCGGGTTTCGGGTATATCAGAGAGAGATTAGAAGTAGAGCAACTTGCATTCGCATTGATGCTTAGTCTGAGTAGGTTGAAATATGGTTGAATATCCTTGGTTGAAATATCCTTGTACCGATATTATCCTCAAACTTTCCCGCACGTTGCGGCGTGCGTAGGGGGGGGAGGGGCGCCCACCCTGGTAACAACTTTCTAGGGGCGGTTAAATCCCTATTGTTGGCCTATTTTAAAGATATTAAAATGACATTTTTTATTCTTATATATTAATATCGGACGGAAAGAAATGCAAGCAATTTTTTAAAAAAATATTTCTCTTTTCGTTTATATTATCATGTTTTCCCTTCCTTCGGCTTGCAAAACTTTTATAAATTTTTTTCCTCCCCATCATTTTATCTTGCAGTTGGGTTCCTATTCTAAAATTATCTTCGCCTGTTAGATGTCTTTTCATTTTTTTAAAAATGCACACTGGATATACATTAGGGGGATTATGGTTTAATTTTTCTGTAAACAGGGCGACCATAACGACTGTAGTACTATCGCTAAAAATTATTATGGAAAAGTACAAACGGATAGTCGTCAACAAATTAACTGTTCAGTAATTTAAAATATAAACAAAAAATAAGACGTCTATTAACCAACTGAGATACTATAGTGAAATCTAAAAATGCACACACGGTAATGTTATTGGAAGTATTAGGCAAATTATTATAATTATCGTTAATATAATCTTGTTTTCATTAATATAAAAATTACACATATTTTAGAGACTTGAAATTGACGTTAAAGTAAATAGTAGAGATTTAATAAAGACTAAAAGTGTTCTGTTTATAATCTTTCAAGTGTTATCTTACAACCAACTGAACGATAAGTAATTCTAATTTGTGTTAATATATCCCGCAGTAATTTCAACAGAGGAGATTACTTGAACTTAAAAAAAAAAAAATCTGTTTTGTCACCATACAGATATGATTTTAGTAAAATATTCGCTACTTCTCGTATGAAGAGCGTGTGCGCAGCTATTTTAAAACAAACGGTTGTCCATTTCATGTAGTGTCTGAGGTATTTAATGCTACAACTTGAACAGTATGATGTAGAACTACAGTATGATGTAGAAATAACACATATTGAAAGTCGGGAGTTCTCTGCAAACCGCTAAGCTTTCCACTTTTCTGATCGCGAATGACACTGACGTAGTTTTTTGAGTCATTACATTGCAATGATGCCAGGTTAATACTCATGACGCAAACTTTACATCAAGAGTCTACTAATTTTGCTGTTATTTTAGATTCCACATCACTGGAATTAATTGAAATTACTCATGTTAGGAAAATTTTCGTTTACTACAGTGCGAAGAACGGGCACGCAGCTAGTAAATAAAAATAAATACTATATTTTCGGTGTGACATTATATATACGGATTAAATCTCAATTTCTTTTACTTCAAATGCCGATATAGTTATTAATATATCTACTAATGTGGCTATATGTAAGTAATTGTTATTATTAATATTAATTTTCAATAAAATCCCAATAATAAGTTAGTATAAAATGGTAACAAAATCGCAGTCCTTAATTTTGCGAGACTCGCGAGACGTCTCGCGTCTCGCGCGAGACGAGACAGCAATTTCTTTGCGAGACGCGAGACGAGACACAGTGTTTGCGAGACGAGACGAGACGCGAGACGAGACAGAGGTTTACCACTGCGAGACGAGACGAGACAGCCCCTATTCTCGTCTCGCACGTCTCGCGTCCATCCGTAATATTGGCCGAAAGCTTATTAGGAAGAAGGATGAAGGAAACGATCCATTTTGTTACAAGCGCATGGTTCTTAAATTAACCTCTGGGATGGTGTGGTGCTGGCTACTTGTAAGCAAAAAGAGTTGGTAATTTGCATTCTTGTACGGCACGATACAGATGCAAGAATACACACGTATTCTTGAAATGAATCTACCTCCTTCAGCGCAGAGATTGTTTCGCAGAAAACGATATCTTTTCCAACAAGATAACGCAAGGCCGCATACAGCGAAGATAACTTGGTAATCGAACTGGAGGAACATTTTTGAATTTATTTGCGCAAAGAAATAAACTCGGAATGCTTATCATAGCTATATTTTTGTTTCAAACTAACACAATGCCGTTGGAATGTTGTACCGAGCATATAAAATCTTAATAAAAGTTTTTTTTTTTTTGGCGTATACGCTTCTTTGTGTGTCATACGTTCCGCATTTGAAGGTATTTCTAATGTAAACGAACTTTATTGACGTTTACTATTGTATACATAACAAAAAATCCCTTTGCTATTTTTGTATTGCATAACCCTTTATCAACTCCGTTTAAACATATCTCTGAGTAACTTTATGATAAAAGTCTGGAATTTTTTTATCATCTCTTTCATGCATGAAGCACAGTTTACTAACCAGGGATATTTTTCGAATGTGTGCTGAGTAAAATTTCCATTTTGTATTTATTTAGATTTAATCATCAAAATATTTAACCTTAAGGATATTTTTTTTTATGTAACTTTGTAATTTATTGCATATATCTATCATCCATATGTAGTAAATGGAAGTCTAGTTCAGTGTTTTCTGGGGCACTCTGCATAGCATTAGGATGTGAAAAATCATTAGTTAGAAACTCGTAGGGATTTTGCTGAAATATCTATTTGTAATATAATCGAGTGGTTTATATGTACACTCTAATTTTTATAGTATTTAGAAGTATTTTGTTTTACTGGGGTCAATTTTTTTAGTAAATAGACGAAATTTATATGAATTAAGCACATTGCACATGAAGAATTTTTAGATTAAGTTATTTTTACCTGGAATATGGTGATTCCCTATTTATATAAAATATATCACATAGTGAAACATGTAACTTAATAAACTTTATTTATAAATGAGAAAATCTTGGTTTTTTAATTTTAAAAATGTGAACTTACCGATATGTTGTGAAATGCATAAAAATATGTAATTCTACATTATGTACAAATATCATAACAGAAAAAACAAAACAAAAAAGGAACTGCAAGTTACTATAAAAGTTGCATTTTTAATCCCAACGATTTTCAATAAAGTTCGCTCATTAGAAAGAACGGAAACAATCCAGCCGTTTCGCGTACATTTCTGTGTCAGTAACATCAAAGAAGCAAATAGCCTATACGGGCGAGCAATTCCCATTTGTCATCAGTGCTAAACTGAAAGATGGAGCGTGGGAACGAGCTACAGCTCTTGCAGTACAGAGACATATACATCAACACGAAAATCGTATTTCGCCGCGTCAAATTAGCGAAATGTTCTACTTGGAACAATCTGCATAGTATCATATAACGATTCACTGCAACTGAAAATAGCCGTTCAGGAAAATCTTCTAGTCAGAAACTGACTTGACTGATCGGGAAGTACGCCTATTTTGTCAACATATTCGTAAAACTAGGCACTTGTCACTCACACATCGTGTCACATGGGAAAGATAAAGTTTTGGTATGACCATAACTGTCCGTCGATATATCAAAAGGTGCGGCTACGCATTATACAAAAAAAATATAAGCCATTTTGCACTTCATCGAATAAACGTCGCCGTATTGTGAGATCTAGATCTCACCTTTGCTGGCCTCCAACTCACTGGAACATGGTACTGTGGCCAGATGAATCCATTTTTCAGGGTTATTAGGAAGAAAGGTTATTAGGAAGGAAAGGTTATTAGGAAGAATTATGAAACAAGTGATCCATTCTATTACATGATCATGGCTCAGGATGCTTTGTCATGATGTGAGGCTACTTCGCAGCGAATGAGCTTGATAATTTGCGATTTTGTACGGGCACGTTAAAGTCTCAAGTTTGTATACGCATTCTTGAAATGAATATAATCCCATCAGTGCAGCAATTTTTTTCGCAGAAAACAGCATCTTTATTAACAAGATAACGCAAGGCCACATATAGCGAAAATAACAAAAACGTCGCTACGTACGAAATGTGCCCTCTTTAAGAGAGGCCTCCAGCAAGTCTAGATCTTTATCCTATCGAGAATTTTTGGAAAATCCTTAAAGGGAAGATGGCCTAACGGCGTCTCCGTAATATACACAGTTAATAGATTATCCACGACAGGAATGGGAGAAAATGCTTTCAGACTCATTAAACAGTTTAGTTTTGTCCATGTATAAACGCCTTGCTGGGGCTGTCCCCCGTAAATCTAATCAACCTGAACGAATATTTTTGACTTCAGTTATGCAAGGATATTACATTTGCAACGCTTATATTAATCTATAAGTTTTGTTACAAATTAACACAAATGCTGTGAGAAAGTTTCATTGAGTATATCAAATGTTAATAAAATATTTTTTTTCATATACTCTCTTTGAGTTATCCACTCTTTGAGTTTCACACTTTCTGCATTTTGAGGTATTTCTTATGTGAACGAACTTCATTGACATTTACTATGCACATATGCATGCAGTTAAAACTAATTCACCAAAACTATGAAATTTTTCACTTGCATACGGTACAAATAAATTAACAGACGATAAAAATATGGAAACAAAACATTGTCGCTATAAAAATCGTGCGCTTTAAAAGTAGACAAAACCACATCTGGGCTTTATCAACTTCATTATATGCAGATTTTTGGAGAGACAAGAAGAGATTTTAGTCGATCTCCCGCTCTGACTGATCATGCCTCAAATATGCAGCAACTGTATGACGAATTTAAGGTATTCCCTGATGGCTATACATGGCTATTCATTATGTCCCATTAATGTTCCATTTCAGAAAGATACGGAATCTAGATATCTTGCAAACCTGTCACGTTATTTAAGAACGTTACCACTTTGAAGAAATCGTTGAGATAACTCAGAAGCGTACGGCCAAGTGCTATCCTGCTAATGAACAGGTCCTAGCTAGCAGTTACCGTTTCACCAACCGTCCTCAATGAAGCTTATGATGCAATCCCTTTCGACGTCAAAATTTTGTTCGAAATTTATCAGGAAAGAATCTTTCTTACGCATGGCTTTTATCTGTCTTGTCATGTCAGTTGCAAATTCCCCTTATTGAACACCCAGATCTTAAGAATTATACTTGAGTGTAAGTCTACATGCTATTCCCCATTGCTCATTGTTTGCAGAATATTTGATCGTTTGCCCATTTCGAACAAAATTTCATATTAGATCTCCTAGTTGTGACTAAATCGCGTCTATTTTGTCTTTTTTTTTACCTTTATAATTTAAATATACTTGAAAAATTTCACTTTTCTATCTAAAGATTAATGGCAAAACTCTCCTTTACCTTTTAAAATAAAATAAAATAAAATTCTATTTGTAAAATTATCTATGCCATCAAGAATTAATTATTCAGCTTACAGAAGACAAGAAACATAAAATATGCAGTATTAACTTTAGGGTTCTTAAACGTTAATTGATATTATGTTTAACAGAAAAATTTAATGAGATATGCATAATCAATAGCTAAGATTAACAGAAAGTCTTTGAAATAATCAAAATATGTGTCATAATGACTTTCTGTCTCGGATTTTTTCCCACATTCTTCAGTTGAAAATATTTCATTTTTTGGGGGTGTAAATAAAAATGCTTTACACATTCAAAATCATTATACGCATAATATCATTAAATTATTCAGGCTAATTTTACAGATTTACCATATATATATATGGCATTGGTTATTCCGGAAGTTCAGAGTTTGAAACTTTGGGATGTTGATTGCAACATTAGATATCATCAAACATTTTGAGAGTAAGCAGAATATATTTTTCAAAATTTAAGCAACGATTTTAAAATATGTGCAATCAAAAAAGTAAGGCTTAGAAAGTTTCTAGCTTTTTTACTTTAAAATTCATTATTCAGCAACATTAATATATTTTTTTCTGTGACAAATGTCTTTAGCATTTTTTCTTTACTAAAACTAAAGAATCTCATTCCTTCCTAAATGCGTGCTATGCTACGAAGCACTTAGTAAAAACGCAGCCGTCACCAGATGTTTTCCCTTGGAGGCACAGCAATCGAGGCATCTTTTGCCACAGAATATTTTCTTTTGTTGTTGTTCTTTCCTCTATTCCACAGGATAGTACAAATTCTTTTCTTAGTTTCCTTAGTAACGAAACTCAGAAATGTTCAGAAATGTACGTTATAACCTAGTATTACATACCACAAAGAAATCCGACGTCTGAATCGGGGATTTTATCTTCTTTAATAACGATTTCTTTAACAACAATAAAAAATAATGGTTTTTTATTCAATGAGACCACAAAAACAATTATGAAGAAGAAAAAGCTTCTAACGCTACTAAATAGTTATTCCTATTAAATTTAATTTATACTGAACAGAAGGCTATACAGTTCACAATATGAATATATATATATATCATAAAAAAATTGGGCCTTTATATTAAGGTCATTCAGATTTTAAAAAAAGCTATTTTAATTTCGTATCAAAGTGAATATTAAATCAGATATTCATTTATCACTCAGGTTTTGTTATTACCTTGCTTTATATTAAGTTGGACTAGACAAATTTAAAATTTTGAAGCTAATAAATATTCAACGTTAAAAAATAAAGATTTCTAAAATTTTAAAACTAACTTCATAAGAGGTTAGCGCCTTTTCTCTGAAAAAAAATGTTGTTTTGTAAATTATGTAAGTATATTTTATATTATTTAAAATGTAAATAAAATTTGTAATTTTCTATATCTATAAATTATTCAAGTATTAATGTACTATAGCATTAGTAACTATTTTAATTGGGGATAAGTGCTTAATAAACATTCAGAATCAAAGTTCTTCTGCTAATAATTCCTTAAGCAGTAAATATTTATTTTAAAAGAGTGTTTCTTTTCTTAAAAAGAAAAAAAATAAGCTGTACTGAAGTCTGAATAGGAGAACTATGGTTATAGATGTTTTATTAAACATTTAATTTTAGTAAAAATACATACATAGCAATACAATAGTATGTTTGTAGCTGCAAACTTATTTGTATAGTAGTATATATAAAGTAGAAATTTATTAATTTCATTCAACGTTCGAATACAAAGAACGCCGAATTTTATGTGAGTACGCTTTATTTCGGATTTATCTAATTCTGTGATTAATAAAATACAAAATTATTTTACGCTATTGTTATGTATTTTGATAAAAGGAACAATATGGTGTAATTTTTTCTAAATATTTTATTTAGAAATGTCACATCTTCGAGGAGTTACCTACAGTCACTAAGCTGAGCTTTTATGTAACACAACAATTCAACTTGTAAAAATAACAGTATTGTATGAGTTGGCGTAAGCGTACTAGCTCTGTCGCAATACTATATTTACGAAAAATGGTGAACTGCTAAATTTGAATATATATATATAAACTTATAAAGGATGTATTTTAAAATGTTATTTTCACATTGAATTCTCATATAAATGTCTTTTAACTAGTATTATTGTATTAAAAATTACTTCTGAGCATCGTATTTAAATGAGATGTTATTAGCTAATTAGATTTTACAGCAGAAATAGACTGAAATATAATAACTTGTACTTAATAAGCTAAATGTTCAAATAATGAATTATGAAAGAAAATGCATAAATGTTTCTAATGGTACTTCAAAAGATATTTATAACAAATAGTGTGATTAGGACTAAATATCCTGTTTGAGTCTTTCGATATGACACTTAGTTTAAATTAATATTTAAGAGTTTCACAGTTTTTTAAATCAGCAATAAGCATGGAAGAATATAAAGATTCATACTAGATTCACAAATGTTACAATAATATATTGATAAAATAGGGTATTCTTTTTAAATAATTGAAAGAAAAAGATAAATCTAAAAAGCTTAGAAACATTTCCCGTGAAAACATAATTATTACATGCAGAAAAAAATACATTTTATCTGATTTTTTTTAGTTTTATTTTAAACTAAAACTGAAAGAAGAGCATTCTCTTCCAAATGTGCACTATGCTACAAAGCACTTAGGAAAAACACAGCCTTCACCAGACGTTTTCCCTTGGAGGCAAAGCAATCGAGGAATCTTTTTCTATACAGTATATATATTTATATATATATTTTTTTTTCAATTCCGAGTTATAGAATATTTTTTAGCCCCTTTCGTAACAGAATTGAGAAATCAAGCTTGTAACTCAGTATTACATATTAGGTGTAATTGCAACCGTTCATTTAAGGTTTCTCCATTTTCTTTTTAAATATATTTTTGTTATTCTTATGGATAGTTATTATGTAATAGCCTGATAAAGTGTTTGCTTTGAAAAAAACCTTCTAACACTTTTTAATAATCAATGAGATTAGAAAATTTCTGTAACATTAATTATTACATTAATAAATTAAGTATAATATGATAAAATAGTTACAGAACTCATCAGAAATGTATATCTTTAAAAAGGATATGCACATATATTTTAACAAAAGCAGTTAATATTTATTGAGAGTTGATCACGAAACTTTAGTCTAAAGTATTCCTAAAAAAAAAACTTCTCATGTATCTCATTTGTTGAGAATTATTCATTTGTTAAGCAGCAGTTCAGTTTAATGAAAAAGAAAATTGACAAGGGATAAATTATTTGTTGCATAAATGATGAGACTTTCTTAAGTTTAAAATTGTATTAATACCGAGTTTTGTGGGTAAAACATTCGAATTTAAATGTTGCTTTCATAAATGATTAAGCATTAGTTTTTATGCTTAATCATTTACCTGTATGTGAGTAACAACAAGGCAAACTGAATAACAAGAACAGAAATTCTAAATATTGAAACTGAAAAAATCATTAAGTTAAAAATCCACAGCATATATGTCTGTAATTTTTAGTCGTTCTTTTCAATCTAATGGTATTTATGTTACGATATCACGATTTCCTTTTTCTGTGCTCTCAAGAAAAAACTGTGAACAGAGCTTTCGTATTCTTCTGCTACACGTTTTGTATTGAACTGCATTTTGAAGTGTTCCAAAAAACCCAACGTTTTTGTATTCTAAACAAGTTTATTCCCGTAAACTTTTACAACAAAGTGATTTTGTCTGACCTTCCAAGTTTTGAGAGTCTAAATATGCACCAGTAAAATTAGTGTCCATTTCAGGAATGAAACTGGTATTTTCATATACTGATAAATATTTAAATTTTGAATCCGTTTTACTGAGTTTCCACAGTTTACATTTCATTAAAACTAAAAGTTATACTGTTTTGTACAAAAAAGGCTTATTTTAATGAATATGAAAAACAGTTCTGATTGCTCTTGGAGAATATATGTATTTTTAGTGTATTTCAAGTCTAACAGATATTTATCTTAGTTATCATCAAGCCAATAACCATTCTCAGTAACTATCCATACACTGTTTACGCTAAAGCCCTTTCTCACAAAAATAACTTCTCATAGGCAAGAGCTATAGTAATAAAAGTAGGGTTTTGGTATAGTAAAGTTGCCATGCTCTACGCAAGGAAACTGCTTACAGCGCCACATCTTGGCTTAATTTAGAGTTAGCGATCTCATTTCAAAAATGGTACAAGATGCGGTAAAAAAATCAATTACAGTATTTTCAGCATCACCGACATAAGAAAAGACACCGCACTTTGCACATGATGCCCACTGATTCGCACAATAATGCTATAGATGGAAGGTATAAAATGCACATTTGTTTTTTCAAATTTTACAAAAGTGCACTTACTTGACATTGTGCTCATTTTTCTTCATGCTAAAATTTTTTTCGTCGTATACAATAAAATAAACAATGCAGATATGGACGATGATTATCAACTCCACTGCAAGTTATACAATACGGCTGGTCAAAAGCATCGATAATGCGATATTAAGTATTAAATTTTTAACATAAATGTTCTAATGATGCATTTGTTTTATAAATCAGTGTGCTGAACAACTTTGTAATTGACTTTTTTTCCGCATCATCTACTATTTTTGAGATAATAATGCTAACTTCAAATTTAGCCACCCAGTGGCGCTGTAAGAGGTTTATTTGCACGAATGGAATATGTTAACCGATTTTAATTTTTTATGAAATTTTTCTTCTTATCAGAATAGGCAACTTTTCCGCACTTTATGCTTACTGACAAATCGTGACAGAACATACGTTACTAAAAGTTGCCCTGAGTTAGCTTTACAGTTTCATTATTTGCTTGGCAGCATAACTTGTCACATCTCATTCTTGCAGACTTAGCCTCTTTGTGCTACACAGTATCATGTTTCCGACTTTTTTTAAATGTTCAAACTAGTACTTTAAACCATAATTATTATGTGTTTACAATTTCGTGACAACTGCACATTTTCGATAGTAGAGAAACACACTTACTGCAAATTTTCTTTTCGGAAAGTCATAACATAGTTAATGTCCTGCATTTCAAAGATGTAAAGGTGTCCTTTTATTGACAAGCACTTACGAAATGAAATATCTCTTGCAGAAAAATCGATTTGGAAGTGAGTAGCTGTGCCGAATTATAGTAATTCAATGTATCTGACTTTCAAATTCTATAAACATCTGTTTCCTCAAATTAAAAGTATTCTCGTAGTATGTAGTAGCTTTAACTCTCGTTTTGTACTTTTCAAAGTTAAAAAAAAAATAAATAAAAAAAATGTTCAACTAAATTACCAGTAAAAAATTGTCTTGTTTGTTTCCCAATTTTTTTCCCGATTTTTTACGGTGATAGTGTAAAAAATAATTATTATTGAAATTTAAAGCAATCAACTTCTACTGAAAAATCAAGAAACGAAAAATTAAATAAGTCCTCACAGTTCACAGAAACTGGTATTATTCTAAACATTTCTACCGGAAATTTGAATTTGTTGTGCAGTTTTCAGTAGTAATCAGACCCGCTTGCTAGCAACGAAGCACCTCTTTTAAATTTTGTTAATTAAAGACAAATTTATATATTTATGCTAAAATTACATAATGTGCATGTCATTATCTAGGATGAATCAACGTAGTAGCGCTGTGGGCAGAGTTGAAAATTCTTGGACACAAGACTGTCGGCAGTCGCCCGCTCGTATATTTAATTGCACTAGGCCTTATCGATTAAGGTCTTAAGAAGTTATATTAGTGAGCTTGAGCTTCCATCATAAAGTAATAACTCGAGAATAAAATTTCTATAAAAATGTTGGCTTTTGATTCAAAATTTAAAAGCTGTCTCTGTAAAAAAAGCAAAATTTTAATTTTACATAACATTTAATTTAATTTTTTATTTTTTTACATTATACTAACGTATAAGGTACCAAAATCGACGGTATATCTGTTTTGCGAATGGCAACAAATTTATATAAACATTAGCGGGTATTATTCTATTTTGATATTAGCCATAATAACACCACTCATGGCCAACTACGCCAAGTTAAATTAAGTTAATATATTGAAACGATTCATTCTAAAATAAATTAAGTAATGAATTAAACATACAAAGTAGATAGCAGGCTGCTATCCTTGGCTCTATTTAGCATATTTTACTAACCAAAATTTTACATATGAGGAGGGAAAAACCTGAAATAAATATACATATGAGACTTGAAATTTACGTCTAAAAAAGTTTTAAAAACAGTTGTGAAATATTCCCTTGCATAGAGAAATTCGATCGCGTCCCTTTCAGTACTAGGTTAATTCCAGATGTTAAATCCATATTTTATAATATATAAGATCAAAGCTATACACCGTTTAAAAGGTTTTCAAGTGCACTTTGTTATTCGCGATTTGTTTTATATTATTGGAACCAGGGTAATTATTAAATAGTGTAACCAGAATTAAATAGTGTAACCAGTATTAAATAGTGTAACTGTAATTATATGACAAAAACACCAGGTTGCTAATTTTTGTAAATTAACACTGCTGTTATTAAAACGGAAAGTGCACATTTTGGGAACCATGGTAATTCATGAACGTAGCTTTAGAGCACTGAGCACTAATTTCAGTAAGCCCGCAGCTGCTGTACTTATGAAATATTTGTGTGGAAATTTGTACAATACGTTTTCTCTCTAAAAACTTACTAGAAAGTAAAACCTGTTATGGAAGTAATTACAACGGGCGATAGAATAAATATTTAACAAAATATGTCTACACCCAATATAGTTAATCTTCGTCCACTTAAAGTATCTAACTTCATATTCAGTTTTTATTACATGCCAAAATCGGAATTGCATTTTCTTCTAAAAACGTGCGAACATTTTTAGCATTCGAAAGATTTCGTTTCGCTATTAACTTCCCCTTTTATATCAGTGTTATATGCTGAGGAAATCCTTTTATTTGTGAAAAAAGAACTGGTTAATCTAGAAAACACATTTTAAACGAATTGAAATTGAAATTCTCCCTTTAAAGCCTGAAAACCTTGATTTTAGCATGACGTAATTATAACGTGCGACAGCGAATTTTGTCACGAAAATGATTATTATTATTTTTTTTACTGTCGGAAATAAAATAGAGCTGAAATTAGCTCAAAATTGCTAAAGAATTAGGGAACGGGTGGATTTTCAGATTTTTAAAGTAGCTAAGATTGTTTTCTATATTTTCAAATAAAATTATGAAATTTTTCAAGCGGATCATACAAACGGTGTCGATGTTACTGTGCTTTTTATGCTTAACTTTTTTTCTTTTTGAAGTAATGGTGGAACAGTTTTATCTTGGAGTATTTTTCTGGAATTGATACAGAATCAGTGAATTAGAGAGTCTGTGAGCCAGCGATCAGCATAACTTTATAGCAGGATTTTTGTAATCAATTTTATTAATGGAATGACACCAGCTATGTTTTTTCTAACATTTAGCAATGTCAGTTCTTGGCATGGTCGCAACGGGCTTTTATGACGACACCCAAACTTTGTAGCAGCCCTAACCTAAGTAAAGTTAATGACAAATACTTCTGAAACAAAGAAACGCTATTTTCGTTGCAATGAATCATATTATTGGACCAACACTGTGCTAAGTATAAAGAAATGTGTGGGGCGGCAAAGCTGGTGGTATTAGTCGCTAGTAATTCAAAATTACATGAAATACATGCAGTGCGTCCCATAAAAAAGTGCCTGTTCTTAAAAAATGAGCTAATACCAAAGGAATACAGTTGTGAAAAAAAATTTGCTGGAAAAAATGCGCGTTATTTGGAAATTTTTTAACTCTTTATTATGTTAGCATAAAATATTATCGACCGATGGAGCTACGCCTTTTGCACTCAGAAAAAGCGGTTCGCAAGTATATGACAATGTTCTTTAAATGTCCTCGCTAGTCATCACTAAGTCCGCGTGATTTTGTGTTCTTCATGGCCATTTAAAGGATGTAGATATTTGCCAAACTCCCACCCCTTTGAAAGCGGAGCTGCAGATATTAATCTGTGAGGATTGCACAGCCATTCCGTTAGAGACGTTGCAGAAAATGTATGCTATGCTGACTCTGACATGTGATCACGATTTTTTTTTTCTAATCTTGATAGCATTGGTCGAACTGCTTTCTCTCTGAGATTTTAAAAGTCCAGCAGTGTTTAGATCTAAGAACCAAAATGGCTTGAGCAATTAAGTGGTTAAAGTTTTATAATCCTTAAATGTTGGAGGATTTTTTCATCGCTTATAATGTTCTTGAAAGTGAAGACAAAAGAAATTTAATTCAATTATGGGCGATGGGCCGGATTCTTGTCTAATAAAGGACAATTTTTTAAATCAATAAAGAACTTTGACAAGAATAAAGCTATGGTTATAATGAAGATAAATTATAAATTCGCTAAAATATTTTTGGGTGTCTAATACATATTTAGTTCGAGAAATGCTGTCTTTTAGAAAAGCTATAAAATTTTCACGCCGCAATAATTTACTTACGTATTTTAACGTTTAATAGCAATTCTTTCATAATTATATATATTCATTTCACCAAATGGCATTATTAAATAGTCTAATATATCTATATTAATTTATTTTCGTGATGAAATTATCCTTCTAAGTAACAAGCCTAACGAATATCCTATTTCTTGGAAAATATCCGAAAAATGTTATTGATGTTACATAAATTTATCAAAATTTTGGAGTAAAAACAGCAAAGTTGAGAAAATTTCTATTACCTTTTTATGAAGTAATTTGTCTATATGTAGTATATTATTTCGTATATTCTAATTTAAATACATTTTTAAGAACGAACAATCTCATATGTTAAAATTTTTAAAATCAACTCATAAGAACATAACATATGGGATTATTGTTTGAACTAATGTATGGTATTGTCAAACTATCTGAAAAAATATATATCTTTATATTCAAGGGTTTTACAGAAATAAATATATTAATTAATTAAACACGATATTGACTGAAATATTATTAAAATATGATATCTAATACAGGGAGATTCTAAACTCCGTGAACAAACTTTTAGGGGAGGTAGGACACACCAAAACGGTTCAGAATCGCATAGCAATGCGGAGTCGGAAATCTCTTCATGTACCTATTACCATAGCTGCCAACCTTCCCGATTTCTTCAGGAGCTTTCCCACCGCTATTTTTAATGAATTTTATTTTGCATAAAAATTTTGGCGTTATTTTAAGCGTGAATTGCTAGGTAAAAATTAGTGGTGGGAAATCTCAAGAAGAAATCGGGAAGATTGGCAGCTATGTTATTAGTAATCGCTTTAGAAGAAGTGTTCAAGTAATAGTAAACTTTCCGATAATTTTTTTTTCCAAAAACTAATATATCTTTCACCGATGGCACTTGATAAAAATTTTTAATTCAGAATATTTTGATTTTACTTTATCCTTGAAAAGTACATTTTCTCCAAATGAAGTACCAGCATAATGAAAAGATAATTTAAATGTACATTTATAGTGCTTCCTAAAATTGTATGTTATGTCTATGCTGTTTTTCAAAGAAAATTATTCAGATTTTATTGAATTAAAAACTACCGCACAAAAGACATCCTCCTTTAATTCTTTCAATCAATATCTGAAATCTTCACACAAAATATGAAATTTTGCCCTTTTGTTTTAATTTTCAATAAATTATCAATATTTATATAAATATACAGCGCTTTTAAGAGATTGTACTTAGTGTTTTTTTTTACCAAGCACCAAGTTCAGCAATTTTTAATTCATTCTGAAATTTCTTCAGGCATTTGAATGTGTGTCGTATTTTTTTTCTTATAATCATTTCAAACTTCAGATAGGCATGTGCTTCTTTGGAAGTAATTCTTTAGATTCCATGTTTTTATAACTTTTAAAATCGATTTTATTATTATATCCAAGTATATTCTCGATATTTTTAAAAATATTGAATGCGTACAGAAAATATAATATAGTATCTTTGCAAAAACATTTTTCTATTAAAAATTGTGTGTAAGTGTGACTGTGAATTAGCAAAATAAAAATAAAATAATCCGTAATTCTCTGTCATATGTTTCAACGGAGATAAAATTTTATAATAGAAATTCCTTCTTTCCTTTTTTTCTTTATTACAAAAAAAGGGCACTATTTAAAATTCTTGTTTCTTCATAATAATTAAATTCAGGCACATTAGATGCAAATACCGAAAACAAATATGAAATTGAACTTTAACTGAATGATTATTAAAAATAAATATTAATATTAGCAAAAAATTGCTTGGAGCATACTGAAAGAATATACTTGTGGTAAACAGTATAATTGCCTGAAGTAATCAATTATATATATTGAATACTTTTTATATTAATTACTTCTTGTAATATATTGAATTTTTTTCTTAATATGGAAACAAGAATAAAAATAAAACTATTGGTTTAGGTAAAATAATCTGTATTATTAATTTTTAAGAAGAAGAAAACTTAAGTGTCTTATCAATTTTTCAAATGTCTCGTTTTTCCATTCAAAGAACATATTAAAATAATGAAATGTATTTCAAAGATTTTATTATAGATTTATGGAAACTATGAATGCTGTAACTCCTGTTTAGAAAATTCCTTTTTTATTATATATGTATACGAAATTTATTATTACATATGTGTACGAATAAAGTGAAAAGTTGTTTATCCTTTACAAGGTTGCAACACACACACACACACACACACACACACATACACATATATATATATATACTTTTTTGATTTACATAAACCAGTATTTATTTCTTAATGATACTATTACTTATTAATATTATAGATTCCTATTTAATTTATTATTATTATTAATATTAATTTTAAATTAAATAAGACATAGCTACGTAATTTTTTATAATCCTAAAACCATTGTTTATCTGAAATTCTCTGAATTACAACTGCTCATGAAACTCAGTGGGTAAGAATTATTTTCAGAGCTATCCCAAGAGTGTAGTTAAATATGCCCAGCCAGAAAGAATGATTTATTTTTCGCACTTTATCAAAAGTTCTGAGCACTCTGCTTTTAAAAAAAGCGAAGGAAGATGTATGTGCGGAAGTTTTACAAACTGCGGGGCATTTTCATTACTGATGTGATTTGTGGGGCCGACTCACAATATTTCCAGTTTGTAGAAATGCTTGTTGTATTTAATTTATAACAAAGAGGAAAGGGTATAAAAGTACTAGATTAAAATATTGTTTTAATAAAGGTAAATATTTAATAATTCATATAAAGTAAAATGCAAAGAAATAATAACACTTTTAGCAATGATGTAAAAAAAAATATGAGGCACTAGAAATCGAGATTACGATGTAAAAAAATGAAAAATAAAACTGTGTGAAAGGTAATGAAAAAACTGTGCTACTCTTATGAGGTCTAAAAAAAATCTTAGTCACAACCAACTGAATATTTTACCATACATAATTTTACACGCACACAAACAAAATATGATTCTTCTGTTCTCCTTTTGAAAATTGAATCCTGTTTTCTCATTCACTAGGAGAATTTCATTTGTAATCGTTACATATTTTGAAATATATTTTAAATTATTTATCATTTTTTTCCTTTCAAAGTTAAAAATGTTAAAAAAGATAAGTTAGAATCATTAAATTTAAGAAACTCTTGCAAAAATCCACTATCATTGCAAAATTCATGCATCAATTTTGATCGTAAAACAAGATTTGCCCTCCTCTTTACATGTTATAATAAGTATTCTAACTGTTTCAGAATGCATAGGTTAACAAAGCAGCAGAGTAATAAGATAAACGAATAAACAAAATAAGTAAACCCCAAATACATAATTTTTTATTTATTCTATTTTACAGCTTGTAAATCGAAACAAGCTCGTCGAGAATGTGATTTTGGAAATATTTTAACTACTATAACAATATTTAACACAATTTAAAATAATAAATTTTCTGGAATATTAGTCACCTTAATTTCAACAATATTGTTTGAGCCTACGTTTTTATGGCCTATATTAACCTTTTGAATTTCACAGGACTACTGAACTACATTGAAATGCATTCCTTGTGAAAATACATTTAATTAAAGTACATGTGACGGTTTTTGTGAAGATGAGGGGGAAAAAATTGCACATAGTACAGGCAAAATTGAACATATAGGCGTAAAAGGTGACTTTTAACAATTTTTTTATTAGACTAGTTTAAATTTATTTGCAATTTTACATGTTCTTGCATATAAAACTATGAACCCGTAGTGTAATATTAAGAGTTGTATATTCCTAAGTCGCTGGTACTTTGTCCTCAATCTAAACATTTAACAGGATTGTACTGTGTCTTTTTTTTACATTCAAAAAAAGGTAAAACTATAGAAAAAAACACATATTCTACATGTCCTTTACGAAAGTATTGAGCAAAAAAGAGAAAAAAAAACAGGAATGAACTATGTTTTAAGAATATTGTTATTACAGTGTGGTTTATCAGTATAGTACACGTGAAAATTAAGAAAATTTGTAGGCATATTATTAATAATAGAATCTGGCCCCCTTTTTGAAAAAAATAAGGAGTTAAAAAGAAATAAGTAAAAAAATATCGATTGGTAGTGAATAAGCATATGCAGTATAAGACTTTTTAAACATACAAATACAGCATGTGGTACAACATTCTGATGAAATTTGAGAAAATGAAACTTAATTGAAAGAAAACATTTCAGAAAAATAACATTAGAATAACAATATGCTGGATGTACAATTTTTGTAGGAACATTTGCATTTATTTATAGGTACCTTTTTTTGAAACAACAGAAACGAACACAGAGAAAACACAGAACACAAATATAAACTTAGAATCAAAGATAACACTTTAATTTGAAAAATAAATAAATGAAACTTCAACTAGTATCTTCTGTTAGAACTACGACGGGATATATGTTAACTTAGAATTATTTCTAGTTTATTATTTGTATGGTGCTTGTTGAAAATATAACATACACATTTAATTTAATAAAAACAAAATGTCTATTAACAAAGAATATCGTGATTTAATCTATATTATCTCAACAATTCTTCTCAATAACCATTTTTTATTTCAATCCTCCACGGTTTCGCAGAAGAAAATATTTTATTAATTTTTATCAAAAAAAAAAGGACAGAAATTCAAATTATGTGAACTCGAGGAGTGGCAAAAATCGCGAATGTGAGGTAAATTTTCTGGCCGATTTTTCTGTTTTATGCAATGTTTGATTTATGACGGACGATTTTTTACTCCTGTAAAAGAGATCCGTTGTTGTTCATAGTAAAACTGGTTAGTTCACATAGTTTTCTAACGGAGTAAAATTGAAACTTACAGCAGCATTTTATTTTTCTTTACATAGAATTGTTATAGATATATATTTCTTTATAGCAAATATGCATTTTAAACGCTGAAATAATACTTTATTATATTTACTCTTTCTTTTTTTCTATTTAACACTTGCCATAAATTTATAATTGTGCTCTCAATTTTCAAATGTCTGTTCTTTCGACTAATAGTCTACCGTGTTCTCTCTACCCATTAGTTATCTAACTTTCATAAGTTTTCAATCATTGGCCAAAGAATAATATGCATAAAATATATTTACAAATAAACTTAACTTTACTAATATTTCAAATTCAAGAACAAAATATCTTTATTGAAAAAATCATGAAGCACCAAACAGTAGATTTTGAAAATTAAAAAAAATTCAGTGTATTTAATTTTTTAAAATTAAAAATTTGATCTTAGGTCTTCTAAGGTTCTTCGGTCTTCGGAAGTTCTTTATATTTCATTCCAAGATATTTCACTTACATCACATGCACCATTTAATTAATCTGTTTGATCTGTTTAAGCATATTCTAATTCAAAATTCCACAATATAAAATCTGCAATCAATTCAAGGTAAAAAATAAACACACAATAATTGTTTCATCAAAATATTTTGTTAGCATAGCCAATACTATTATCAATATGAATAAGTTTATTCGTAATTTATCAATCAGTAATAAAAATATATTAATAAAAATATCAGGATACCCATTAATATAACATTTATAAAAACAGGTTCTGCCTACATCAGAATATTTTATCAAAACCGAAAGAAAGTTCGGTTGATTAAGCATCGATTCAGTGACTTGGAAGAATCCCCACGATTCCGAAAGATAAGGAATTTCATCTGGTATGTTGCGGAAATTTATCAGCTAAATGATGTCAAAGAAATTTATTTTTATTATGAAATGGCATAAAGCAGTTCGGACGTACACTTCAAAGAAAACAAGAAAAACTTAATTAAACTTTATGTTTTGGTTGTAGTTGAAAAAAAATCAGACATACATTTATCGATGAATCTTTTTGAATTCATCGATAAATGTAAGGGCATTATATTCATCGTTTAATGTAAGCCATAATATATACATAGATATTCAGGGTAATTCGTAACTCATGAAAATAATATGTAAAAGGTGCTAGAGAGAACCAAGACAGTTCAGAATTACAGAGTAATATGGGGTTGGAAACGCATCTTCATGTACCCGTTAATAACCAAATTAGAAGAAGCATTGAAGTGTTCGTCTAGTATTTTAACCAGGTTTAATAAAATCTGGCTTTTATCCGACAATGTTATCGATGGACTAAAATACAATTTCTAAACTATGAATTTCATGATTATGTTTTGTTTCTACAAGTTATATAAAAACATGCATACTATTCTTTTAAATAAACTTACAAAATAAATATACAAAATAAAAGCGAAATGGGAGTAAAAGAATTTTTTATTTGAAGTCATTTCATAATTGAAATTTTCTTTCTTAGTTTTAACTTGACTCAAATCTGGAATATAGGAAGCCCAAATGGTCGAAATATCGGACACTATCGGTAGGCTGGGTAGCGGGTATGAGATTCTCATCATACGTCGTGAATCTGTTGTTAGGTTGAACCAGGACTAGTTAGTGAAAAGAACAATCGGCCTTTGATTCACGCTTAAATATAAATGATTTATGCACAAAACTACGTGGATTCTCCTTTTCTCAGAGGAAAGCGCTCGTTTCGCAAAGAATCTTACTCTCAAGAAGCCTTATGTAAACATGGTTAGCAGCAGCCATTAGGGAGTTTTTGCTCAGCTGTTTTACTCACGGTAACATTAATACTAAATGCTACTGAACAGTACAGCGCATGCGCATGGTACAGAGTTTCTGGCACCTGGACTACTTCCAAGGAGACTTTTTTCATAAAAAAACATGGGGGATATATTTGAAATCACTGCATTAGGAGGCATGAGTTCCGAAGAATCTGACAATAGGGTTTTATAAGAAATATCAATTCCAATCAGTATCAAGAGAAGATACTTACTAAAAAAATAGAACCTCCTAAAATATTTATAAATAAATTAAACCCACTGCGAACTCTACATTTAAACAAACTTGAATATTTAATTCGTCCATGATTATTTTATTAATAGTCTAGGTTTATTTACAACCCTGGATTTAAAATTCGTCAATAAATATTATCAGCTTCTATCTTATGTATGTATATGAAAGGATTTGTGCCAGTGATCTTTACTACATTTGAAAAAAAAATAATTAGTTTATGGGAATTTTATTAATTATAAAAATTGATTCGCCAAAAATTTCACCGTATTTTCCTAAAGCTACCCAAATACAGAGAGAAAAAAGTCCAAACGAAAAAATACATGTAAAAATAAAAATAAACAAATAACAATAATGAATTTGAATTTTAGTTATTAATTTTTTTAAAAATAAACTAGGGGCCAAGGCCCCTAGACTCGCTATGCTCGCTTTTCGTATAAGGCATTCGTCCCCTAATAAGGCTTATTCGTAAAAAAGACATAATTTATCAGATAAAACTCAAGAGATCCCAAGAGATCTGATCCAATAAGATTGGATCAGATGGAATGTTACTGAGCTTCAAATTAATTGCTTGGTTCTTGCATGTTCATTCATTGGTAAATAAAAATTAAACTTCACACTACGGTGGACACCCCCCCTCCCCATAACATGGTAGATATTTTGCTATAGGAATCCGTGTTCTACGGGTCCTGAGCTATACTCCACCTGGAGTGTGGACTCCGCGTATAATAGCTGTAAAAATTATTTGCACGCCTCAGAAATACAATGATATTTAATGTTGCCATTCAAATGTTATACTAATTAGGAGCTAAAGCGTAATAAAATCAGAACATCTGTTTTAGCTGTATTTTTAATTAAGTAATACCTATTGGACACCTTGCGAATTTGCCACCCATGGCGATTTTTCATAATTTGGAGACTTATGTATATGTATAGTTAATAATTAGCTCTAAGAAAACAGTACTTTATAAGTTTTCTTTGATAAAAACTACGGAACAGCTAGGATAGCTTGCCACCCATGGCGATTTTTCATTATTTGGTGATTTACACATGCTCACAACCTATAATTACTGCTCATGTAAGGTTCCCGGAAAAGCCGTTATCCATATTTTCATATACATAATCCTTTGCAGATAGGTGTATTTAGCACCACGAATTATATCATCTCGCCGCTCTGGCAAATATCCAAAGTGTAATATAGCTGCTATAATGGAATAGTTAACGCCGCCATATATGTCTACTAGTAGCAAATACTCCAGCTGGACCGAACCGGCTTAAAAAAATCTGCATTTTAATTATTTTTCATTTTCTGGAGTTTGTAATTTTAGTTGAAAACGAAATATGTGTGTAATATATGAAATCCTGTACATATGTCGCTCTTGATGAATTTATTTTTTAAAAGATGAAAAAAATGTTCAATAAATCACTAGCCCTTCCGAATAAATAATTAAATAAACAGAGCATTATCTCCTAAAAATAATTTATGGAAAAAAGCAGATTTTCAAGATTTTTAATTGTATTTATTAATTATGGAATTTTCCCTCCATTTATAAAATACTCCAGAAAAATGTAAGTTTCCAAAACTAACTTTTGCAGTCAGTTTACTTAAAAAAAAAACAATTGGTACAGTAGAAGCACGGCGCAGATCATAGCGTGTTGGGGTAGGAATCGACACTTCGAGGGTTCTATGCCGAGACTTTTACCTCCGTAAGAGTGTTGATGCTTCCATCTCCTGTGCATTTCAGAAAATTCTTTTTCCTTGAATTTTTCCTTAGTTGCATTAGGTTGTGACTACACTGAGGGGTCGCATTGTGTAGTCCGCGCGAGCGGACATAGGGACCGCATGGTGACCCAGTTATTGAGTCGCTGTGACTGTATGTAAATCTATTGTGACTCTATTGCGTGGTCGCATTTCAGTCGCAGGTGGGACGGTCGTGCTATTAGGATTAATGCATCACGTAAAATTTTGGTGCTGAATAAATTTGATTTTTTAATCAATTTACAGGAGGAAATGTGGCATTCAATGATGTATGTGAGCGAGCAAAATGAAAAATGTTCCACGAGCGTTTCTAAACACTTTTCGTTGCTCGCGCACTAAGATATAAGATGAAATGATATTCGTCTAAAATCTATAGCCACTTACGTGTATTCGCTTACCGATTTGACATACTAAATTTTAACCTTTATTCAGAATCACAAATTTCGCAATTTGAGATTTTTCTTACGTAAATCAATTCAGATTTTCAAAAGAAATTCAACAAAGTATATCTTAGTTTTGAAATTTAATGCAGTTTAATATAGTGATGCCCATGAAATAAAGATTTAAGTCTCAATTTATATTTATATACTTTACACTCTACGACAATTCTATCGTGATATTAGTAAATTAATTTTAAGAAACGCTGCGGGTCAAACCGGTATGTAAAACATAATATGAAGCACACAATATTAAACGAAATGTCTGGTGATATACTGTCATCTTCATTTCTGATACAAAACGATAAACCAGAAAACATACATCATTTCCTATATTTTGCACTGCGTCTTTTTTTTCTTCGTATAATATTTTCATTTTTTTTTCAGACTGAAATTTTCCTTCCGTGCTGTCAGGATTTTGACAGCCACTTGCGTAACATATCACATGGAAAATAAAAAGTTGTTCTTTTTTTTCTAAACCTGTGGTATCTCTTAACCAAAGGTAAAAAAAATGCGTTATGAGAAGATTATTTTAAATACAAACAACATTTTCATCTAGTTATAAAATACCCGTTTTACAAACGTTAAAATGAACTATTTGCGGAAATGGTCACATGAATTGCAAGAATAGTTTTCCTTAATACAGTAACACAAGCAATGTTTTAAAAACAAATTTAAATACTTTTTAACAAAATATTTTGTTTTCCATTTATATTCAAACTATACTTAGTTCATAAAATAATGAAAAACAAATTAATTTTATGCATTATACGAAATATGGATTTTTTAATATAAATATGCTGTTGCTCGGAACGTAATTTCGTTTTATTCCAACAGAGATTTAATTGTATTGTTTTACAGAATGGATAGGGCAGATTTACTTGACAGAACACCAGTGCTAAATCTGGTTTGAAAAATTTCGATCCGGAAATTTGGATGTATTAATTGAAGCAAACCGGTGATTAACTCGTGAGATAGCCAAGAGATTGAATTTATCGTATTCGATCATTCATGAATATTTGAAACGCCTAGGTTTAATCTGAAATCTCAACATATGAGTTCCCCATGTTCTTCTGGAAAGATATTTATGCCGTCGCGTTGTTTCTGAACTCGCCAAAACCTATTACAGCTTGGATGGAATATGCTGTTTCACCCAATATATTCTCTAGACATGGCATATTCTAATTATTATTTGTTCCGATCTCTACCAAAGTTTCTATAAGGTAAACCTTTACAAGTCACCTGGATCAGATTTTGCAGCAAAGAACAAAAAAAATTTTGAAAATGGAATCATACTAATAGCAGAATGATAAAAAAAGCACCAGAATGGACACTATATAATTTAATAAAACATTTATTCACTATAAGGAAAGTGTCTTATATTTCCTTCATAAATAGATATGATATCAAAACTCAATTATTTAAAATAATTATCACTAAATTGATTGAAAAGCCATAAAATATTTCGTTTTCGTGGCGATTTGTGGTTCAAAAAACTAATATATTTTTGACTTATGACAAAAAAAAACAAACATGAAAAGTACTTTTAAATTAGAAAAAAAATATTTACAAAAATGAAAAGTAAGCATATTATTATTATCTAAGTGTTCTACATTCTGCATTTTCAATGGTAATATTAGTGATATTTTGTAGGTGTATAATATATTTTATAATTCAATTTATAAATTAATTGACTTGCATTGCAATATTTTCAGCATGTGTATATAGTTTGTTTTTATATATAAAACAATTATAAAATTTTACGAGTGAATTTCTCAAGGTAATCAATGCTACTCAATTTACGTTAGTCAATCGTAATAGATTAAAAAAAAAGCTTTGTATTTTACATTTGAGCAACATTCTGCATATATATGGACTCTGAGAAATTATAAAATCCAGATTCAATTCTTAACTTTTAATTCATCAGTTTAAATATCATCATAAGAAGTAAAATCACTTAAAGACACAAAAGAAGATAATAATTTCCTCTTCAAAAGATGCTTTGAAATAATAGAAGACGTCAGTGAGTTTGAAAATGGTATTTAATTACACTTCTTAAATTAATCCATACAGTTTTTTTAAAGTATCGATAAACGTATTTTTTTCGTTAGATCTATTGAACTACATATTTTTAATAAACCATAATAAATGCAAATGTGTGACATTTACGCTTAAGTATGTCCTTTCCCACTCCTCTTTAAGCTATAAAATAACTCTAACCGAAACATTTACACCGAATTTTCACTGCCACTACATTTTTTTTCTGCTATAAAACAAAATACGCATTTTACATTGGAATTCAAAACGTAATGTCAAAAATAAAAAGGGTGATAGAGGGGACGAAGGCAATTATGAAACACATAGCAGTGTGGGGGTCGAAACAGAAGTCTTCATTTACCTGTCAATAATCACTTCGGAAAAAATGATGCTAAATTAACAGTGAACATTCCGACCATCGTATGTCAAAAACTAATGCATCTTTCACAAACAAAGCACTTAACCAAAACTGGCCAGTTTACAAATTCTATTTCATTTCATTGTTGAAAGTGTCGGATAAAAGTTCATTGCTTATGTGACTCAATTGGTAATTTAGAAAAACAGTCAAAGAATTATCTCAAAGCAATTATTAACAGGTGCACAAAGACGACGTTTCCGACCCCTATATTTCTAAGAGATTCCGAAGCGTCTTGCTCTCCTGTATCGCCCTTTACATTTCATAACGAAGTTTTGAATCACCCTGTATGCTTACGTGTACGAATAAGAAGGGGATATAGTGAAATAGCGTACACTATAACTGAATACCCTTCCATTTAATTATATATAAATATATTTAATCTAGCAACTTTCTAAATTTAAATAAATGTAAAAAATCTTTGCGCCGCACAGAGGAGTATTTGTGTCAAAATTCTGCCCAAAAATATTTTTCATGAGTTTTAACGTTAAAATCATTACTGTTGACTTTTGACTTACTTTTTTAGTATTATATACTTCTTAAATTATATAAAAAAGCGTGTTGTCGCCAAATTTGGCGATATATCGCTAAACGACTTGAAGTTGGTTTCTAACAAATGTCTTGTCCGGGGAATGTCCCTTACTGGGAGGTACTGCTTTTGTATAATACCACTTATAAATGTAATACCACGCGGCTGTCGATCTAACGGTCTGGAGTTTTGGGCAATTTTCTCCAGATGTCACGTGAATATGCATTAGAGCCTCTTTAAAAGCCCTCCGCCAAGGCAACCTTCCGTAAGGAAAATAGCCGTGAATTAACCCAGCGGTTCTCAACCTCTTAACTTCGCCCCCCCCAACAAAGGCGCGGCTTTGTTACGGTAGCGCCCCCTCCTTCACATTGTTTAGCATACATTCAGTTTTTTAATCTTTAACAATGCACATTTAGTCCAATTTTCTACAAAATAATGTTTTCAGTAAAGTTTGAATGAACATTTTAAGCGAAAATGGATATATTTTTGAGTAAAAATGAGAATAAATTAGGCGATTTTTTAAAATTGTGCATCATTACTTGCTCTTTGGTTTTTCTCGTGCCTCCCCTGGAAACGCTCTGCGCCCCCTTGGGGGGCGCGCCCCACAGGTTGAGAAACGCTGCCTTAACCACAATAAAAATATATAAATGTAATACTTATAATAATACTTATAAATATAATACTACCTATCTATAAATCAATTTTTATCGTAAAAGTTTTCAGATTTTTCACTTTTCTAAATGTAGTTACTATATGGATCTTAGTTTTCTAATGACTTCTGAAGATTAACTTTTTCATTCCGATTCTTTTGAACTCTGATATTCGTCTTCACTCAGAATCACTTTCTTTTTCTTCTCCTTCTTCCTTTTTTAATTTTTTTTTATTTTTTGAGAGAGAGAGAGAGAGAGAGAGACCACCATGGGGTTCCTCTGGAAGAAGGTTATAGGTTTCACTGCTATAAGGCTTGTTCTTTTTCATTGGCCTTTATCTAGAGCAAATCATATAAGGGCACTGCTTAAAAGAAGCCCCCCTTTGCAAACCCATAAAATATCATTCCAAGCTCGAGGAGAAAGTAATTTATTTCAAGCCAGCACTTCAAAATGTCTTAAAGAGCCGGTGTTTTTGTTTACACACTCACACTCCAATGACCCGAAGTCCCAGTTGCCAACCTTTGAGATCTAAAAATGGAGAGCTTTTGCTTTAGACACAATTTACGACATAAATGGAAAACTAAGCTGTAAATAGATGGGACTATTTACAGGACTAAGAAAGGGCAATTTTGGAATATGTAGAAATTTTCTTCTTATAGCCAATTTACATCAGAAAAATAAGAAATTACATACTGAACTTAAAATACCGATGTTAAATCTTAACTGAAATGAAATTTTATATACCTTTATCCAAACACTTGCACATAATTTATAGTTTAAGAGAAATACAAGCGCGTATGTTTCTATTCCTTTTGCGATCACCCGTCGAAAAATTATCGAAAAAATAAAAATGGCGCTATATAAATAATTTTTTTTATAAAAATGGTGGATGTTGGGGGAACATTTTTTTTCTTGGAATAGACACTCAATACTGTAATAATTACGATTATAGTTGAATTTAGGCGCGACATGCCGCGACACCCCTTCAAAAAGCTTTTTGAAATGTGGATTTTTGAAAAAAAATTAGAAAAACAAGTTTACATTTTTTTTTAATAAAGCCATATTATTTTTTCAAGCTAATAGATACATATAATTAAAATAAATATATTTTAATACAATTATACTTAGTATCAAATCAGTAAATTAATTTAAAGAGCCCGTAAAAAATGCAAGACGAAGTAATAGAAAACGCTGAAATCTCATGCCGTAAATGAAGAAACTTGCTTTTAAACTGAGTGTTGCATCTTTTGGATATGAATTATGGCCGAAAAACATGCATTACATGATGCATCAGTTACTAGGCTATCCAAAAACATATATATTACTGTTTTTATACAAATTTAAAATTTTCGACTTTTGGCCAGGATTTTGATACGAATACTCCACTGTGCGCCGTACATAGCGCACATTTTCTTTCAGCAATATTTAACAACATACACAACAATATTTAACAACATACACAACAATATTTAACAACATACATATTTCTTTCAGCAATATTTAAAATATAAGTCCATCTAATAATACTAAAACTATCCGATCCTGGATAGAGCAGTAGCAATCTGAAATAATTTTTTCGATATATGTGTCTTTTACTTAACACTGATGTACAGCATTGAAACTGGCCATCAGTGAACGGCAAAATGCGTCTTATTACCTCGGAGAGTTTACTTTAACGATTTTCTTTAATTCGTTAATTTCCGTGAAAGTGTGCCATTATTTTAGAAGAGAACATGCAATTTCTGCAGATTTTAAAATAGATTACATCAGAGTAAATTGTTGATTTCAAACTTATTTTATTTATCTATATGTCAGAAATCACGTATAAAAACAGCTAAATCTTTAAATAACTAATACAAAATCTCAAAAATAAATGTTAATAGATTTAAATGAAATAATTTTACATATTAAATAATTCTAAAGCTCCTTTCATTTTTACTTATGATAAAACATAAGAATGTACTTTAAAGGAAGGTCTGAAATATTTCTTCATTTTTTTCTTTTTTTTTTTTTGGTTTAAATAAAACGAAACCATATAACATTTCTGGAGTTAATTTATTTATTTCATCTTTATGTTACTATGCTGTAGACAAAAATTGTGAAATTAATATCGCTTAAATATATATAAAATCAAAGTTTATACACGTGTGTGTAGAAAAAATGAAAACTCATTGCAAATCAATTCCACACGCACAAAAAAAACCTTTTCATATGCAATCAAAAATTTACACATACTACTATTTTATTATCACAAAACCCTATACCTATATTTGATGCATTCATACTTTTTAGATCTGTTACTGCAGGCACCATTAAAAAAACTGGAGCGCTTTCATATAATTCAAAATAAAATATTATAGTTTTGAAATTTCTTAATAGATGGCGCTGGGCCAACATATTAGTTTATTAAAATCATGGGAAATATGTTAAAATCCGAAAAAAAATGCCACTGAATTATAAAAGAATGATTTAGAACATACTATACACTAAAGATTCTTTAAAGATTTCTAGACCGTACACCTTAATAATATATTCGTAAAACATATTAAAATGTAATCACTGTTAAAGTTTCTCATGAAAACATTAACAAGTGCTTAGAGAAAAAATGCTTTTAAATTGATAAATGTTTTAAAAAGAGAATGTGTACATTTCTCTCATATAATACCCCCAAGATCAACTAAGTTCATTTTTGTTAATATTTTGTACTTTGCAAAACATATTGACTGAATAAAATAAACTATTTCCAAAGTAACAAAACTGATAAACAAATTAATATAATTTTACTCATGCAAAACTCTGCAATCAAGCTTAAGATAAATAATTAAAAAACCAAAATAGATTGCAAATATTAAATTTCAAATTAAAATCCATTGCAAACATTATCATGCATAACGTATTTATACTTCCTAGTAATTAAATTTATATTTGCTTTTTTAATTTCTAAATTAGTTTCCTTTTCAATTAGTGATCTAGATAAAACATGCTGGCAAAAATTAATTACATTGTCAAGCTGTTTTTTGTGTCTTTAAAAAACTAACAACCAGCTAATTCCCAGAATAGTTAAGATTTTTCAGTTAATTAGTAGTAAAACAAATGTAATAAAAACATGCATTCAATCAATAATTTTGTAGCAGTCCGTTACTTTTAGAAAATTATAAAGTTCTATTATATCTTTGATTGATGAATAATGCTAGGTTTGTACCTCAAATATTTTCTTACTATCTTCAGTTTTGTGAAAATTATCGATTTGCTGGATTTATTTTAATTAAAATATAAACTTATAGATAAATATACATGTATATATATAGTGTTTGCTTATTTAATAAATGATGCTATATTATGCTTATACAGTTTGTTCCCTCTCTTTTCCACACACACACACACACACAGATACCGGACACGATACGGACACATACGTACCGGACACGATAAATTACGATATATATATATATTTTATTCCGTAATTTATTCCGTAGAAAATATTGTACGCTAAAGTTTAATTGTATTATGTTTCATAAAGATTAAGAAATAAATTAGGAACAAAAAAGAAAAAGAAAACATTTCTTATATCTTAATATGTTGACAGTTAAGAGAAAAAAGAATGAATAAAATTAAAATATCCCTATTAAAATCTATATTATAAAATTTATTTTTTCAATACCTGACATTCGTGTTTGAAAATAAAGAATATTTTTTTCTAGGTAAGATTCAATTTAATAAGCATTATTAGATCACGACAGTTAAAGTGTTTCGAGAAATTCACTTTTATTTCTTACGATTATAATTATATTTCGTCCATTTTGCTTTGAAAACTAGAGTCGTTGTCAAAAGATGAACATGTATACAAAGAAGTAAACTAAATAATGCACTTTATTCTTATTTATTTGTATGAAAGTTTGAAAAATGTAAGATTTTTCTGTAGATAATTTTCTACGTAATTACTTTAACAAAAGCTTTGCAAGAAAAACTGGTGCTGTACTAGATTCTCTGTAATTGGTGTCCTTGATTTGAGTTTCTAAACTGTAAAAACAGTGAAACCCCGATCTATCGTTCCCGCATCCATCGTTTTCCCGCATTGATCGTTTTATTTCTGTGGTCCCTGCACAACTTGTATTTGAATAACGTTTAAGGAACCCGCATGTATCGTTCGTCATAAATTGACTTTACCGCGTCCATCGTTGTAAAATTTTTCTCCTGGCTAAAACGAAATTGAAGGTTAAGTGGAAATATGGCATACAAACTGTAATTGTTTCTTGGTATGAGTTCTTGGTCTGATGATGATTAGATGAACAATGGTTGCGTTTTGGAGAGTTTGTGTATAGCGTGAAATTTAATAATTTTTTCCATTCATCAAGAAGTTGAGGCATGTGGTATCCTAAATATGAAAGGAAGGTGTGATAATGCAAAAAACGAAAATAATGGCGAAGCAGAGGATAATATTCTTGCCACTGAGAAAGAGATTACACTAGTATGAAGTTTGAAGCAATAATGGTATTTGAAACGGTATGAACTTTTATATACAAACATAAAATCACAGAAAAGGTCGAGAAAAGTATTGTAAATCGTGAACATTTATTGTTTAATTTAAAAAATGATGAAAAACCCAACATAAAATACTGATTTTTGGAAAATAAGTATCGCTAATTTTCATCTTCGATTTATTTGATTTGTAACAAATTTGTATTTGTTATACAGTCATTGCGCACTTGCATGAACACTTCTTTCTTCGTAGTTTGACTTGAACCCGCATTTGTCGTTTTCCCGCATTCATCGTTTTTTCCTACGCACCCCTTGAAAAACGATGAATCGGGGTTCTACTGTATAAACAATTAATGTAAGCAAGTGAATGTTCACATATAATATTTAGAAAGTATTGTCCGGTATCTGGCATATTTAATTGACTTAGATGAAATAATTCATACATCATTTATCTATTGCATACGCCCGAAGTTTTTCAATATTCTTAATGTTTCAAACACCTTTGTAGCTGTTATAATTTCACGATCGCATTTTTTTTTTGGGGGGGGGAATCTGTATGGAATTCAGAGTTTGTATTCGCTTATAAATCTCTATGTATGCAAAAGAAATTACTTTACACTTTTTAGTTTGTTTTTAAAACTTGGTATCATAAAACATACTTATTATTGATAGTACATTGTCACGGATGTGTTTTGTCCTTGAAGTTAAAAGCGAATCGTTTACTTGAAAAAAAATTGGGCATATTTTTAAATGACTTGTAGATCACTTTATTATATGGAACTACTCACGCCATGAGAAAAGTTTTAACCCATTTATGCCTAGTGATTTTTGGATAAACAACGTTAAAATTTTCTTCCGGTCAAAAATGTAGATGATAGTTATTCAATTTTCATATTATAAATCACTAATGCTACCCATTATTTGTGCGAAATGCTTAAGAACAAAGAAATAACATACATTCGTGTTTTCCATTTTCCTTTGTTATTTTCTGAAAGAAATAATATCCCTTTTTGGGAATTGTTTAGTACTGCAGTAACCTCAAAAAATGGAGACGATAATGAAACGGCACTTGTGTCAAACGCTTTAAGCTCAAGGATAACTAACTCTATTTACAGTACGCAAATTTTATTGGGAGTCAAACGTTCTATTTTGGTTTCACAAATAGGGATTAAATCTCACAAAAACAGTGATTCATCATGAAATGGGAATTATTTCATTTTATTTATTTATATTTGTTCCTCTATGTATGAATTTAAAAATCTTCATTTTTCGAAAACATTATGTGGGACATACATATAATATAATTGGCAGAATTTTTAGATGAATTTTTAAATAGTGGCACATTAAATATGCACATACATGCACCTACTTCTAAGCATCTTTTATCTAAGTATTTCGCAGCAAAAGGTAAATTTCACCAACGAATAATGGTAATTATGTTTTGCATGATGTAGCAGAATATTCTATAAATGCACTTTCTATATTAACAAGCGCCTTAAATTTAAAGAAATCGAAATTAAGTAAAATTATATGATTTCTTTTGGGCTATAATTCTTTACTTACACTTTTTGATCTCGCAATATGCTAATATACTATATAAATGCAAGGAATATGCATTATTTATTATTCTTTTAATATCCAATATTACGATTCACATGTAATTTTTTTAGAATTAATAATCAACTTTATAACAGTAAAAGCTGACCCCCCTCCTTTCCAAGAAAAAAGTTGTTTTTTTTTGGGGGGGGGTTAGAATAAATGTTCCACTTCTTTCATTCTAGAAATGCAGAATGAAGTTAAATTCAACGCTCCATATCTACCAGTGAAATTTCGTAATAGCTGTTAACATGACTATTAAATATATCAAATCATAAAATGTATATGTATAACAAAAGCTAACGATATGTATAACTGAAAAAACTTTCAAACAGAATTTGAAAAAAAATATTTATTTTAACATCAGATAAATGCATTTAAATATGTTTTAAAACGTTTTATTTCACATCTTCTTTACCATTTCTCCAAAAATACATAACGCAATTACTTCTTCCTTGAAACAACTTATATTGCTTTCATCAAGTCAAAAAGCGTAATTAATGAGAAAACTAGCTGTAGAAATATTTAATCTACTTATAAAATTATTGATGTATTTTTAACAAAATAATGAAGCTTCCATAAAATTATCAATGTCTTTGTGGTATTCAATTTAACTGAATAGTTAGTTTTCAAAATTAAGTTATTTAATAATTATTTGAGTAGAATATGCTTATTTTTCAAAGAAAAAAATTGTAAAATTTCAACTCAACCTTCATACTTATGAGCCTTAACTTGTTGTCCGTTCTGCAATTTTTTTTAAGTAAAATATTTTCTTACGTTAAATTCTACAAATTTTTCACTTATTTTTTATTTAAAATAATTAAAACCAACTATTTGCGTTAAAACTTTAACGAAGAGCGACGTAACATCGCATTGAAAGAATATCATAATTTCACTGTGTTAATTTCGCAAAGTTTTAATAAGTTAGTTTAAAGCCCTGTTTTAATCAAATTCTTGTTAAACACTGAAAAAAAAATATCTTCCAATCAAATACTTTTTTTTACGATTTAACATGGTAAAACACACTAAAAAATACGTCAAAATTGTAATATTTATTGAAAAGTTTATTTAAAGTTGAGTTTTTTTCTATTCGTGATAATTAGAATTCCCTATCCTATCGAAACGTGCAATGAAACATTTGCCATCGCAGAAGGAATCCATGATTAGTACACACAACAGACGCAAAAAAAAAAAATAAATAAAATCCAAATGCACATTACCTATTGTCCCACAGTATCCAAACTCTAGCAACCATGAAATAACAGTCAAAACTTCAGCAATAATCCTAAACTGCGGTATTCCTAGTTCAGCACACATTACTGAAAGCTTTATGAAACAATTCCACTGCACTTACTTTCTTTTATTTTATTTATTTTTTCTATTCTATAACAACAAACACTTTCCGCGCAGTATCATAGTCATGTCTTAATTAAAATTCCCGTACATGTTTCTCCTCCAGCTTGAAATGCACTGACTATTAGGGCTATTCTGCGATAAATATATATTTATGTATTTTTTTCTCTTATTCAGAATTATTAATATATTTGCCGGTTTTAACTCTTCCCGGGACAGATCCCTTCATCTGCCCGTTTTCCAGAGACTCCACGCGGCTTCTGGGAGAGACTGGAGACTGCTTTCGGACTCGAAGGTTCGGTAGGAGAGTGAGAGGGCGCGAGTAGAGGCGAAATTATAGATCGATTTTTAGGCTAGGGTGTTGGGATTATACTTGCCCTGGGATTTCTGAAACGTTCTTTCGGCTCCTTTTTGCGGCAGTCTCGCGGTGGTCTTAAGCGTATCCTGCGATGGCACGCGAAGGAAAGGAAAGTTTTAATCGCCCTCAAATGTCTTTTTACTTTGGTCGTACGTTTTTAAAGTGAAGAGAGGGGAATTGGCGGAAAATGTCTTTCTTTTCGTACTGGCTCAATCTTATAATTGATTTAGATATTATCAATCCGTTGGGCATACTATTATTTATAGTTTAGAATTTTTAGTCTAGGGCGTTATTGTTACATTTGCCCTTTAGTATCTTCTGTTTTTTTTTTCCATGACAATCTTGCGGTGGTTCTAAGTATGTCTTCTGACGGCGCGCTGAGGAAGTGTTATTTGTCCTGAAATGATCCTGTTTCATTTATTCAATTTTTAATCAGTTTTAAAGTAAGGAATTGGAGAACCATTCCGTTTAGCATTTAGTTCAGTCTTACTTCATTTTTCAGGTTTCACCAGCTCAATATTTTTCATAGCTCTTTAACAATATATTTTAATCTACGGGTGTTAGAATTATACTCCTCCTGGAATTTCAAGAACAATTTTTAGGCTGCTTGTTGTGGCAATCTAGCGGTAGTCGTAAGCGTATCCAAAAGGAAACAAATTCTTTATTGAATTAGTTTCTTTGTTATTTTGGTCGTAATGTTTTAAAATAAAAAAAGGGAGCACTTAGAGAATTTAGTTCGTTCCGATTGGCCTATTTTGGTGTTTTAATTTTATAGGTACAATAAATACTATCCAAAGTACCTATACTTCTATTTTTTGAGGAGGGGGATTTCCAATTCAGGGTATTGAGATTGTATTTGCACAGAGAATTTTAAAACACTTATTGCAATTTTTTTAGGTGGTCTTGTGTTTCTTCTAAGGATTTCATGCGATTGAACATGAAGGTAAGTAAAGTTTTAATCACTCTTAAATGCTCCTTTTTTTTACTTGGTGGACTATTCTTTTAAGCTAGCCTGGATTACTTTTTCATATTTTATTACTATAATAAGTATTCTAGTATTTTTTATTATATTCTTTTGCTACTTCACACTTAATCTTTGATTTTTTCTTTTTCTCAACTAGTTGGTCTTAATCATATTTTGTGATGGAAAAAAAAAAGATATTTTCTACCATTCTCTCTCTTTTTTGGGAAGGGTAGGGAACTTTCTGGAAGGAACTGAACCAAACGAAGTCACGGTTATTCATCTCTCCACGTCACTGCTTTTTAAGTGTTTGAGACATATTTAAAGAGAGGATTTGGGAAACATTTTAAAAATTTACTCAGCCTGTTTTACATTTTTTTGGTTTCTTCATCCCAATAAGCATTTTTCAAGAAAATGCAAGTGTTTTTTTTTATGTTTTAAAACAAAAGAGCGCTAGGATTACGATTTTCCCTCAAACTTCTGGAACAATTTTTAAGTTCTTTTTGTCAGTAGTCTCGTGGTTATCATTTAGGGTATACTGCAAAGGTAAGCGATGGAAATGAAAGTCGTAATCGTCTTCAAAAGGTCATCTTTTCTGGTCGTACGTTTTTAATGGAAAAAAGCAAGTGAGTAAAAATGTATCCTTTTTTTTTCCTATTTCATTCTGCTCAGTCAATATTGTTGGTTTATGTTTTATCATTCTAATAAATATATTAGTAGTCTTTTAATATTTAATTTTTGAATTTCTCATTCTAGACTGCTGGTATGACACTACATTTAAGAGTAATTTGTGATTGAATATGAATGTAATGAAATTATAATGCATTAAATATACTTATTTATTTTTCTACTGCCATTTCTTTCACTTGTGGTGACTTACCGCTCCCGCTGTTTTTTTACCAAAAAAGCAGGTTTGTGTTTCCGCCAATGCGTTGGCGTCCACCGACAAACGGAGTCTGTGAACCTGGGGAATCGGGAACTCAAAAGTCAGAGTTGCATGCAATAATGCTAGAAAGCAAAAAGCCGCTGTTCAGATGAAATGTTACTGTTAGCTGAATATGCTAATTTTCTAAGGCATGCAGATTGAGACGAAGCCGTCTTATAGAAGATACACTCAAGCTGCGGTAGCTCGCAAGCCCTCCTTCTCTGATGCCTCCAGCCTCTCCAATTTATCCATCCGACAGCATCATGTAATCAAGGATGACATCCCATGTTTAAAGTTGAGGCAGGAGTGTCCTTCAAAGCTGCAGGACATTGCCATGGACATCGCCATCTACACATGTTGCCAACTACTTGATGTGGCCTTGAGTACTACTTGATGTGATAATTATACACTACTGAAGTTAAATTGGTGAATAATTTTTGCTAATTTTTGCAACGTTTTGTTAATAAAAAGTTAGTGTTTCAAGACAAACCGTCGTCTTGTAATCACACATAGCTTGAATCAGAAGGGACTAAAGTACTTTATGCATACTTTTCATCAGTATGCACTATATACTTTTCATATTATACTTTTCACATTATACTTTTCTATTCACATTATACTTTTCGTATTATACTTTTCATCAGTATGCACTAGGGTGGGTCGTTTTACGCTTTTTCTGTAGAAAAAGTTGCGTATTGAAATCAAATGTCTGCCATATTTTATTTTTTTTTAAATTAAAATATATTAAGACTCCAGCCACGTCCATGAAGTTTCACCAAATATGTATACAATGTTTTTTTATTTATTTATTTTTTTATGTATGAAATTTCTTAACCGCTTCTAGTGGAAATAGTTGAACAGTAAGACCCTTCGTATGTGAAAAAAAAATAATATCATATCTTATTTAGAGCCCCCACCGGGCTTTTAAAATTTTTATAGTTTGCTATTTCTTAATAAAGGAGATGTTTCTGTATCATTTTTTCTATGCGATTTTGTTCAGTTTGCTTTCGAATGTTACTGACAGATATTAAAGTTTCTCCCCAGGCCTTTAACGAAGGGCTCACCGCCCAGCTGATTTTACTGACCGCCCGCGATAAAAAAAAATGATGTTCCTCTAGAAACTATAGTTAACTTCCAATCGACACCCGTCAAGGTCGAACGATAAATCCGATTTCGCGTTGCCCATTTGCTCTTGATGCACAAAGTGAGTATTGAATCGTAAGATGTAAAAGTACAAAAAAAAGATAATGCAGGCAAACTCTAGTATGGTTATCCATAAATGTAATAAAATAAACAGTCAAAGGACGAAAACTCGCCTGGACTTGCAAAATAGTTTAGCAGAGAGTAAGGTAGCTTTTCCTTCACTGCATTTCAAGAAAAGAGAGGAATGAACCTTATCAATTGTTAAAGAAGGGAGCGTTTCACACCAAAGAATCAAAGGACAAACAGTGTTATTGCAAGAGCCAGAAAGCAATTTTCTTTGTCATGTATAACTAGAAAATGGCTCAGCTAAGGAAGGGCTATCTAGTACTTTAGATTATTTAAAAACAAACTGGTTATTTACCGTACATTTTACTGCAATTGGATCGGATGAAACGGCGCTGAATACTGGTGTTGAAGATTGTGTAATGTGCCTGTTTGAATTGCACGTAAGATCCTTGTAATTGCTCATATGTCCTTTGTACATGAGCAAACTTTACTTCATTTAGTAGGGTTTCTAGATGGAAACACTACAGGTCTTTTTACATATTGTGATCCTTTAGGGAAAATTCTGGACTCATCTGAAATAAATTACTGATTGTGAAGAAAAATCGTGGATAATGTGGAGAAAAATCGTTGATGATCTGTTCACAGGAGATGTAGATGGACTTAGTACTCATAAAAAAATATTTGTATCAATTATGTCAAGCGATTTCATATGGAAATTGTCCTGTTCAAAAAACATTGTCCACAAAATCAACTAGAAAGCTCTCTCATACCAGGTGGCTTACAATGGAAAACAGAGCGCTTTGTCTGTACATTGGTGCAGAAAACCCTTTACTTGAAATAGATACTATTATGGAATATATTCTAAAATCGTAATCAAAAGTTTACATTCTCATTAAAATTCAGCCTTTATGCACAGCCAGTGCACAGCATATTTGGGAAGCTATACATTATTCAAGGTAACCGAGCGAAGAGCTTAAATTAGTTCTGGATCCTGCAATTCAAAGGAATGGTTTTCATGGTCACCCACCCACACAGCACAGAAAATTTGCATCAAACTTGCAGTAAGCTTGATTTATCAAGTCAATAAACTTGAGCGTAAAATTAAGCTTACTCGCATTTCAAGCGTGTAAGCTTAATGTAAGCATGAATCAAGTGTTCAAGTTTACACTTGCCCAACTTGCATTAAGCTTGACATAGGAAGCTTGAATCAAGCTTGATATGTCAAGCTTGACATAGCACACTTAATTCAAACTTAAAAAAAATACCTAATTACACGGGGCGCCCGTCGGCGAACTAGCCTCATGTATTTTATTTTTCCACGCAGTTTCCTTTCTACGCTGAAATTTCAAGTTATTTTAATCTGTTTCCGTCTATCGTCCATGTCTGGGATCGATCTCGCGACCTAAGGTGTGGGAAGCCAGCGTCATAACCACTCAGCCAATCAGACTCGCGGTGGCATGACTAAAGTTTGAAGTGACTGTTATGGTTGTCACGCCGTTTTCTGGCGAGATTGATCAGTGGCCGATGCCGATCTCTCTCTTTTATTTTTCCATGGGATGAATCAAAATTAAAATAATATTATGTCTGATTTATAGACTCTACCAATAGGGAAATAAGCATAACATAAACTTAAAAGCAGCACGCGTTTTAAAACGTTCAATATAGGAACACTCATGTTGGGCAATATTGGCCAAAATCGAGACAAACGACTGATTTTGAAATACATTTTGTAGTATAATTGTATTTTATTTTGAAGAATTTCAATATTTGGAAATATAGAATCTTTTTTTTTAATTCTATGGTCAAGTACATTTATGGCTGATGATAAATTGTTTGTTATACGGATGTGGCTTTCCAACACAACTTTTCTCACCACAGGCGATTTCCTTTTTCTTTTTTAAGTGTAAAACGACCCACCCTATCATGCATGTCTCTTCATATTATCACACTGTGATTTTTGTTTACACATTTACACAAATCTTATTGAATAAACAATAGAGTTGCAACCTGTAAAGTTTTTAGCCCGTAGTACTAACAAAGGAACTTTTCTAACCTACGTAAATATAATAAATATTCATATTTTCCAAATTTTGGAAATAATAAATTATTTTTAGTAATTCATTGTGTTGAAGGTACAAATCAGTAATGCAATGTATAGCTTTTATTAAATTTTACCGTCAATACACTTTTAAGCTTTTTTTAAAGAACTGTAAGAGTAACGTAAAGTCTACTCAAAGTAGATATAAAAGCTATTTCTTAGGAGCCAGAAGTATTTTTGAATTTTCAGCATGTGTAATAATAAGTATTAACAATTCGTAGACGGTTATAAAATTAGGAAACATTATTTAAAAATACAACAAAATTCCCATAGAACTGTAAATTTATGTAAAGTTTTCGTATCAATATAGGAAGAGATATTTAAACAGTATTTTGTTACAAATTTATGATCGAAATCGATTTAGCGTTAGCCCAAATGGTAATTGTTCAAGCTTATTGGCACGTATGTCATGGACACAAAATGTAAAACATCACTTCTACCAGTTTACTATCGACTCTACGTATATGATCATGGATTATTTCAAAACATAATTCAGTGTTATATAAAGTAAAAGATAATTCCTTAAAAATACCAATTTAAAATCATTGGGACAAATATTTAAAACAATCAACAAAAACATTATTTTATTTTACCGATTCTTTTTTTAATCTTTTAAGGGTAGTTAAACGAGAAACCTAGACATTCAGTTTTCATAAAACCTAATGCTAACGAAATAAATCGTCTTAAAATGAAATATACTTTCGAAAAAAAAAAAAAAAAACGATGAAAACCGTCTAATTTGTTTTTCAAAAGAGAAACTGGATTAAAATATATACATTGTTATTATCTATTCATTCATCTCTTTTATGATTGCATAACTTATAAGCGATAGTTTTGCTCAAATAATTTGCATGGTGAATTGTATAATGTTCATATATAAAGAAAAGATATCTGCATAACAATCGAGCCCGTATGAAGTGTGCAAACAAGGAAAATAATGAATATCAAAAGATTTTTCACAGTTTTGTATTTCTTAGTTAGGTTATAGGCACAACACCGCTACTGAAAAATGGCATACTAGAGTTTCAGTGGATATCATGGATGTTTTAAATCCGATATCAAATGCATTGAAACCTATTTAAATTAGAAGATAATTTTAGTTAGTTAATTGATCATAAATGAAAGCTGTTTTAAAGATTATTGCATTAATTGTATTTAAATTGAATTGATTATTTATGAGTGAGTGATAAAAAATACAGATTTTTCTCTTGGATGCAAAAATATAATGAATGTAAATTATATAATTTTAATTTCGATACACAGGTAGATTTGAAGACACACACACACACACATATATATATATATATGCGTGTGTGTGTGTGTGTGTGTGTGTGTGTGTGTGTGTGTGCGTGTGTGATACATATAAGCATGAACCTGTTTGATGAAATGCAGGACGTGAAATATATCATTGTGGAAAACAGATGAAAAAGAGCTATTCTCAGAACCTGTACATGCTTTGTACATGCGAGAAATAAGCCTATTGAAAGCTGTTTTAATGAATTTTTCCAAAGATAATTTGAATATCAGAGTGGGCGTACGTACTATAACACGAGTTTTATTCATGGGAAAGTCTAATTATTTTTAATTTCGTGTAATTTTGAAAAATAAGATAGGAAATATAAGAAATCACACTGCAATCCAACGCATGTTTTTTTTCTAAGATTAGACAAAGCATATGTTGGAATTTTGAAAATGCCATTCATATAATGTGGAAGTTAATGAGAATATATGAATGTGCGGAAATATATCTCGTTGAAATTATTCAAATGATTTTTTTACGTAATTTCAAATTGCGTATCATAAAATTTGCTGAAATGAATTTTTATATAAGGAAAATCATTGTTCTGATAAAAATAAACTTTAAAGATGAATTTTTATTCTGAACGAAAAAAAGGTTGTTTTTGCGTGACCACACGTCTTTATGCTGAAAATTGTTCTTGAATATTTTATAGTAAATGAAAAATAATATATAAATAATATATTTAGGGGTAGTAAAGCATTGAAAAGCATATACTATGTTTCTGCCATTTTTATTGAATTTCTGTTTTCAGTAAACATCCGACTAGATTTTTGCGATCATGTTTATACTAATAAAATAGTACGAGAAATAAAACCATTTCAGAATAATTCCGATTTTGCAACTCAGTTTTTCAGAATATTTATTGAATGTTTTTGCATTGCACACTGCAAAATAATAATAATAATAATAAAAATAATAATAATAATAATAATAATAATAATAATAATAATATTGACACAAAGTATTTCAGCTTTTAATATTCTATATTTTATTTTAAGCTAAATTTTGCAGAAACTTGAAGAAAGCTGGCCGTACGACATTGTTTCTTTCTAATTTCACTTTCTTCTTCTATCGCAAATTTTGTTTGGAAAATTGACGTATAATGTATTTTTGTCATGCATATTTCATTCCTCATTTGTATTTCCTGTTACATAGCATCTGAAACTTTCCTTTTAAGATAAAAGCTTTTATAAATTGCACTGTTATTATTGTTGTTTTTGTTATGATATTCTCCGTTGAATTTTATTATACATATGTTCTTTATTTATCTAGAAATCAACTTCAATGCTATTTGAATGCATTTTTAATCATATATAAATACCACTTTGACTTTTTCTTTTATAATATTTATTCTATTTACAGTTTGATGTATAAATAGTCTTAATGTATAAACTACGTTTACACTGTTTTTAAACTTTAAATTTTCTCGCTTGATCTTCCTTGATCTCTCCTTGATCTTCCTGTTACACATCGATATATTACAGTTTGGAAGATATCGTATCAAATTCATCGGATGTGCTGCTTTCCAGCAATTATTTTAAAATAAAAGCATAGTTCACGCAATTTACATGTACAGTTTATGATACCCGAACGGACTACGAGGAAAGAAAAAATTACTGTTCCAATGTACTAAACTCAAAACTGACTTAACTTACTTTTATAATTAAGTATTTAATAATTACTTCATTACTTTCATTATAGAGTTTTATACTGTCCAGTATTTCTCACCATTTCAGTAGATGGGAAAGTTGTAGTGGTCAGCTATAAAATAAAACAAACAAATTTCAACTACCCGGATTCAGACATATATTATTAAATTTTAGTTTTGTGCAATTTTATATTAAATACTATGTGATATGGGCTTCTGAGAAGTACCAGAGTTTGCATAAATAATACTGTAAAAGGGTATTAAAATTTCATATTATTGCTGTGTTATTTTACAAAATTTTGGCGAGGACACAGATTTCTATATGTAAAAAAGTATTTTTAGCAGCGTAACACTTACTAGATAAAATGTTTAAAAAATGAACCTTAAGTTATTTATTTTCGAGTAGAACGTTTAGAGCTACCTCATGAACATATTTGTATTTATAAAATCACACCTTTATGCATAATTTAGCATAAGAGTGTTTTTTACATCCATATGATATTATTTACTTTTAGCTAAAAATACAGTAGAATGCCCCTAATTCGAGTCCTCTTAAACTGAGCCTAGCTTAAAATGAAGTAGCGCTAAACTTTCTGTTCAAAAATAAACTACTTTAGATTGATTTTTTAAACATTCAATCAAGTTAGTGTGACACTATTTAAAGTAATTTTAATATTTACAAATCTGTGTGTTCGTTATTTATTTATTTATTTATTTTATTGTTTTTGCTATTTGATCTATCTGTATGTATTGAACATAAAACTAAATTTTCTGCTCGATTTTATAATACAGTCTACATATTTCGAGTTTTTAGAAATCTGAGTCAGTTTTGGACCAGATCAACTCGGATTATTAATACTCGCCTGTATATGTAGCTGTAACACATTAGTTTTATTACGTGTATATCAAAATAGTAAATAGTCGTACATAATCGATTTTTTAAAAAAAACGATAACAATTTTCTAACATTTCTATTAATACATTATAAAAAACCAAAAAATCTGCATTTTTGTGTAATTTTTCTGAAGGAGATGCCACAGTTAAGGAGCAAAAATTTAATAAATTTGACAATTACCGAACACTATGATCCTTTTTAAAAACTCGAGATTCTAATATTAGCTACGTTATTAAAAAATCTTAACTATATGCTGAAAGTCCAGTTTTAAAACAAACAAAAAATATTTATCTTATTAAATTACTAATTCTTTAAAAATCCAGTACTACACATTTGATGCTGCAATAATTTCGAAAATTATTCATGTACCACATATACAAAAAATATCAATAAAAAGTTATGAACTTTATTTTTACACCAGTCAGGCAATCGTACAAGTAATGAGATTTAGTTGACTTGAATACGTTAAACAAAATGTGTATAAGTAGTTTTTCACTACATGAAGTGTGAAGCGTATTTGGATTAATTTTGCTCAGCAATAGAATATTTTAATAATTTAAATCATGAGTATTTATATTTTTATAAGATATGGATAATAAATAGGTTTTGCAACCAGCTTATTTATTTGATTTACAGTTATATAAACGATGTACAAATTACCCAAAGTACATTTTAAAGTTATGTGTTACAGAATTGTTACATAAATTTATAAACATTTATATATTTAATCGGTATTGATTATTTATTTAAAAACAGCCTTAGTTACAAATGCACATGAATATATTTTATTCGTGTTTATATGAGATAAAATAACCAACGAATTAAATTGTATATTTAGATATTTCTTGATGAAAATAAATATTTTAAGCAAGTAAAGCGACAGTTCTTTGTGTATATAATCAATCGAAAGGAATTCTTTAATAAAACATTGTTTTTTTAATTTCCTTTGTCTGTCTGTTTCTTCTTTGGTATACGGAGCGTTTATATTTACAGCCCATTATACGGAGCGTACATATTTACAGCACAGTAAATACCCTATATAAGCAACATTCTGTATGAGTGAGAACATTGCCGCAAGTTTTGTCATATGTCCTGCACGCGAGGTGCCCTCAAGGCATCTTGTTAAAATTTAGTTCAAAAAATGTCCACTAGGTTGCACTTGCATAGGAATTCACTTTAAGAGATTACGGGATTAGTTTATGATTGTTCAAAAATTACTGAATAAATGTTGAAATTGCTTGTTCATTTCGAGTTGGTTATTTCTATTGTTACAATTGCTATTTTACTATGAAAAACGTCACCTAGTGCACTCTTTATTTTTTTACGGAAATTCTTTCAGTACATCTCAGGTATAATACATATACCAATTTGATTACAATCCGCCCGCCCGTTTAGCTGTAGAAGCAAGTTTAATTTTAACCATCCTCTATATAGTTACCCGTATTGAATCAGAATGGATCAACTTAACACAATTTTATTTGATTGCCATGCAATTATATGTATGTTTGAACTATTTCCTGCATCGTTATCTGTATAAAAATGTTTAAATTTTATCCATTAAGGTTACTTCACATGGACAAACACAGCAAGAATTGGAGCACACTACGTGTTAGGGTAATTATTACAGTGACTTTCACGTATACGACTTTCAGGGGACCGTAGGAAAAAGTGTCGCATAACTGTGATAGTCGTGTAAGTGAGAGACCCACTTATTATACAATTAACAATTTATATGTATTAATTATTTTACCTACATTAAAAACTAAGTTTTGAATATTAAGAGAGAATATTTTAAAGAATTTTTAATAATATTAAGAAATGCAACTGAAAATAGTTTTATAAGTCCACAAAATACAAAGTTGAAATTTGCTAATTACTACGTTAATTTTAAAGACTTATAGATGACATTTTTTTCAAAAAAATGAAGTGATGTTAATTTGTCTCTGTAGTCGACGAAAGGAGAAAATGGCTTCTAAGTCTGATAAATATTTTAAGCGTCATTTCGCGTAAGGAAATGGTCACGATTATTTTTAACAGCACGAAAGCTGGCTGTGCGCACAGCCAGCTGTCGTCAAAAAAGGGTCTCTATATCTGTGGCATGCGATGAACGTTTCAGTCGTCCGCCATCTTGCTGGTAGTTAACTCGAGCGATGGGAACGGCTGCCTTTTTTTCAGCATTGGGAAAGGGTTGCGCCTCAAAGGGTTAAACACTTGGTAATTTCCAAAGTGAGCAGAGAAGATTTGTTTTCACTAGAGTTATGAAGAGTTAAGGACTGTTCAGCAACAAAATTTAGGCTCAAACTCGAAATCGCTTCATAAACACCTTGAATAAAACCGTTTCGTGTCGTCAGTTTCCGTTCGCCTCAAAGAAAACCCATCGGCCCAGAGAAACAAACATCCGAGGATTCTAATAATTTTCTCCCAAAAAAGGTACCTTTTTTTCCCAGATAACCACCTTTATTGATCTGTTATTTGTACATAATTGCATCAAATCAATATTAGCAGTTTCCAGTGCGCCAGTGGCTGCATTCGTTAACAACAAACTCGCTGCACGAGTTTTCGTGACAAAACTGGAATGCGTGTGTTTAGTGCTATCAGTGGTTATCAGTTTCTTTTGCCTTTACGAACAACTTCAGTTTGTTTAGTTTCGTCGCCTAGGAGATGTGTTTGTTTACAATTTGCGAATGCGTTAACTTTGCGGAGGAGAGTTTTAGCATATACTCAATATAAAATCAACAGGATTTTTAAAAGAAAGATTGGCTATAATTGAAGTGCACAGATCAAAATTTTAGAAATTTCAACTTCATTCTTTCAAAAGTATTTAGCAAGAGAAATTCAAATTTCGCAAATAACGGTTTAAATCAACTTCAATCTCGACACTAAAACATACATTTTTGAATTTACTAAAATGAAAAATACAAGAAAATGATTACCTTTGAAAAAGTATGTACCTTCGAGCTGTTTCTAACGTATGCCTCAATTTCCTCCTCGAAAAACTAATATTTGCAGCTTCAGCAAACGTAAAATGCTTTTCATAACATTACTATTCCATAACAACGGACGCCATTTCTAAACAAAAACAACGCGCAGAAAGTAAAACTCAACGAACCTAATTCGTTCTCAGTTTACTTCGTTTGAAACTAATTGCACCCACTTTTGTATACGAACGCTTTAGTTTTTAAACTGAATGCACTCAGTTTCCTTTACGAACACCTTAGATAGAAACTCATTGCACGAGTGCAACTCGTTTGGTGTTTACGAATGCGGCCATTGATTAGACAACAGTGTCTGATTCCGGAAAGTCTCCAGATAATTGAGAATTTGTTAAGAGGAAGTAATCGGACGTTCACATCAGTATGCCAAAATGAGTAAAAATGTGATAAGTGGTGTTTAGAGTAGTTCTTGAGAAACCCCACTTTGAACCTGCTAAAATTTTTAAGGGTAAGAGTCTCCTCGAAGCTCGCCGTATTGTATCCTCCACGTGTTAATTACAGGAGAATTTTCTCTATTGAGAGGGTTACTTGAAAATATTTAAAATTTTTAGTAATTGGAATTAAAAGGACGCCGTAAAAAGATCGTTTCAGAAGGGATTGGTGTGTAATTAAGAAAAATTCAGCATATATCTTGGTTCATTTTCATGTTAATGGTTTATTTTCGTGTTATTTCGTAACAAAGCTTGAAATCAAGAAAAACAAGTTATCAATCACTGTTTTAAAAATCCAAATTTTAAAGAAATTTTCTGTGCAATAAAAAGCTTACGCGTAGGTATACTGCTGAGTATCCCAAATTAAGTTTAAATACATAACTTAAATACCCATTAATTAAACTCAGCTTTAAAAAATTAGTAGTCGTACAGAATGAGCTATTAAAGAATTAATGTTGAAATTACTATTCATTAAATTAGGCTGCGATACTGTAAAGCAACATTTTTAGCGTAGACTAAAATTAAGTATAGCAATAAAAGAACATACTCAGTAACAAGAGAGATAAAAAAGACTTTTTTTATGTTTTAGATGTTTGTAAACATACGTGTTATGGAACAGAGCATAGCCTGCGTAATAACATATTCTAATCTTTAATGTACGTGAAAAATTTCCACTAGACTGTATTGATTATGCAGTGCTCATTGTTTATGCAGGCTTTCCCAAATGCCAAACAAGCGTTATTTCTTTTATGGTGATATTTCTTTCTCGTAAGAATATTTTAATATCGGCTTAACACAACAAATATGCATGAGGGTTTTTCGAGAATATGTTTTAAAAATTCAGCTTAATTTCTTAACGTACTTTTTAAAAAATATTTTTGCAAAGTAAATATTGATTTCATGTAAAACTAGGACTTTCTTAAAAGACCATTTTTTAACGACTTACTAAAATCATTAACAGGAAATCCCATTAAAATTGTGAGTATATATATATATAATATAGTTCCAGCCCACTGTTAAATGATAAAATAGTAAAATATATACCTTCTGTAATCATTTATTAAACACAATTAAAATTTATATAAATATTTATAAGGCCAGTTTCCAGTGCTCTTTAATTCTTTCTCAATTTCAACTTTGGTAGAGAAAAAACACCCCACAATTCTAAAAATTTAAAATAATTAATAAGGGCAAATGGATTACAGTTATGTCAAACAATACCACTAATCTCTTCACCAAAAGAATACATATCTACAATTAAAATATCTAAAATGCACTTTAATGAGCTATTTCTATTTAATTCTTATTTCTATACTTTTGTCCATTTCAACTCGCTGTAAAAATGATATTAAACTGATGTATTCTAATTTTCTTCGCATGCAAATTGTGAGGAGTTTTGATTAGCTTTTAGTTTTGACCTACTGTTTATATTAAATTAATTAGTGATTCTAATTTTCTATAGAGACCTAAGAATTGCCTTGTACACTAGAGATGAGTTCGGGCTCATTTTTTGAAGCCCGAGCCCGAAATTTCAGCTAAAGATTTAAAAAAAAAATGAATTACTTCGTTGATGGAATACAATAAATTTTGCCGTTTGTGCAAATTTAAGACAAATATAGTTGCAAACTCCCAGTGCACTTTCTAATTCTTTGTATCCATCCTTTATCTAAAAATGTCGGATCTCATGACTAACTAAGGAATATAAACTGCCATTCTAAAATACCCAAAGAGCTTCACGCATCTTCTAGGCGCCCGTGCCGGTATTTTTATTTATTTATATATTTTTTATAAGTACATTTATTTTCCTCATGAATCAATTTTTAAAATCTGTTTCAAGCAGTATGTTCAGTAAGGGAGGAATTTTTCACGAGCCCGAGCCCGGTTCGGGGCCGGATTCGGGCTTAGGCTTTCGGGCTCGGGCTGACCCGTCTCATCACTATTGTACACGCAACATATATCATAAAAATTCTTATAATATGTGATTGTGTAGATTATATTTAAGTTTCAAAGGACGAATTACGATTAAAAATTCTCACATTTTGTTCAGTTGGGATAACTGAAAAAAAGCAAGATTTTTCAGGATATAAGAATATTAAAGAAATTATTTCTTTTGTAAAAGTAGTACATAATATTTCTTTATTATTTTTTTAAATAAGAACATATTTATTAGGAACCTCGACTTTGTATTTTCCCAACAATTTGCTAACAAAATTATAAATAACAATATGTGGCCATGTTCTATGCATGTTCTACACACACACACATATATATATATACATTTAATCTCATAAAAATTAATTAATTTTAAGTATTTATTTTAGCAGATATTTTGCACTTTTATTTATTTCATTTTAAATACATTATCTTCCTTCTATTCATCTCTTTATGTTTCTCCTGGCCATGTAGTTCTTATTTTTATAAACATGTTTCTTTCTTATATCGCTGCAGTTTTTGATTAAAATTCGATCAATATAAAATTCTTATGAATTTCACTATTATATGGAAAATAAGATGTATATCAAAATTATTTTAGGAAATATTTAAGAGTGCGTATTCCAGAATGAATCCTCTAAAGGACGGTGTCTAAAAATAGAGTTAATTAAAGTTAAGTTTAATTTGATAAGTAGTGGTCTTTAATAATGTACTAGTATAGTTTAAAAAATGAATATTATCAAGAAATATAAAAACTGTTCCGTACTTATAAAAATGTGAAACCATCCTTTATTAAAATGTAAACCTGCTGTGGAAACTTAACATTACCGTCTTTCATACAAACAAAATCTATTTCAGTTTTGTTGTTTTTCATAAAGTACTACGCGTGTGTTTAATATATGGTTCCAATTTATACCTATCTTCTTATAGGATAGAAATAGTAGTTTGTAACTAGCATGGCAATACTTTTTGTTCTTACACTGTTGTCTATAATTGAGGTCACAGGGACATTTTTTCACAATAATTCAAATATGCCTTCAGTAAAATTGATAAAATTTCATTCTATATATTTTAAATAACGGATAGCACAGTGATAGCTTCCAATTTGGAATAAATGTTGTTTAGCTTTAGTTTTGAAGCACAACATTTAATATGATTCACAAAATTTCGGAGGCTTTTTCTTTCATTGTGCATGTGTGAATATTGTGCCAAGACCCACGAGTGACAGTTTGTAGCGTGAATGAGTTCTCAAAATCTTTTAGATGATTCAGCTTCATAAAGAGGCGCTTATAGGTTTGGATGCAAAGGGGAGACCGATGATTTTTACAAATATTTCTGAAAGAGATATCAAGGTTGCAGAGAATAAATTCAAAACAGGAGGTACCATCTCCAAGAAGTCCAAATCAAAGAAGACTACAACTCCAAAGACAACGTTATTTGGAATTAAGAGGAAGACAACTTTGAAAAACTAGGGCTGCAAAGCTTTCTACTGACACAATTGCTGCGTCTTAAAAAAAAATTTATGCAAAGAGTACGCAGACGTCTTGCAGAGATAGTCCTTTACATCCGAAGTCCAATGGCGTATCTCCCTTTCTGAGTAAGGAGCACGGGAATCCGTTTGTCGTGAAGCCAGAAACGACATTCTTGGACATACCAAAAATGGACACATTTTCTCTTTCTTTTCCATTTTTTGGTATCGGTGAGTCATGATTCAACACACTGAGTATTTCTCATCAAGTGTTGATATGCAGAGAATGCGGAGTTCTTTATCATTCTTCCAACGGAAAAGAAATCGGGCAATTTAAACGCAGGCGTATCCTTGGCCAGATCGCGGCATTCTGCTGGGAAGTTGCACAGCCCTGCACGACTTTTATTGGATATTTTTCTCAGAACAGCGCTATGATAATGAGGTCTTCAAAACTATGTCAGGTTGTGGGGGGGGTGCTGTCGACCCGGAATTCTTTTATCTGGGCGATAATGTGAGGCTACGCAGAGCTCTCATTGTTAATCATCTACAAAAAGAGAATATTCGTCGCATGAACTGACCTCTGAAGTCACCAAATCTCAGTCTTACATAAAACCTTTTGAGTAATCTGGGAAGAACAATTGTTCGATGTTCACGCCTTTACCAGGCTACCAGAGATATTAAAAGCCTCGATTATGAAAGAATAGGATGTATTGCTGCAAGCGTTTCTCACCGCCCTCATTAACACCATAACAGCTCGTTGTGAGGATCGTATGGCAGTGGACAGTGGCCACACTCCATATAAGATGCATCTTTCCCGAGATGTGATTTGGCAATTTTTATATAATCTGTGTATTAACTAACAGATCAACTCTTTTTGATATTGTTATGCTGCTATATACTTTATTCCTTGATTATATATGTAAGTGCCGAGAGTTTGTTACAGTAAACATAATAGTTCTTCAGTTATCACAGATTTTGTGTTTGACACCTTAATTTTTTACTACGGTGTAGGGAAATCTACACTAACAAGGTGGCGACGCAGCTTTAGGGAAACGGATGTTTGGATGTTTGGCACATTGGTGGTATAATACACTGGTGTGCAAAAATTAAGGAAGAGACGGTTTTTTCAAAATAACGTTGTCCAAAAGCTTTCCAAATCAACTCTCACATTAGCATAAAATCCCCAAGACCTAAGAACATAAGCAATTTAAGCAAAACGTACCTAAAAAGAAATCAAGAGGACAAAAGGAACTTTACTGAAAAAGTAGCATGAGAAACCCTATCGATGATGTTGTAGGATTTATTGTGGGATCCCCGCACTCTTCAGATGCGCATGCGTCCAGAAACAGAACTCAGACTAAATCTGCTGTCAATCGTAAAGATTATTCGACCCCATGTATTATCTGTTCAATTCTGGTGTTCCCTGAACTACAGAAAGCACGTTCATCCATGAGTAGGCGCTAAAGGTACATGCCGTACAGGTCGTCCTGAAAACAAAACGCCACTGCGCAGCCTCTTGTCAGGGCTGAAAAGCGATATCGGTCGTCCAATCGCCTTGCCGTGTGTCTAGCGATTTCTTCCGCTGTCTGCCACCTGTACCTCTTGGCCTGTAGGTCAATATACCGGTCGTCCGCTGGTGTATATGCTCGTGCCCGGCCACTGCTGAACCATCGGACAGCTGTTTGTGTAGTTTGAAATTTCCTTCAAAGTTGTGAAAAGCTGCTATGAGCAATCCCGAACTCAGCAGCAACACTTGTCCCATTTCGACCTTCCTCTATCTTTCCACTGATTCGATCTCGCACTCTGAAAAATTATCTCTTTAATTCACAGAAATTTTGCAGCAATGCTGTAGGAGTATCTCCGGTTCTTTTTTCTCCTGTCAATTAAAGAAATTTTTTTACAGATTCAAAGAAATGTTTTCTTCTTTCCTCAGATTTTCGAGAAGAATTCACGGAAATATAACGTTTCCAAGGAGTACGGAAATAATTCCTTGAAAAATGAGGAATAAATAGCATGCAAAGACATACTCTCAAAAGTTATTTCGTCAATTCTCGGAAAGCTTTCTAGAAGTAGTGCTGCCGGAATGTATCCGTTATTGGACGAATATCCGTTTCGTTTATTCTCTTGTCCATTGAAGTAACTTCTTGAGATTCAACGGATTTTTTCCTCTTCTTCAGATTTCAAGGAAATATTACGTTTCCATACAGAAAAATTCACGGAAATATTACGTTTCCACTACGAAAATTATTCGTAGAAAAATGAGGAATAAAGTAATGTATAAGGGCGAATTTTTCTGAGAGTGCGGGTAAAATCATCACGATGTCGTCTAACAGATTGATTGTTCGTCATTTCACACTGATGAAGCAACTCGACGTCGTTTAAACTGGTACACGCCTTGCAGTTGCTTTCTCAGAAATGCTGAGCTTACACCCCTACAGTGCTTAATTCTGCACCACCATTACGTCTGCTTTGATGGTGGTGCGTGGTAGTTGATTGCAATATGTTCAACCATATCTGCTCATGCGCTACCGTTCCTCACACTTATTAATCTCCTGATTGGTCTTTCAATCTGCTGTACTCCTTTGTCCCGCTGATATGCTAATTCTTCGACTTCATCCTTAATTTTTGCACACATATGTTTGTGAATATACACAGGGTTATAATTAAACTTCTCCTATAAATTGCTTTCCCCTACTAGCAGATGGTAAGCAGATTGACACCAAATTTTTCGAAAATTTTAGTTAAAAAAAGTATCCAATAGGTGGCGCTTTGCATGAGGAAATCAGGTAAAAAATGACTCAAGTTAGTTAATAAATGCAGAAAAGCTATTGAATAAATGTTGAAATTGCTTGTACATTTCGAATGAGTTATTCCATTGTTAAATTTGCTGTTTTTCTATGCACAGCGTCATCTAGTGGACATTTTTTGAACTATTTTTTTTTTCGAAATTCCTTGGGCACATCTCATGCATAGTCTATTTACAAAATTTAGTTGCAATATGTTCACCCATTTTAGCTGGAGAACCCTGTTTGTAGGCGAAGTTTAATTGTAACCACCTTGAACAGCGTGTAAAGTATTAAAATGTAATACTTAATTATAATCGAGGGAAACGAAGTTTTTTTAGTTTCGAAGTCACTTTTCAAAACTTTATACGGTAGTTATACGCAGTTTCGCTTAAGAACTGAGAGGCGTAATCAGTAAAGCTCTCGAGACATACACTCGAGTCAAGGGCTCAAATCTCTTGCAGTGCAAACACATTTTTCATTCTTTTTTCATGCATCAATGCTAATAAATAATTCATTTATTAGAACAAAAATAATTTATTCTTTTATTACTTATATTTTTTGTTAGTTATTTAAAAACTGTTTTTATGTCTTCTGTGCTCACTATTTGAACCATGATTTAATTTTAGTTATAACTATGCGTTGCATAATACATCTGATTTCGTATGTCTTACTCATTATCCTACTGTACACCAATCCCTGTATCAGTGTGCCCCGCAAAGGGTTGCGATATGACATAGTCAATACATTCTGAAAATTAACTTTTTTTCAAGGAATAAGGATAAATAAGGATAAAATAAGGATAAATTCTGATTAAAAAAAATACAATGAAAGCTAAAAGTTGTCAATGTAAAATAGCTTGTAAAATAGGCGAGCTAGTGTACTTTCTTAAACCAAATAAAAACCCAATCTCACCTGATTCATACAGACCAATCACACTCCTTCCAATCCTAGGCTAAATATATGAAAAGCTTGTTTTAAACAGAATAGGCTATTCATTGAAAAGGACAAACAAAATTCACGTAAACCAGCACGGTTCCGTCGCTGGGAAAAAATACTACAGAAAGTGCATTAAAACAAATAATAGAAATAATAAAGATAATAGATTAAAAATACTACACAGACATTGTATCAATTGACTTATCAAAATCTTTTTATTCCCTTCCATGGCATAAAAAAGCATACTGTAAAACTTGGAACTATCAGTTGATTTAACAAATATAATTATATCTTTTTTAAGTAATAGATGTGCAATAGTAGACTGGCAGAATCCGGATTATAAACATTACCTAACAAAGGGATACCCACAGGGCCCATGTTTAGGCCCCTTTCTTTGGAAAATAATGTTGAATTCACTTTTAATGATATTTAACCATCAAAATATAACGCTAGGAGCTTTTGCTGATGATTTGTTAGTTTTAAGAAAGGGCCAATCACGTAATTTTCTTGAACAAAATGTGAATACCGCGCTTAGTACAATATACAAATGGTCATCAGATAACAGCTTAACAATCTCAATAGATAAATGTGCATCGTTATGAATAGGAAAACCCAAAGCATTAGAAAGACTAAAATAATAATATAACGGTACCATACACTTTAAAATTTAAATACTAGGTGTTATCGTAGATAGCAATCTATATCATGGATTCTACACCCTCCAAAAAAGTATTCGAGCAAGAGAGAAATTTCCTATTTTAGATTTGCGAATAATAATTGAGTTTTTGAAAAACGCACAACTTGACAGAAATATGGAAAGTCATATTTATACATATCCTAATTCATATTCTATGATAAATAATTTTTAATATACGAAACCAACGTAGGAAATTTCTCTATTGCTCGAATACTTTTTTTGGAGGGTGCACATTTAAAATAAATTAACAATAAGATAGACAAAACACTCCAGTACCCTTTTAAATTTCAATCGACAGAAAATGTTATCTCAAAGAGAATTATAAAAAAATTTGATATAAATCTATTTTAGAAAGAATGAATTTTATATAAATCTATTTTAGAAAGAAAGTATATTCCTCATCATGCTGGTTTCTCTCATTAAATGTACACGGTGAACGTCTTTTACAATCCATTCAAAGAAAATGTTTATTATTTATCTCGCGTGCATATAGGAAATCATCTACTACTTCAATACAAATATTAACTGGCACAGCTCCCATTCACCTTACAATAAAAATCTGATGTGTCCAACACATGACTTCCTTGCACGTCTATTAATTCAAAAATGTTTTTTACGCACTTCCTCTAAACTTATTTGTTTGAAAGAGATAAAATATCAATAATAGTAAGGTATAGCGATTTCTAGCCAAATATTTCGATATCGCCAAGCTGAGTTCAATTTGAAAGATTTCCTTCTGACACTTTATTTGGCGATATTTCACCAAAAGCTGACAAACTTGAGATAGTTTGCGAGATTTTGGGGATAGCCAAAGTAGTCATTGACCTCTGACTTTCAATAAATTGAATGCATCCATACACCTTAATGTATTTAAAGTCATTTGGCTCACCCTGTAAATAAATTCCCAGTCGATTGCTGTCAAAAAAGATATTGAAAACAGTTAGATATTATAATATAGTTCTAAATACAAAAGTTCAAAATTGTACGGGTTAAAGTTTTAGAGTTATACAAAATACGAAATAATTTTTGGCGCCAAATTTGGCGATATTTCGGCGAAACTCGTCAATGTCGACGACATTTGGCGAGATTTTAAGCATGGACCAACAATGACAGATTATCGCCAAATTTGGCGATATTTCGCCAAAACTCGCCAAGAACGATGACAAATGGCGATACTTTGGGCATGGACCAAATGACTGACTATCGCCAAATTTGGCGACATTTCGGCAAAACTCGCCAAGGTCGAGGACAGACGGCGAGATTTTGGGCATGTACCAAACAATGACTGACTACAATTGTATTATATTGAAGATGTCCATAGAGATTAAAGTACTGAAATTCTTTTTGGTGGTCCTGTAAAGAAACTCCAGCAGATTGGAACCAAAAATCGAGATGCACGACTAGGTGTTACAACAATCTTACATATGAAATTTCATAATAGTTTTCGAGATTTGAGAGTTAAATATGCACACACGTACACCAAAAGTCGCCAAGCTTGGCGACTTTTGGCATAGTTCTTGAGGGAGGCACGTGACCGTGGTCGGACCATTACCTGACTTATGTGGGGGGGGGTGGGGAGGGGCGGGGGGGGGGTGGACTGGCATCTGGAGACATGTGATAAGGAAGATGTTATTTGTTGGTCATGGCGTGGGTGGGAGTTATCTCTCTGAGAGGGTCTCTATTGCGTCAATTTACATTTAGTATTCTTTACTGTGTACTGATTAGTATGATTGAATAGTGTGTTTGTTATATTGGTTTACTAATATAGCAATAAATAATACTTTACATAGTCCAGATATGTATGATATTCCACTTTTAATAACAGCAATGTATCCCTTCACTCATCCGATATCAATTTCCTTGATTATTTCTAATAACATTTTTGATTTCATAAACAAAAGTACAGATGGTTCAAAGATAGCAGAGGGATCGGAGCAACGTTTTGTATGTCACAGCACAGCAATTTTATTTATAGCTGTCATTTATTACTACAGAAAAATAATTCCATATTTCCAGCTGGAATGCTTTCTATATTTTATGCAATTGAATGATTTTTGACTTCCATGTTTAACTCATGCTCAGTTCTATCAGATAGTAATTCTAGTATACAATTAGTTCAAAACAGCTCAACAACAAATACAATAGCGCAAAAAATACTTAACAAAATAATAAAGATTAACAAGATAGTAAAATTTAAATGAAATAAATCTCACTCATCAATAGCCGGAAATGAGCTAGCAGACGCCCTAGAAAAGGAAGCTCTTTATCGAATTTAAATAAAAACAGTATCAATAACAATAGTAGAGATCACCCTCATGATATACTTAAAATCTCTCACCTTCTTCCACTATCGTACCTAAAATATATTCTAAATAAAAACAAAATAATAAAACGGCAAGCGGAATGGATTGCAACAGAAACTGGACGCCACACATTTCAATTTTTTAAGACACCATCAGAGTCTTTTCAATTAGATCATAGAAATTAACACTTATTCTTTACAAATCACAGCCCGTTACCAGAGTATTTATCTAAATGAAATAAATCATCATCGCATTTATGTACGTGTAATGATTCTGGTTCTTCAATCCATTTCTTCACTTCCTGTCCTTTATTTTGTAAATTCTTAATATAAAAATCTTCATCCCAAAACTTCGAGCAGTGGGCTACATATATCTTAAAAAATAGCCACCTAGTTAATAAGATTATTCAAGACACCAAAAAACTTGAAAATAACTAAGTCTAATACATCCACCCATCAATAACAGGCGAACCATCATACCATCACTAAGCGACTCACATTAAAATATGTATATAAATATGGTTAACAAAATTAATAATAATGTATTATTTTCCCCCGAAAGAGTATACTAAAATACCTGATACATTACTTTTTACGAATTCATATTACTTTCTGTTTGGATATCAAAATTAGAATACCACCCACTTTCTGGCTTTCTTCGAAATTTTATTTCCATTTATTAATATGTATATTTTTTTCATTAGTATAATTAAATTTAAATACATTATACTCTTGGGCTATCAAAATTATTATTGAATATTACTCACTTTCTGGCTTCCTTTCAAATATTCTTTTCATCTACTAAAAGTACTATTTTTTTTTCTCTCGTCTTTGTGTATATCTTTCACAATTATTATTGTATTTTTAATTATTTTGTATTTCTTATTATTGTATACTATTTTGTATAAATACTATATCATTATATGAAATAAGTAATTATATTTCTGATGTATTCCTATCATATGAACAAGCAAAATGCACAGTGAAACTTCAACTGCCTATGAAATTTCCCTAAAAGATGGTTTGCTTCATCAGCAAGGAAAAGTCTTAAACCATGTAGTTAGGCTGCTCCTGAAGTAGTCTTTCCTGTTTCCTGTAAAAGAGCATACATGGAAAACGTAAGAAATTAAATGAAAATCTCATAAACGCGTTTACTTTTTTCCTTCTCAGATCACAACGAATTAAGCAAGCAAACAGCAGAGCTTTTTCCTACTCCTTACTTTCGTGTCTGATCAGATTCATTGCCACTCTCCCCTCGGAATATATCTTGACTTTTTTTTTCGTTCTCCTACTGTCACGTCGAACCAATTGTTTGCTTAGGTACTTGTCACTTCGGTACAATTGTTTCTTTGACATACACATCATAGTCAGACTCTGCTATAAACCGAACAAGAAATGGTCTGGCTAGTTTTTGTGCGGGTGAATCAATAAATCTGTCATGCTTTTTTTCGTATTTCCGGAAATTTAGCATAAAAATAAGATAGAGACATAAAATATGTCATTTGTCATTTGTCTGAACTTATACGGTATATCAGTCATTGATAATAAGGAGTTTGCATCCTAACTTCACCAACGCAATTATTTTACCGCCAGAGCACAATTCTGCTATTTCAGACAATTTAGTCTTTAACACTCAAACAGAAAATGAAGACATGAGCATGAAGAACACTCTAAATAGATTACTAAATACTGAGCGTTAACATTTTTTCTGTAATGGTAATGTCTTAACATGACCAACTTTTCATTTTACTGCAAAAAGTTAACTATGAATGTGAGACTAGTAAACTGTAGAGGTAAGTTACGTAGCAACATCAGTTAAGAGACTGCTTGTTTCCAATTAAAGGTTCAGGCTATTATGGTTCTAATCCACAACATGTCATGGATTAGCATATAGTAGTTCGAATGGGAAGCAAATTGCTTATTTATACTTTTGCTTAGAAGATCGCTTACTGAATCAGTCATAAAAAGTTTCAAGCTTGTTTTACCATAATAATACGCATTTACATTTTTTTGTACATTTGTTTAGATGCAAATAATAATAACAATTTTTAACCATAGCTTTTTTCTTTCGAAATTCAATCTACTTAACAAATTTTCAAGCAGTAATATTTAACTATATAAAATCAGCACGTAGGAGATATATTAAAACTATATTTTTCACGATTCTGCAAGTGCTTCATCACACGAACTTATTCGTTTCGAAGTAAAATATCCACATCTTTAAAAAATAGGAAACGGTACATCAAGTATTGAAGAAAATACAGAAAAGAGCAGCAAGATGACTAACTCAAGCTTCACATACTTTTCTTGAATGCAGAAAGTTGTTCAAAAATTCTGAAATTTACAGATAGACTTCTTTGAACCTTAGTGATTCATAAAAAATTTAAACAATTTTACATTCGCTTAGAAGATGGCATGGTGAAAAAAGGTTGCCATCTTACCCCGTAGTTACTTGAATGGAATAGGATGACAAATAGAGTTTGAAAAATTCATGCAAAGCAATTAATTTATTTAATGAAAATGACACACATACAACTGAAGGATGATGACATATCACTCATAATGAAGCAAAAGATAGAAAAATTCAGGAAAAACACAGGCAATAAACAAGAATCGCATTTTTCAGGATATGCCTATTGCTTCATTCCCTGCCCAATCACTAATCATGTGCCCAAGATTTGTATATTTTTCGGTTTTTTTTTTTATTCGACTCTTCATCTTATACCCACATCGTCATTTTGATTTTAAAAAATGCAACGGTATCCAAGCTTATTTTAAATATACTACAAGTTTCATTCTTTTTGACGTCAGGAGTTGTATTTTGAAAATTTGTATTCGGAAGAGTACATAACTCAGAGTAATGGGGTTGTTCCTTGAGGTAAAGTCCAAAATTTACAAACAAATTTACGAAAAAGCATTTGAATTGCCACTACTCACAAAACAATTTCAGATTCATTACTTACAATGAGCTTCATAACCAATATTAGGGCCTTAGGAATTGCTTAGAAAGGAGTTGCTTTTTGAGATTGCGTGGGAGAAAGTTCGTAATCTTACCGTTTTCGTCCCCTTAACCTAATTTCCAGTAATTAAAATTTCATATAAAAATGTATATACGGGTTCAAAATCTCTGTTCTATCATTCTTAAAAGATATTTACGATTTTTATACTTTCATCTATTTTTGTTTTTTATAAAAATGCACTGGTATTTCATTTTGGTGTTTCTTTCCATTAATTTTAAAATTATTTTTAAACAGGCATAACATAATTTACTCAATTTTGTCAAACTTTCCTGCAAGATGTATGATATTTTTTATTAATTTTAACTTTTGAGATATGTATTTTATGGGTAGTAAAGTATTAAGTTTACTTTTAAGTACTACTGCTAATCGAATACAACAGATCAAGGCCAATTGCATTTTTTGCATAACTGCCGTGTAATGAGCACTCTTAAAATATACGAAGGAGCTTTTATTAGAAATACACCAATAAGGACACCAAGAAAAATTCATATTTGTCTGTAAGTTTATGAAAATGCTTTGAAATATTTTTTGGCACTTTCAAACAATGATTTAAATAAAAGGTAGCAACTTGAATATTGGAGGAAGAAGGGGACGTTACCTCACTCAGAAAACGACGTAAGACTGATTTTGAAGATAGATGACTTGGAAGGCAATAAAGGAAATCACCATTGGAAGATATATACGCTTTGGAGCCATGGAAACAATATGATAGTTGATTCAATATGAGTAGATCCAGAATTGACTCAAAATAATTCAAGCATTATATATATAATGCGGTGTGCCTGGTAACATACGTGACACCGATAGTGATTATTTATAGTTAGGATATATTGGCTCTGGCAGTGCAAATGAGACAGAAAACGGTGACATGCCTCAATATATAAAGGAACCAAAATTATGCAACTAACTTATAATTTTATCCGATAACGAGCATTATGAAATTCGCAATTTATTTAATTCTTTGAAACCAAGTAACATGATTATATACGTTAAAGTCTAAATTGTACTTTCTTAAAAGTATTTTTCTTAAATTTTAAAGGTGTATTAGGGATGTAAGCGCGATAAAAAATAGGCTGTCTCGTCTCGCAAAATTCCTGAAAAGCTTTGTCTCGTCTCGCAAAAATCCCTATATCACAATGTAAACTATGCCTGTCTTGTCACGCAAAGTAACTGGAAATCTCTGTCTCGCCTCGCAAATTTCTGTCTCGCAGTCCCTCCCTAGGTGTAATTTATAGTTTGAAACTTTAATTTATTTATGTAAATCGCGACCGTACATTCTGACTTGCTATTTGCATGGACTATGACCTCTGTATGTTGGAATGTACGGGAAATCATTTTTGTACTATATTAAACATGCTTTATTAAAATTTGTTCTTAAACACAAATGTAATATTGATCTTTAAAAAGTCCATTCAGATAACAAGAAATTTTAAATTTGATATGTTTTGGTATTGAATTTGGTGATTTTATTTGATAAGTTAATTTGAAAGTCATTCCTTTAAAGTATGAGTGATATTTTATGTATCAACATGAGCTCGTCAGTTTTCAAAGTTGGCGACTATTCGAAGTAGGTTTATTTCAACTTAAGATTAGTTTAATTTACTAAACCTTCTACAGACCGAATTGAGACTCAGACATATTTTAAATTAGCTTTTTGTATAATTTTTCTTCTAAAGCGTTAGTTAAAGAATATTAGTCATTTAAATAGAGAAAAATATATTGTACACAATTTTTACTGTCTTCCCAATTCAGAGCATGGGTCATTTCTGACTATACTTTTACATTTAAAAAAAAGAATATGCTGATGGGTAGCTTAAATAATATGTAAAATATTAAGAATTAATAAAAGTTATATTTTAAAATTTAAGTAAAGATATAAACTAAGTTTGAAAGGGTGGGGAGGATATTTCAAAAAAATTCAGTCATCTTTTAAATTTATAATTCTAATTTTTGAAGTTAATATTGATAAAAGTTTATTTTTAAATAAATTTTTAGTTTGATGTTCCAGATTGGGAACATTGTCCTGTAAAAGGTTAAAGAAGTTTTATTCTTACTATTCACGGAATGGAAAGATAGTAAATACAACACTTACAATTCTGATATTAACTTTTAAAACTGCAATGCATTTCAATACATCACTTTAAAAGCGCAATTTCCTTCCGTCTCCCGCTAAAAGTACATCAATTCCATTAGCATAATCTTATCTTTATTTGTCAGTAAATTATGTATATTTTATATTATGTACTTCATTACCCTCATAATTAGGAAGATATATACGGGAGTTTAAAACTCTAAGGAGCACTTAGATAATGCCACTACCCACGGGAGTTTCACTCAAGCCAGATGGATAATCAAATTTCCCCACGTGCACTGTTCGTGTTGAAAGTTATAAATTATAAAATTTCATAAAATACTTTATGCCCCGAGTTATTTTCAGCCGCAGTGATAATTGTGCATAAGAAAAGCCTAGATTTCGCTTCGATTTCGTAATAGCTTTCTAATCGTGATATTCATAGATTTTACTGCACGCTTGTTAATTTATTTGATGTAACCATTTTACTGATTAAATTTTGAACTAAATAACTAATGCTCAAATGTCATTTCAATTCGCGTGTTTTTTCTATATTTAATCATTTAAGTCGAAATTAAAATTTCGGAATAAACCAAAGTTTTAATACTAGATATTACATTCTTGCTAAAACATTCTTGCTAAAACATTATCATCATGTTATATATGATGTCTCTGTTTTTTTTCTGGCGCGGCTAGATCTCATTAAATAGTTGACCAAAAAAATATAAAAAATACCCAATTAAAGCTTATAATTTCTACTTTTGACGAAAAATATACAAAAATTCGGAAAAAATCTTTTTGTGAATAAAAAAATAAAAAACAAATCATATATATTATTTCTCAAAGGTGTTTTTTCTGGCGCGGCTAGATCTCATTAAATACGTGACCAAAAAAAGAAAAAAATGTAACAGACTCCATGGTTCCAGGTTGCCATGGAGTCAGATGAATTGAATATACTTTCTTTAAAAATGAGTGGCAACGACAGATAAAAAATGTAAGAAAACAGAACAGCTCGGAGTTGTACGCACATATGCTACTCATTTTGTCAATGAAGATAAATTGCGTTCAGTGGAAGATGTGGACTCTTTAATTTGTGCTGCAATTCCAGATAAAGATCCACAACTTTTTAAAGTTATTCAGGAATGCATGGTGCACGGGCCCTGTGGCACTATCAATCCTAACAGTCAATGTATGAAAGATCAAAAATGTAGTAAAAACTATCCGAAAGATTTTCAAGAGGAGACCAATTTAAATGTTAATGGCTACCCTATGTATAGACGACGCAATAACGGGGTTACAATAACAACTCGATATTCATTTTCATACTCTACTATTTACAGTTGTAGCAGTAAATAAGATATTGTGTGAAATTTTCGCACGGGTCAGCTAGTTTTAGATAATTAATAACGTGTTAAAATATTAGTGATTCACTTTAAAACAACTAATGAATGAATTAGATAAGTGATTAGATTATTTCATATTGATGTATCTGTTGGCAAATATTTTGCTTCTGACCATAGAACTTTTGTAGGCAATTCAAGGTAAACGAATGTTTATTTTTTATTTTGTTATGTGCCAATTTAAACTAAAATTTAATTTTGAATTCGGTGTTTCTAAACTTTTTTAACGGCTAATATCAAAAGTGTTTGTATATGATTATAAATTAAGAAAAATTTCATAAGAAAGTCCTTTAATAAGAGATTAGATAGATCAGGGTCAGGCATTTGAATTTTTTTTTAGAATTTACCACTAGCGCCACAGTCTGAGATTGCAGAAATCTTGTGTCCATGACAACGAACTCTTCGTGGCATTACAAATTTGGAGCTTGGAAGCAAGCATGCGTTGTGCTACTTAGTAGATTGAAAAGTAGGACAAAGCAATTTGCATTAAAAACAAAAACTTTCCGATTGCATCCCCCCCCCCCGAAAAAAAAGAACGACCACTAATAACTTGAACGAGACCGCATGTAAAACACCACTTAAAAGAATTTACCTTGTCAAAATATTATAGAAAAGAATTTCTTCGTATAAAGATGAGGAGTTTTGTCTCAAATGTTTAGGACCGCCTTGTTGGATAAACCACAAAAACTACATTGTATGCCTTGCATGCAAGAAAATGCGATGAATACGCGGCGTAAAGTATAATGACGTGCACCATGTTTGTTGGAACTGAAATTCCGATTGTTTTTGAAATATTTTGAGAAATGCAACAAAATCGTTATATTATTTTTTTATTCACTTTTCTGAGTAACTTTCAATCATTGACTTCTTTTGTCAAGTTTACCATTGGGCTATTCTTAACAAATTAAAAAAAAAACAGAACTTGAGAGCCATTTTTTTTTAACATGGCTCCAGGTTTGATTGTTTTTACCCTATATCAATTTGCAAAATATTTAAAGAATGCTCTTTTTCCCAGACCTTTCGAAAAACGTGCGTAGATCGACCGAATTTTTAATCGAAGCAAGCACGGAAAACAATAGCCTGATGGCATTCTTGCAGATATTGAAAGTTTTGGGTGAAATTCATTTAGATCAATATTGCGTTTCGAATTTTGCATTTTACAAAATGCTTACATTTTACAAATGCTTACGGTAACACGAAATTTTTCAGACATGCCTCATTACAATGCAAACTTAGGTTTTGTACAACATTGAAAGGGAAACGCTTGTATATGCTGGCTACAAGCGTCATACGTAATTTCACATTTAAACAGGAAATATGCAGTTATTTTAGTATTACTCTTCGACACACTCTGGAATAAATTGCAGTGCGTTTTCATCTCTTTAGAAACGTACTGCACACAACTCTTTCATCTCTTTCGTTCTTTATCTCTCTTGCTCCCGATTTTCTGCAACTTATTCCTATTACTGAAATTATTTTTGCCTGATGGTATTTCTGGAAATCGAGGTGAAAATATATATATATATATATATATTAGGGTACTTCAAAAATATTTCTTTTCGAATTTCTTTGTTCTCACGCAGCAATTTTTTTACACTATTCATAAGCATGATTGTATGCAAAATTTCTGTTTAATCGAATAATATTTAGAGGTCACGCAGCATAGTCGAATTCTGTTGAAAATTGGCAAAATAGATGAAGAATAGTGTATAATACCATAATCCGAAATAATACGACATTCAAAAGAGTATAATTTCAAATGTTTAAGGACTCTACAAAGTTAAAAATGGCATATCAGTTAAAGAAATACGATTATTCCACATGTCCTGGTTTTCCTTTAAACCGTGAGTTGTGAGCGCAATCTTACTCACAGCCCGGTGCCGAACACCAGAACAAGTATCTCCGTAGCTATCACAGCAAAACTAACAAGTCACAGAAAAGTGACTTTGAAAGTAGCTGCTACAGTAGAAAATGCGGGTCAAAACGTCGAAGATTTTACAATTAGTCACTCTTCAAAGGCAAACTATCCACTCCGGACTACACCCATATATTGAAAAAAGGATTAACGTAAAAAATCCTTTCAATATATAGCTCTTGTCTTCTTTATAGCGTACTGGTACGGAAAACAAATTCAAAATTAATCTGGAAAAGCAAAGGAGGATTACTCATTAATAGCATCAGGACCAAACATTGAAGATCGACTGTTCGGTGCTCCTAAATTACAGTGAGGGACAGGAATTCTATGGCAAATATCATTGGAGAAGTGCTAGAAAACTGTGAACTTACTGAGCTTATACGGGATATGTGCTTCGATGCGACAGCCAGTAAAGCTGGAGCATACTTGACATCGGAACAAAAGCTAGAAAACAACTTTTGTATTTTCTTTCCTGGCACCACATTCTAGAAATTGCGCCTTCTGCCGTATTCACGCAATGCATGGGACAATCAACAGTGATTGGACGGGACGTACTGAACTGCTTTTTAAATAACTTCAGTAGTTATGGTCAGCAATAGATCACTCCAATTTTGAACTTGGAATAAGAAACTCTGATGTGATGGCAGCTATTCAGAGCGATATGCAATCAGTAATGGAATTTGCACAAAAGCCAACTTATGATGACAAGCAAGGGAAGATTACAGGGAGATGATGCGGCTTGTTATAATTTTTCTGAGGGAAACACCTATTTGTGGTGTACTATTTCTTGCTCCAAGAGCTATCCATCATGTCAGAAGGATGTCAAAGATCCTTCATAGCTTCAAGTAGTGGATGTTTCATAACCAGTTCAAATTTACAGCACTAGAAAACAAATATATTCGTGATATCTTTATTCTGAAGGAATATATGACAGCTTGTTTTACAGCCCCCCTTCCTGTGCAAGCAATGAGAAATGATTTGAAGCTTCTTCAGCGTCTTGTAGCATACAAATAGGAAACTCCGAAATATCAGTTATCGATGACGGCAAACTGTCACGACACCTTTAGTATCTTAGCGAACGTCTCGTAGCACTATTCTTTGATTCGGGTATTTCAGTGAAGTAAAAGTGAAAGATGGCAAAATCCCTCATGAAAAGGATTAGAAGGATGAACCACTAGAACGCGCAAGACTGCAAAAGCACTTGTCGAATTTATGACTAAGACTTTATCCAGTTCTGTGATGAAAAACCAAGTCATTTTTTTAGCTTATTATGCACTGACAAGGAGTTTCAAATTGATCCTGAGCATTGGGAATTTTACTACGAGCGAGGCTTCGAAATAGCAAAGAAACCGAGAGTTTTGAGCGATAATGTGAAGAGTGGCGAGACCCTTACCCAAGCATTTTCTAGAGACTTTCGCTAAGAACGAAGAGCAGAAACAGCGTCTTCAAATGATTCAGGAACATCGAAAAAAGTACGGAGATTGCAATAAAAGTTCCCTTAAAAATTAATTTCAGACGTAATGAATGAGTGATTATACTAGATTGCATGCATTTGATATGTTGTGCATATTTTTCTGCATTTGATTTGTATTTCATAATTTTCCTCTATTTCATTTGTTTTTCATTTTTATTGCATATTTTCAGTTTTCATAGATGTAAAAAATATAAAATGCACCTTTATTATTAATTACGCATACTTGCACATTTTTGTCAATATTACGAAATTTGAATACGCCTGCATGACCTCTAAATATAAATGTATTTTACTAAAATTTTACACAAGTTATCATTGTGTATAGTTGTGCATGGTGGCACAAAATAAGAGGGTGAGAAAAATACAACGTTCATTTCCCCCACAGACTTCTGAATCACCCTAATATAAATAAATCAATCAATCAATAAATCCTTATAAATAAAAATGAAATTCTGTTTGTTTGTTTGTTTGTGGATTTGATTCGTATACAAATCCACAAAAATGGACATATCAGCCTGAAATTTTGCACAGATATGTAAAATAATATAGAATAAATCGTAGTCCACTTTAACACTTTGAATGTCCACCCGTTCCCGAAATTTAAGAGATTTTTTATGTTCTCCACGCAAAAAGCTTTCCGTAATTGTAACCCCTGTAGTCAAAAAAGTGTGAAATAAGGATCGTGGTTGCCATGTGTGGCGATTTTGCCGAATAAAATGGTTTAAATTCTCAAAGTATAAATAAAAGTATAATAATGATTTTTTTTTGTTAGTTTATATTCGTAAGGTTATTTTTTTAAAATTATAATATCGTTTGTATGGGAAATCGGAGCAGGAATGAAATGTTGTATACGCAAAACAATAAGAATTGAAGATTTACTAGGCTAATATGTTAAAATTATTTAGTTTGGCGAAAAAACAAAATGGCTCAAATGCCCAGAAAGTGAGTTCTAGCGGTTTGCACTGTTTCCGGCTTGGCGCAATTACTGAGAGCTTAAGGAAACGGATTTTTAAAAACAAGTGCAAAGGTTTTATTAGAATACAGCGTTAAATTTTAATGATCCGTGCAGAAATAATGCAGTCATTAAGGGATTTCAAGCGATCTATCTTCAGCATTCTCGCCAATTGAGTGCATTGATTTAAGTTGGAGGAATTCCGCCAAATTTCAGATAATTGAAATCTTCGCATATAGTACATCGGAGTAACGATGAATAAAACATGTTATAGTTGATAATTTTAAAAATGAGGCTGTATTAAGGGATTCCACTTTTCAAAAAAAAATGCCTGGCGGTGGAGCCATTTCCGATTTTGATTGCTGCTAAGTCAATGCTTCGAATGATTCCCTGAAAAAACTCTTACAAAATTTTGGCGAGGATTGGATTTGAAACTGGATTTTATTTGAGACTCGCAAACGGTAGCTCGCAAACGGGTGATCGTAGACCTACCAAATTTTGAACGGAAATTCTCCATGACAGGTCCCGACACACCTCGAAGCGATTTTTTCAAAATTCGAATTATTTTAGGAAATATCAATAAAAACGTATCGCAAAAGGCTAATTTTTGCTTTCCGCCATTTCGTAACTGTAACCCCACAGTGAATTAAGCGACAATTAAGCTTATCTAGGTTGCCACATTCGGCAGTTCATTAAATGATTCAGATTCTTGAAGTAAAAATAAAAGAATAACGATTTTTTTTATTTTGACTAGATTATTTTTAAGGTTGTTTTTAAATTAAAATATCGTGTGCATGTGAAATCAGAGCGGGAATGAAATGATTTATACTCAAAAGAAAAATAGAATTTGGAAATTTTCCGAAAATAAATGTGCAACTTTTTAATTGGGCGAAAAATAAAATGGGTTGATGTGCGATTTTGAGGACGATTCTAACGCTTGGCACTATTTATCGTAATTTAATCGTCTGCTATTAGGGTTATGAATACACCTGCGTATAAGTTTTTAAATTTTCATTCAGTTGGAATTGTGCATTTTTCTGAGCAGCTTTTTTCATCTATTTCTAATGCATTACATCCAGAAAAAAGGATGTTAGAAATATCAATTTTAATTTTGTTTAATCACACTCATGAATAATGATACACTTTCCAACTTAAGAAAGAAGGAACGAAAATAGGGAAGACCCATGGTTATAACTTTTTTTATATATAGCATTTTAGTGCGTATTTAAAATCTGAAAGTGTGTCGGATTTTCTATGATTCTAGCGCTTGGCGCAATTTAATGAGAGGGTATTTTTAAAAACAAGCGTAGGTTATCTTATACATAAAAATGAAATTCTGTTTGTCAATTTGTTGATTTGGGTAGTATACAATTCCACAAAAATGGACCCGTCACCCTGAAATTTTACACAGATATATGTAAAATAATATAGAATAAATGATAGTCCACTTTAAAACTTTGAAAGTCCACCCGTTCCCGGAATTTAAGAGATTTTTTATGTTCTCGACGCAGCAAGCTTTACGTAATTGTAACCCCTGTAGTGAAAAAAGTGTGTGAAATAAGCATCTTGATTGCCATGTGTGGCGAATTTGCCTAATAAAATTTTTTAAATTCTTAAAGTGAAAATAAAAGAATAATAATGATTTTTTTAGTTTATATTTGTAAGGTATTTGTATTTTTTTAATTATAATATCGTGTGCGCATAAGAAATGAGAGCAGGAATGAAATGTTTTATACGCAAAACAATGAGGAACGAAGATTTCCGAGACTAATATGTAAATTTTTTTAGTTTGGCGAAAAATAAAATGGCTGATAGGCTGATTTTTAGAAAGTGAGTTTGCACAGTTTTAGGCTTTTTGGCGCAATTTACTGAGAGCTTAAGGGAATAGCATTTTTGAAAACAAGTGCAAAGGTTTTCTTAGAATACAGCATTAAATTTTAACTATCCGTGCAGGAATAATGCAGTTATTAGGGCATTTCAAGCTACGTAGCTTCAGAATTCTCGCCAATTGAGTACACTGATTTAATTTGGGGGAAATCCGCCAAATTTCAGAAAATTGAAATCTTCGCATTTAGTACATCGAGGTAACGATGAATAAAACATGTTATAGTTGATAATTTTAAAAAATGAGGCTGTATTAAGGGATTCCACTTTTCAAAAAAATGCCTGGCGGTCGAACCATTTCCCATTTTTATTGCTGCTAAGTGAATGCTTCGAATGATTCCCTGAAAAAACTCTTGCAAAATGGCGTATGTTGGCACTTTGGCGAGGCTTAGATTTGAAACTGCATTTTACTTGAGACTGGTATATATAATAAGACTGGTTATAGATAAAAATGAATGTTGGTATGTGTGTAGGAGGTTGAAAAACTCAGCACCGTTTCACCGATCTCCATGAAATTTGGTTCACCTAAGTCTTTTGTCATGGAGAAGGTTTTTATTCTATCCGTTTTCCTCTTACTTGCCACTAGGTGGCGCAGCAGAACGTCGAATTCTATTCCGTTTAGCCGTTTGCTACGCGAATATCGTCCAGCCAGTTCGATGAAATTTGGTACACGCGGATATTAGAACACGGAGAATATTTTTCACTATCCACTTGCTGTAACTTACCGCTAAATAGCGCTGCAACGCATCAACTTCTATACCGTTCGACCGATCGGCATAAAATATTTTATACTTAGACATTTGAGCATGAAGAATATATTCTAACTGTGTTACTTTTGATGTTACTCACCACTAGATGACACTGCAATGCATTATTATTTTAACTCGCCACTTGATGACGCTGCAGCAGGCCAAATTTTTGACCATTCAAACGGTCGCTATGAAAATCAGTACACATAGCTATTTGAACAATGAGAATATTTTGGCGTTATCCATTTTGCTATAACTCGCCACATGACGGCGCTGTAGCAAATCATTACTTTAATTAACCACTAGATGGCCCTGCAGTGTATCACTTCTTGACTGTGCAAATGATCGCTATGAAAATAGGTATACATAGATATTTGAACACAGGGGGATATTTGAACATTTGAAGAGTTTGGCGCTATCCATTTTCCTATAACTTGACACTAGATGTCGCGTCAACCAGGCGCGTAGCCAGGAAAATTTTTCGGGGGGGGGGATATGACGCACTGACGGGGGGGGGATACGAAACACGCCACTAGCGCCAATTGCGCTACGCCGCTTGGCCTTCTGCACCGTACAAACGACATTGCCTTGCAATTCGGTCTGCATGATTATTGAACACAATATAACGCGATATCCATTTTGCTATCTCTCTTTATTACAATAAATAGTAATCACAACAAATATTAATGTCAAAAAGTCCATTCATTCCCGTGCGAAGAACGGGTACTTCAGCTAGTAAATATATATATATATGTATATATATATATATGCAGTTTGTCCACTAAAATCCCTTGTCGCTCTCTTAATTTAGGAACGGCTGCTGCTATTTTTATAAACATGGTGTATAGGTATAGTAAATTGGATATGCGCTACCGAGTGAGACAGCTCTAAGCACCACCTGGTGGAAAACTGTGGAGTTAACTTTCGTATTTCGAAAACGGTACGGAATAGGGGGAAAAAAGTGAATTGCAAAGTTGGGGAGCGTTATCGATTTATTACGAAAAGACATCCCATTGGCATGGATGTGAAAAACAGAACTGTTAAAACGTGCATTTGATTTTTGTGATTTCCTGCACTGTGACGTCGCGAAATGCGAAATCCTAGATATTTTACCGATGTTCGTCATCATGTACGGTTTGGTATTAACGTTTGTTGTGCAATTTACTGTAACAAGTTGATCGGTCTAATATTTTACGATGGTACCTTAACAGGCGCATGGTGTTTACAACTGCTGTTGACATAATGCCCAATTTTATGGAGAACTTGCCGGTGGTTAATCTAAGGAATGTATGGTTTCAACATGACGGAGCGCCTGGTAATAAGACATCTCCAGTGAAGCAGTACCTCGTCACGGAAGTCGGGAACCAAGTAATTGGGTATGGCGGCTTCGAAGAATGGCCTCCACGTTCGCCTGATCTGACTCCCCTGGTCTTTTTTCAGACTTTTTCCCCTGGACTTTTTTCCTAAAACAGCAGGTATATGCGAGCCCTCCTTAAACATTGCAGGACCTTAAATGACGCATTACGGACGCTTGTGCCAACGTGTCAGCCTCTATGCTCCAACGCGTGCATTGTGAAATTCAAAAAAGATCCAAATGTGCATTGCAGCTGACATGACGGTGCGAAGTTTGAACATCTTAAAAAAAGGTATATTGTTATAAATAATTATTTTCTTTGATCGTTTTTTCACCTTCGCAGAGTAGGGAATCACGAAAATAAGAGTACACGTTTTAACCATTCTGTTTTTCACATCCTTGTCAATGTAGTGTCTTTTAGTACTAAATGTATAACGCTCTACTACAACTTTGCAACTCAGTTTTTTCCCGTATATTGTACCGTTTTCGAGATACGAAAGCAACACTTCGCAGTTTTCCACCATATGGCGCTGTGAGCGGTCTCATTTGGTAGCGCATATCCAATTTACTGCATCTACACACCACGTTTATAAAAATAGCAGCAGCCTTTCCAAAATTAAGAAGGTGACAAGGCACTTTAGTGGGCATACTGTATATATATATGTGTGTATATGTGTGTATGTATGCACGCACACACACACACACACACACACACACACACACACACACACACACACACACATATATATATATATATATATATATATATATATATAACTGCGAAGTGTAACAGACAATGGGCTCTCTACAGTTATTAAAGATAGTGTCACCAATATTTACTACTTATGTGGGTAGATAACTTTATCTCAGTTAAAAATTACTTGTCCCAGTAGAAATTCCTTTTATTTTCATTTAACGTATTATCCATTGGACAGGGATACAAATGAAATTAAGGCAATTTAGGTATTAGGGAATGGTTGAAACAAAATTAAGCTATTAGAGTAAATAAATGAGCGTTACTGAAGATAACACTTAAAGTACCATTTTCACAAATCAGAGTTAGTAGTTTGCTTTATGTAATAGTTTCGATAAATTCACTGAAGCGTAAAACATAGCAAAAGCATGCTTTTGAAAGTGTAATAAATTAATTGCCTATCTGACCTTTTAACTAATAGAAGCACTTCCTTTTTCCTATATATTTCTGGAAACACAAAAATCTAAAGAAAATAAATATTGTGGGAATGTGAAAGTCTAGAAAAAGGCATAACGGCAATGGACCGAAAACAATCCTATGTCTTCTGTGTATTTGTGCACTTACAGAGTACCATTACATTAAGATTTAGCGGTTTCTAATGATTTACTTTCTCTTCATTTTCTAAAATCTTCTCTGTATTGAGATAGTATGTCATTATATGGTTTGAAAAAAAATTATAAAAACTTTATTAATTGTGCATACACTGCAAAAAAAGTCTGTCAAATTTACAAAAAAAATGTCAGCCAGGACGCCAGTTTATTTACGTTTTTATTTCAGAAATCTTCTGCAAATTTTACAGATCCTCGGTTTATTTTACAGATCTTTCCGTTTACGAAAAAAGTACGGAAGACTTCTGTAAAATATACGGAAATAAACTACCGCACTGGCTGGCAGTTTTTTTCTCTCAGTTTAACAGACTTTTTTTTCCGTGTATATTCATTGCTGCCGGTTTTTACTTTCTTTCTTTTTTTTCCGTCCGCGTCAAATTTTTCCTAGGAGCAATTGTTTTCAGTTGCTATTCTGTTTTAAGCAATGCTCGACAGTATCATAGCGTTATGTCTACAGCAGTTGTAATACATGCATAGCGTTACATACATAGCAGACATAGCGTTCATTTTGCTTTTAGTCTGAATTCTTTAACTCACCATCAGAATTGGACTTCTTTAAAAATAGTATGCTTGGATTACAACTAACTCATTTGCGTCGAGATTATTTGAATGGTTAGATTTTAACATCAATTGCATGAACAAGTCATATATTCTTTAAAGACTCAAGAATTTTTGCTCTTTGAAATGCCATGTCTGTTACTATAATAAGTAAAAGACATGACGAAACTTGGCAAAAGAGATGACAAACAAAATCTTACAAAACGTAAGAATTATTTTAAATGGAAAAAAACTATATTATATAGACGGAAAGACTCTATACTTACGTAATATATAACTTTGGATTATTTTGTGCAAAACGTAAGTGTACAAATTTCAAAGAAAATATATGGTAATAGGCATGACAATTTTTTTCAAGTTTGATGATGTAAAAATGTAAAAAAAGGAATAAAGAAAAATGCATAAATAATACTCAAATAATGTTCAGAAACAATTTATGTCTTACATTATGGGAAAAAGAATTACTTATTTTTCGAAATTATATTTTTGCTTCTTAAATTTCCAAATGGCTCACAGAATTTTGAAAATGGCCCAAATACTGTCAGAAATGTTACACATTGAGCCATACCCTCATACATTTTCATGCAATTTTGCTAACTACAGCAACAATTTTGCCGTAAATTTTTTTTGACATAAGAAAAAAATAATATATGTCTTAAATATGTCTGTTTATTTATTTATATAATTTATTTATTTATTTATAATATTTATTTATTACAAAAGAAGGGGAAAAGACCAGCTTTCAACGTTATGCAGCTGATGACGGAATTTCATAAAGTATCCGTAAAAGCCAATTTTTTAAGTATATATATTTATATAATTTATGGCTATCAGACTTATGCGAAAGACTCCCCGTCTAGACAAACAGTCTATAATACAAACGAAATAATATTTTTGATGGACACATACCGTGAATAAAAAATACCTCTTTATGTTTACGCATTATCATCATATTGCTATGCTTGGCATATATTCTTAAATTTATGGAACATATTTATATTTAAATATTAAAAAATGCTATTAAATTTTCTTTAAAGTGTTAATGCTAGTAAATAATGTTTTAAAGTAACTGTTAAACTGGAAATATTAACAGTCATCTCTCAATGTGGACTGTACTATAAACATAATTCTGTAACAAATGACTTGAAAGATTAGTTCATTTAGGCATTTACTTTTTAATTAAACATAAATTTAGATACACTCATACTGATTTACAACATAAATAAACATACTCTCGCATAGATTATATAAAACATACCTAAAACATACATATAAAACATACTATGCTAGGATATTTTAAATTGAACATACGAAGAGCATTTACAAAATTACCTCGTTTCCTAAAAATTCATTATTTCCAGGAATGTTACAGTAAAAACATTCTTCATGATTGTTTCAGAATTAGAACTTTGATGCATCACATAGGCATTATAAGCGATAACTTGTTTTAATATTCATTCATTTGATGCATTTAAAACATTGGAAGAAACTGTCATGTTAGTTTCATTGAAATTTATTACCGTTCATAGAAATTTCATGTCACGCATAATGTGCAGTTATTATTCATTTCCGATTGTTCTGAACTGCGTAATTTTGACAGTAATTAGTTTAACTTTCAGTAGTTAAATTCTTGTAGATTTTAATAATTCCTATGATTTAACAGTTTCAGCACAGTGAAAGACGGTTTTCAAAAGTTTCGACCTTCGGGCGAGAAGAAAAATTATTTGCTTAAAGCGTCACAATTAAAATAACTTATAATAGAAATACTTGAATTGCTAGTTTTAGTGCTCGGACATAACTTCAGTAGTTTAAATTTTATTTTTTCTTTTAAATATGCGGTGCCTTTGTCGAATATTAAACTTGAGTTCGCATTTTTTTAATTGATCATGACTACTTTAAAGGTCCGGTTTAACAGATTACGTTTTACAATACTATTTAGGAATGGGGTACAACTTTATATAAACTTAATAATATATTCTGTTCGAAATTAATTAACCTGTATTAGGTTCATTTAAAAGAATGACCGTGAACATAACATTATTATTTTAATTTATCCTTCGTGTTCTCATAAATCAGTTATTGAATTATAATCACTATTTTTTGTAGGTTAAAGGCACAGCAGAAATCTTCATAATCATTTAGTGATTACTTTCGGCAAATGGAACAAGGTCCCGATTATTATTTAATGTAATAAAATCCTTTTATAATGTTAAATGCAAACTTTTATGAAAACGACTGCATTTTCGCTGATAATGTGTTAATACTAACTTTTGCCATGCCCTTATTGGATAAGTACTAAATAAAAAAACAAATACAATGTTTCAGATAATTTCTTTCTTTACTTGTTAGTGCTGCAATTTTATTTAAAAACAACCAAGATAGCTACATAACCTAACCATAACCTAACCATTGACGCACGATAAAAGCGTTTAGAAAGCCTCCTTAAATATCCTATTTTAACTGACTACAAAATTCTAAAACCCCGCATCTATACTTTCATTTAGTTTAACTAACAATAACAACAGTTAATGAACTTTTATAACTCATGTACCATAAGAAATCAAATGGAAGGAGATTTAACGCCTTTTTCCTTTATGCAGTGTTTAAAATGCCAGTTTTAGTACACTTAAACGTCACATATGCTTTAAATAGCACATCTTCATTAAGTTTGCTACCATAAAGTATTCCTATTTAGTTGGTGCACAAGTACATATCTTTAAGTAAGTGAATTATTCATAAACTCCCTGGTGTCAGAAAGAAATTTTCGCTGGAGAACTTTATAACCTTCATATTATTTTGTTCCTATTGCATTCCTCTTCTCATTGTATCGCACCAAATTCATTGCTATAGAAAGAATCTAAAAGGAAATGTGTTAGCCTACTTACTTTTTGATATATATGTTCCCATTCAGGCATTCAGTATCGAAATCTCGTATCGATTGTTGAAAAATCGATTTGCTACTTCTGAAATATATGTTCCCTCAAAGTGAGAAGATTTCGGAGCAATAACAAAATATTAATGCATTGAATGATACTAAGATATTGCTTTTTTTGTAATTACGTACAAGACGTAAATTATAAGCATTGGCATTGCACTAGAAAATATAATAGCGTCATAAATTGTTCATCCACAAATAAATTGGCAAATGTTGTAAAAATCCATCATAAATTTATATGATTTTGAAAATAATCTCTTAGCTTCATTGAAATATGGTACAATGAGCATTAATAAAAAAATATGTTTTATAACAAGATTTTGTGCACATACGTTGGGAATGTTGAAGATTATTTATTCATATGCAGAAGTCATTTTTTTAGAAAAACATGTCCAATTTAGTAGATATTAAACTAGAGATGTCTTTTTTGATTATTTTGACGTTTGGCGAAAGAAAAAGTGAGTAAAAGGGCAAGACTGCCACAGTGGAGTAAATTTAACAAATTCGTACGGTATGGTAATCGGTATGGAAAACAAACAGAGTACATTAATAAATTCGATAACAAAAAAAAAAAACAATTTTTCAAACAAATAGAACAAAGCGTATTAATTACATAATTTTTTTGCAAAAATCTCATTGAAGATGCAACTTCCATTAATAAATAGGATTATTGTTTACAGATTCACATATTTTTCACACATTTCTTACAGTTAAAAATATCCGTTGCGAAGAATATGGATTTACCCGCAGCTATTTATTTTATCCAAGTTATCGCTGAAGTCATGTAATTGTGCAAACCTGCCGCGAATTAACGTAGGCCAGGAAAATATGTCACACTGCGTCCGTAAAATTTAAAACAAAATGCTTGGGATGTTATTCGTAACGTAAGTGTACACCAGAGTTATTTTTATAACGATTTTCTGGATATTTTTCGTGAGGTCCGAGCAAACACTCCTCCTAACATTTGTATATATATATATATTACTTCCTTTTACGGAGCCAGATTTCGACGAAAAGATCGATTTTGACTACATCTAAATTAATTTTTAGGAATTGTTTCGATGCCGTCGTACGCTAGCATGCATGTCTGCGAGCAGCATGCATGCATAGCTGTGAGTCTATTTCGACCAGTTTTTCCATGCCGTCTGTACGTACACTGTTATAAAACGTTACAGAAATAAACGGTCATTGTCTGACAGCAAAGCTTCCAGCCAATAGCCGTTTTCCCATTTACGGTGTCGAATAAAACGGTTAATTTATGTTACGTTATGTTATTAATTTATGCACACATATTATGTTACGAAACGATTTCTCTCCGTTATTTTCTGTCACAGATTCTGCTTTATTTCCCGTTATTTTCAGTCAGGAAATTCTTTTTTTTCCCCTTTAGAGAAAGGTATTTTTCTTTTTTCCCTATATCTCAAAGAAGGATTTTAAGCATTATTTAAAATTATGGAATCAGGTTTTGTATCACATTTGAAAGATTTTATGCCTTGTTTTCTTATAAGTGACATTATTGGACAAAACCGGATACATGCATACTTCCAAAAAAGAATTTATTTACCCTAGAATATGATTTTTGTACATTAAAATGTAGTCGATTTTGAAACCAACGTTCTAATTTATTCAAATACATTGTAATACATTCAAATAGAAATTGAAGCGCTGTATTCATGTAGTCATTTTACACGTGAGATAAAGCTGTCCTAGTCCAACTTCTCTATATACATGTGTGTAGGTAGATGGATACACAACGTTAACGAAGTTTTTACGCATTCTTAGTTGTTAAAATACAGAACTACTTTTTTTGTAACTGCACCACAAGCTCCAATAATAATATTTTTTTTGGAGGGTGGAGGTGGTCTAATGCTAAAACACCAGAGTTGTTTTAAGAAAGTGTACATGCATGTACACCCTCCAAAAAATGCATTCGAGCAAGAGAGAAATTTCCTATTTTAGATTTGCGAATAATAATTGAGTTTTTGAAAAACGCATAACCTGACAGAAATATGGAAATTCATATTTGTACATAGCCTAATTCATATTCCAAGATAAATAATTTTTAATATACGAAACCAACGTAGGAAACTTCTCTCTTGCTCGAATACTTTTTTGGAGGGTTTACATATAATGTTATAAATAGTGCACTGCTAAAAATATGTTTGGGTTATTCGTTTTCTTCATTTTTTTATTATCAGAGCTGTAATCTATGATTATTAGAACGAGAAAATATATTTTAAATCAAGGAAAATGCATTACATATATCTTAATACGCTATACACATTTTTTTTTAATAAATAGAATATAATTTCACTACAGACTTTAGTTAGGAAAATAATTCACAGTACAGTCAGTATACAGAAATGCAATCATGGTTGAACCACCTTTGAGATATAATTAAAGCAGCAAACAAATTTATTTACATGAAAAAGGTAAAATAGTACTTACAGTTAACCTCTTTGACTGGAGATATCATAAATTAATTTATTTTACAACACCTACGAGATTTTAAAAATCCAATTGTAAAAAGCTATGACCATTAAAGCAAAATCTTATTAGCATCCCCTCCAACGAAAAAAAAAAAAAAACCACTCAAATTACTAGTGTTAAACGATAAAGTAAATAAAGAGAAATTTGGGCTATATTGGGTTGACCAGAAGAGCTCTCAAATTTTGGCTCAAAGAGCATGAGAGGTATGTTTCTAAACACGAGCTTTCAAATCTTCTATTGCATCACATTGTTGGAATTCTAATCATCGTTTTCAGTTTTCTAAGGCTAAGGTATTGTACACTCCTTAATATTTGTCCCATCTTGATTTTTTAGAAGGTTTTTCCATTACCCAGCACTTAAAACGTCTTGTGAACGATGGTTTTTCCGTTCCTTTCATTCATTCTGCTTCGAAGCTGCTGTTGTAAGGTTCTATTCACTTTCTTCCTCTACTCCCCCTTTCCCCTTTTTTCTTTTTCTTTCTTTCCCTTTTCCCCCTATTCCTTTATTTCGTTTGCCCCCCCCTTCTTTTTTTTTTTCTTTTTGTTTGGTTTTGGATTTTTTTTTGTGCGATTCTGTCTTTCCTTTACGTTTTTTATTATATTATTTTTATTATTATTTATAAAAAAATTTATTTATATATTGTGCTGTCCTTTTCGTGGTTTTATATATTAATATATGAGACGTCAGATATTTCAAGTAAAGTTTCAGAGTTAAGGCAGGTAATATGGTTTATTGAACATTACATTTAAGTTACAATTTAGATTGAGAAGAGGGGAGGGGAGACGGGTACAAGAATCAGCGTGGACTCATTAAGCAGTTCCAGTGGCAGAAGTCTTTCGATTTTCGATGTGCGGGAGTATTTACGCTTGCCACACCACGTGGTTTGCGAAGACATAACTCCGCCTCTCTCTTATCTCTGATCGAACCACACACATTTACCAACATGACCCGCATCTGGGGCTGCAAAGGCGTGGGGACACGTGTACACTCATCGACGGCCTGATGTCTGACAAATAACAAAATAAATAAAACATAGCTCCAGAGCGCGCGTGGCATGTATGACAGGAAAGCAAAACTTACAGTGAAAGTACCCGCTTGAACAATACAAAAACTAGTAAAACCCAAATTAACTTTTTATACATTACATATATATATATATATATATATATTATTTTTGTTTTTATGTTAATTTTGTTTGTTGTTCTTCTGTTTGTTCTGTTCTCTTTTTTCTGTGTGTTTGTATTCGTGTGTTCTTTTATTATTGTTATTATTATTTATTTTTGTACTTTTGTAGTTCTTTCCTTTCTTTTTATCCCTCCCACCTTTTTTTTTCCCTCTCTCCGTGGTTTTGTTCGGCTTTTCTTTTTTCCCTTGTGGCAACATGCTTGCTTGTTTATCTCTTTTCAGTTTCCTCTGTTCTTAGTGACGAAGGGCTTTGACTGAAGAACTAAAATAATTTTTAGTCGAAACGTACGTATCTACTGACCTGTTACATCTTATGTGTGTTTCATTTACTTCATCCCCTCCATATTTAGGTTGAATTTTTTTAACAAAAATGAATATTAAAAAGATGCATTTGGTACTCAGATATAAAATGATATTATCACAAGCGAATACACGAGAAGTAAGCTTCGTCTTATCCAATGTGTTAGCGTAGCACCGACAGCAAAAGGACTTAGCATTAAGTAAATATTATACTCTAATTATCTGTAGTCGTCTGTTACATGCGTAGTGCGACGGTATTTTTGGTTTTAAGGAATGTTCACTCCAACTTGAACTGCAGACAGAATGAGCAACGAACATCTTGCATTCAAAAATACTAAAATCAGCCTTGTAGGTATTATTTTGATTATGAGCGGAAGTGACTTGGAGACATTTCATTCGTCCAAGCTCGCAGGTGTCAGAAAGAGAATGGAAAATGCCCTTTATAACTAGACTTCAGAAGGTTCACAGATAATTTTCGTTTTTTAACAGAACTTCCGTAAAAAAACAGCAAAAATCCTTTATTTACCAATAAGGGAGATTCTCCCGGGAAAACCAGGTTGATCTTGTCTGTGAAATTAAGATTTTTTTATAACAGTGTACGTACGTATGTACATATATAAAAATAATTATGTACATATGTATGTAAATTTGGCGCCAAAAATAATTTCGCATTTTGCAAAACTCTAAAACTGTTAACTCTGAAATTTTGTATTTAGAACTATTGTAAGATCTAACTGTGTATCTCTGTTTTGATTGGAATCGACAGGGTAATTTTTTACAGGGTCAGCCAAATGACTTTAAATATATTAAGATGTATCGATACATTCAATTCATTGAACGTCTGTAGTCAATTACTACTTTGACTACCCGCGAAATCTCGTAAACTATCTCAAGCTGGTCAGAGTTTGGCGAAATATTGCCAAAATAAATGTCAGAAACAAATATTTCAAATTAATCCAGCTTGGCAATATCGGAAATATTTCGCTATTGATCGCTAAACCTTGGTATTACTGCAGTATTTTATCGCATTCAAACAAAATAAGTTTAGATGAAGTGAGCCTAAAATATTTTTGATTTAATAGATGTGCAAGGAAGCCATGTGTTGTCCAGATCAGATATTTTAAAATTTTTTATTTAAACTAATGTACTCCTATATTTTGCTTGAATATGTAATACTTAATAATGAAATATATTCATGCAGTCAGTATTCTTTTGAATAGAGCATTTCTTTCCATAATTAATATAATATGTAGCAGCATTTATCTAGAGTATTTAATTCTTCCATTTTCATATTTGGAAAATGTACGAGAAATAAAATAGTATTCAAAACACATTCACAATATTTAATCATTATTTGATGAATCAAATTTATCTATCTGTAGATAACCTCGTATGTATAAGGCCTGGTAGTAGATAATGCGCTTTCTGACATATTTAAAATATGTTTTCGATATTAGCTTTATTGAAGTTATTCGTGAATTGCATAAGACCTATTAGGAACGCATGCGGTAACTAGCCAACTATGCTAAATAACTATTGCCGGTTTCTCATATAACTATTAATGACTAATTTTCGAATCTAAATTCAAGCATCTATCACTTCCAGCTCATTCTGGAAGAGATGACAGAATGAGCGTTTTACTTGCTTAACATTGCGTGAGGTTTTGCAATATATTCAATATTTCGATGTATATATGATGTTAACTTGGTATAGATATGTATATACGCTGATCGTCATATGGCAGATTTCAAACTATGAATAGGAATTGTTAACTGGCAATATCGTATTTTTTATATTCCTTATTAGTGGGCTATGAAATAGATCTTGACGATAAACGAGAGGATTAAAAAAAAAATCCACTCCTGTTGAAATATCCAAACTTGAGATGCTAAATTTTCAAAATGTCCAATTTGCACGTATAGCAAAAAATCTATTTGTACATGGCAGTAGCGTAACCAGACATTTTTCACGGCGGGGGGGGTTACGACTACTGCACACATAGATATGTGTGCGTGATAAGAGAGTGAAGAATATACATTTTGCATGGCAAAAAAATTCCTCATGGCGGGGGGTTGCGACCCCCCTGCCCCCCCCTCTTGGCTTCACCACTGGTACATGGTGATTCGTAACTGAATTCCAATGGTACAGGGAACCAAGAGGTTTCCGAATCACATAGATATAAGGGTCGTAAACTTCGTCTTCATACATTTGTTAATAATCATTTTAGTAATCAATTTAATAATCAATCTTGTAATTAATAAGTAATCTAATAACAACCCTGTTAATATTTGGTTTTAATAATTAGTGCTCCCTATGAAAGATCAATTATTTTTTGGTTTAACAATGGTCTAAAAGGTTACTATAATTCCAGAGTACACTTCTCAAAAACTTAGTAGAAAAAGCTAAGAAGTTAAGAAAACCGAGCGAGACAGCCACATATTGGCATAAAAAGGATAGTACACGCGTATCAATGCGCAATACAGAAAAAAAAGACTTAAAAAATTTGTAATTAACCTCTTGAAGCCGGCGGTTCAGCAGTTGTACCAAAAAATAAATAGGACTGGAGGACGGCGCTGGTACAAATGCCCTACCAGAGATTTCCTTCCCCTCTTCGGCGGAGAAGCCCTATTGTCCCTCTCCTTTGAATAAACCACTAGATCCATTTTTTAGAAAAATTTATCGAGTAAATCTAAGAGAAAAATTTAAAAAATTATAAATTTAGACGTTCCCTTAATTTTTTTAAAACTTTATATGTATTTAAACTAATGTAATTACATTTGCTCATGTAAATTCCTCCTACACCACTGGTATATAAAATTCACCAGGGAAGGAATCATAAACTATAAAATTCATTAATGCAGTTAATGAATATGCTATATCATTTATTACACATGAGTATTTACTTCTTTCCCCTTGCACACCATGTTTATGTGTGTTAGAACGCAAAAAAGGACCAGCGGGATATGTACATGAAACAAGTGGCTTCAACAGAAAACAAATATACGCACATTATGCGATCTGCTATAGCTATCATAGATTTAGGGTTCTAAAAACAGTGATTCAAAACAAAGATTTTTATCTCATTGATTTTAACCTATTCGCACACACCATTGCAAGGACATGACGACAGCTATTCTGCCAACTGCATTCACCGTTTCTTCCTGGCTTGAGTCAGGCAATCGTTCTGTTGTGGCCCAGAGTTTACGAACGAGCCCACACACTGCGCTACAACAGGTGCATTTAAAGACCCATGTCAGGAAGCAACGACGGGTACAGAAGGGATAAACATTTTCGTCACATTCTTTCGGCGATTGGAGAGAAGAGGTTAATCATGTATTAAAAAATAGCAAGTAAAATCGTTAGTAAAACTTTTTCGTATGATTTGTTTTACTTGTTTCCCACCACAGCGCATTTTCAATGAACTGGTAAAACGTGCATTTGAATATATACAGGTAGATCAAAATATTTATTACAGTTGACTGTCGTTTTTACGAAACCGTATGGACTACTCTAATAATTTGTAAATTCCAATCATAAAATTGTCTACGGTAGTGTATTTGGGACTGTTCGCTAGTTCGTAAAATCGGAAAGGTTATAAAAAAGAGGTTCGTAAAAACGAGTGTCGACAGTAAAATGTTTCTTTAGTTTAGTAAATCATGCAATAAATAAATTTATGGCCCTTTTCAAGTATCGCCTATGGCACATGCTCAACCTGCCTTATCCTAAAATATGTCACTGACTGGATCGTCAAATAATAGCTTTTTATATGTTACTGAAATGTGCGATAAATTTACTTTGAAATGAAATTACTCAAAAAAGTAATATTGCTTCACATTTAAATTCATTTTTTGTATTAATTTTAAAAACAAAGAAATGGTACTTCATAAATAGATACTAGTATAAATTGGAGCATTCTAAAGAGCAAGTTTCAGAAAAATCTGCAAATAAATATTAAAAGGAAAAAAAAACCATCCGTATGGCACTATTTTAGCCAATCTGTCAACCCTAATGAACGAATCGGATAATCTCCATTATTTACAACAGCCTTTCCGGGGGGAGGCGAGGGAAGGGAGTTACTCCCTTCCCCCCATTACTCCCTCCCCATTACTCCCTCCCTCTCCTCTCACCTACCAAACAAAAGACATGATTCCGACGTTTCCTAGGTCAAAATGTTTCAGGAGTGAGCCGACGCGAAAAGGTTAAGCTTTAATTATTTGAAAATATGGAGAAAAAAAAAAAAAAAACATGAAAAGCTGATTTAGGGCAACAATTTGGTTACATGTAACGATAAAAAATGTACTGTTTAGAAATGATGCAAGATTTTTAATATGGCGTGTGATCTCCTCGTGCAGCTAAGACTGCTGTATATACCTGTTTTCCATGGATGCGATGATGTTATCGATAATCCTTTGGGGAATACTGTTCCACTCCTCAAGAAGTGCAATCTCCAAGTCCGGACAGTAAAAAGGGGCCTTGGTGTGATGGAGATCACATATCTAATTTAACCTTTTACACGCCAATGCTCAATAAGTGGAACATCCACTTTGAAATTCTGTGAAAAATTCAGTTTTATTTCAATTGCTCTGTAAAAATTATTATGTAGAGCAAAAACTTGACTTAATTTTTTGGCATCGAGATTATGTTGCTAAAATTGAAAATTTCTTAGATAAAAAATTCTAAATTTTGTCCTTTTTTGTGCATTTCCTGGAGTAAAATTCAAAAATTCCTGTAAAATTAAAAATTTATCAGATGTTTTAACAATTAGGTGAGAGTAATTAAAAATGATCATTTTGTTGATAGAATATAATTAAAAAATTATATATTCATATTTTTAATGTAATATTAGGTTAGAAATTCACGTGTTCCGTAAATGGAACATTGGCGTGTAAAGGTATATTTTTTAACAAGTTAAATTTCTTTAGACTACGGTGCATTATGGCTTTGATAAAAATGTTTTACGCACAAGAACTTCGACTAAACGTCGACGAAGGATGTTTATGATTGCACATCCACTTTCGATTACCCTAAATCCCCTCCCTCCTCCCCCCATTGCTACGACTGCATGCAGTTGCCGCTGAGAACACGTGTGTTTGTTTAAAGTTAGACGTAGTTTATGGCTCAGATGGAGACTGCATGCCGGAAAATCGCGTGATATTTTTTTTCCACTTATCTAAGAATTTCTTCAGTAAGTAAGGATACGTTACACCGATCAGATGTCTCACTCAAAGCTAGGGATCGACCGATAGTATCGGCAACCGATAGTATCGGCGCCGATACCTCCAATTTTTTTAGGTATCGGTATCGGTTCTTCCGATTCTAAAAGTATCGGGAAAGTATCGGTTTCTGTTGCTTTCATCCATTTTCACCGATACTTTTCAACCGATACTTCGCTTTTCAGAAGAAACAACGCAGGCGCAACACCATTCTAGAATCTTTATTTTGGTAATGAGATGAGAGGCGTCGTTTCATTGGCACATTTGTTTGTGCGAGTGTTTTCGAACTGTGTTTTTTTTATTTTTTTTATTCTAACCATCGCTAAATGTATGTCGTATCACCATGTGTGGTCGAAATAATGGACGAAGAATCGTTAGATGACAGTTTAACAGGACAATCGTCTATTCTTCTAAATCATTTTGAATTGGTGCCCAACACTAAATACGCTATCTGCAAGGATTGCAAAAAACAAATGTCGAGAGGTAGGCTATAATTTTATTCCAGTTTTATGAAAGTTTATTTTCTCACTGTGTTGACTCGAAAAAAAATTCATTCATATATTTATGCACACAATTGAATCTCCTCTATAACGAACTCGCTCGGTTCCAGTTAAAAAATTCTCTAAAGAGAAAATTTTGTTGTACAGAGATTTTTGCAGTTATTTCAGCAAATATTACAAACTTTTTAGTTAATTCGATGTTTACGGGTATTAAATTATGACTTTCAATTCAAATTAAATTGGTATTTATTATAAATTTGTTAAACTTACGGTTTCTAACTTTTTATTGTATGAATCAAATGTTCAAAAGTAAAGACAATCCACGAATTTAGGGAATAAAATATGTAATGCACTTACGTTTATTTTACTTCCAAATTCCGTTATTTTTTATTGTTTTGCATTCTGTGATTTTAAATTTTCATAAAAATATTCACATTTTAAAAGTCCGCTGAAAATAGAGTGAGACACATTTTCTTCCATTTGGAAACCTCTTTTTAATGGTTTTGAAAGGTTGAAGCATTAAAGTTTGATGTGGTATTTGTCGTGAAGCGGAGGGCCTTATTATTATATGTGCAAATTGGGACTTTGCCCAGGGCCCCCGACTTGAAAGGGCCCCCAATTTTAAATGTTTTTTCTGAAATATTCTTTTTTATATCAAAATTTTATGAAAAATATAACAAATTTCATAGTTTGGGGCACCCAAATCTATCAATGCCCGCTGCCCCAGTTGGTCATAACCGGGACTGGCAAAGTGTCTTCATTATCGGAGTCAGTTTCACTTTCCTGGTCTCCATTTTTACTATCTGTTACTCTTCCACTAAGTGGTCTGTTCAAAAATTTAAATTTTCTTCAAAACTAACAACAAAAAATCAAAGGTAAATCTGAAATATTCACTATGGGAAGATAAGCTCTTCGTTATATGGAGATTGTTTATAGTGTCATTTAAGCCTTAAAGTTACGTTTCCATGAAAAATTTCGTTATAGGGAGATTCTGTTGTATATATAGGCTTTTGATATTGTTGGAGAATGTCTAGCTCTTGATACAGATTTCACGCTTAAGAGACATGTTTTAAATTTTTATTTTAAGAAATTGGTGCAAGGACATCTGATTCGGCTTGGGTATGATATAGAATTGATGATGTAGACGGTGAAAAATGATGGGGTAGACGGTCCCTGACATCGTTTAATATTTCAGGGGATGAACCCCTTTAAAGTGTTAAAGCAGGTATGGGCAACCTTTGAAAAGTTGTGGGCCAAACTTTAGGATATTAGAAAAGTCGCGGGCCAAACTTGCGGATTTTAGTGAAGTGGCGGGCCGTATAATTGATATTTATATGAGATATTGAATCGTTTATACGGAGTTTTCAAATGTTCCGCGGGCCGGCGGTTGCCCATATGTGTGTTAAAGTGTAATATTTCAGCCTTCGAAATACGTTTGAGGATTTGTTTCTATTTAGCTTATAGAACTTCAGATACAGACATTTTAATATTAGTCAGCCGAAAATATTTGAAACCGAAAGTAGCATTCTGCTATCCGAAGTGAATCGTATTTCTGCGCATGCAAACGGGGATAGGGTTTGAACCGAATGACGTTTGTCGGACATACCCCCCCCCCCATGGTGCCCCTCTGCAAACGTAAAAAAAAGGCTCTAGATCAGTGTTCTAGATCAGTGGTTCCCAAACTATGGGCCGCGACCCATTGTTGGGTCACGGGATCAATTTCGGTGGATCGAAAAGGGTGGGAAAAATTAAATTTTAGTATTTTATATATATAGTAAACTATACTATTTTATATAGCCTATATTGGTTATCGTTATGTAGTAGTGGGTCGCAAAAAAAAAAAAAAAACTAGTTGAAGAATTTTTGGAGAGAAGGACAAAAAAGTTTGGGAACCACTGTTTTGGATCAATATTTTCTCAGTTTTAGTTCGAAATGGCCCCCTTTTCGACGATGGCACCCAGACCTTGCTTACCGTGCCACGCCGCCCCTACTCAGAGCTTAGAATTAAAACAGATAAAATTTGTTCATATCAATCACAGAAAAACATGTTAACAGTGATAATAAAAACAAAAACACTGAAGATCAATTTCATTAAATATGGATACTTTAAGTAGCAACTTTTTTTTTAAGACTTGCAAATTGAATTTAGTTTATTATTTTTGGATTTTTCTTCAACCTTCATTTAATCTCGTCATTTTTAAGCATCTTTTATTTAGACCCTCCAAGGCGTAGCTTGAAAACGAGCAAAAATATTTTTCTTCATATTGTAGCTGTTTCAATGACAAAATTAATGATACTAAAATTATAAACGAAACCTATATGTAAAAACAATTTATTCCTTTTTTGTGTCGCAAAGAAGTTAACTTTTTGGCAGTGACTTGAAAACTGGCGACACACGTGAACATTAATTATGTTGGTCCAGAAGTTAAATGATTCATTTTTTAAACATTACAAAATATCAAAAGTACGAATTATCAAACATTTAATGATTTTATTATCTATCAGATTAATGAGAGAGCGCAGGATTTGTGTATCATTCTGTTTTGAGAAGTGTAATAATTATCAATATCATCTAATAATTATTTGTATTGTTAATTTAAAAAGTTAAAGCTATATTAGTATAATAAGTAATACTAATTATTATTTAGTTTATTTCAAATTTTGGGGTAAAAAACATATTTCTTGTGAATAGTATTTAGTTTATATGTAAGGAAAACATAGGTATAATCGGTGTGTACCTGTTCTTCGTACGGAAAAGATCAAACACATGGATCATCCGGATTAAATATGACTTAACCCTGTCCGGAGAATCAAAATATTCGGAGTTTCAAAAAGAACTTAAAAATTATCATATGAGTTCATATTAAACAGAAATCTTGCTAAAACATTTAATAATTCACTTAGTTGTTAAATAATTGGAGCAGATAAATAAAACCAACAATTAATGTGAACTTATTATGCATTTTAAGGGAAGAATTTACATACGTATTTAATGAACAATATCTAAATACATATGTACTTACATAATACTGTACAGTTTATACATTATCACAATTTAATGCAGTTTAAGTAATCTAAAAAATATTTTCATTTGTGAAAGAATTATAATTAAAGACAAAAAAACCGTGATTGAAAGAAATAGCACTCTCAAGTGCTAAAAAAGTGACTCGACGCGCTCGCGTAGACAAAAAACCAGTGATTGAAAGAAATCTCAAGTGCTCAAAATCTAAATAAAAATTGCAAGCTTCGAAGTTGAATAAATTTCATGTGTTTAATTTTGTAAGCACAAAATCGAGGCATGAGCCGAACCATAAACAAAGACACATATAGTAAGGGCAAACATGAAGCTGTTTTGGGCCTAATATGGAAACCTTTTATCTGGCTTATGGCAACAATTAGGCGACAAAATAGAGGCTGAGAAAAACTGATTTAAATATTTGCACCAGTCGGCACTGGAAATGAAATGGATTATCTTATTAATATACCCTTTAACCCCCCCCCGTGTTTGTGTTCTGTCAAGCCTAAATGAGGGGCATCTACCTATAAGGAGGGGGGGCTTGGGCGGAGGACTTTTTAAGGGACTCTAACGCATATTCACGTAACATCTGGAGAAAATCGCCCAAAACTCTAGACCACTACATCGACAGACACGCGATGAGAAAGAATTCCGAATCTGCACACTAAGACGCTTCCCAGAGCTCAACTTTTTATAAATTCGCCCATTCGTCGGCATGATTGAATAGAAAAAAAAGACTAGAACTACTGTAAATTCACATTTCAATGTATCCACTGCTTTTTTATTAATGCTTTCTACTGGGATCAAATTTCATCATTCTGTTATTCATTTTAACGAGAACTACACTCTCGTACAAAAATTGCCCAACAGATGTAGGTTTAAATGACATTAAATTATGTAAAGTATCGGTATCGGTTAAGTATTGGTATCGGCCGATACCATAACTTAAAACAATCGGTATCGGCTATTTCTGAAAATGAATTTATAGGTAAAGTATCGGTATCGGTCATCGGCGAAAATGTGGTATCGGTCGATCCCTACTCAAAGCCCTTTCGTACTGTAGAGGAAGCACTAGATTATTTTTATACTTTATCAGATGATTCTGATGAATGTATCGATATATGTCAACTGCCTCCAGAAGAAAGTGGATGTTTGACTGACGAAGAAGACATTAATGAGGACATATTTGATGCTGTTCTGCCAGCAGATGTTTGTGGTCAGATTGAAGTATCCACAAAAATAGATGCCAGTGAAATATCTAATGAATAAATGAATAATGAATAATGAAATATCTAATGAATAAGCGAATTTGATCCTGAATTACCTTCAACTTCAAAACGCCAGAGTTCGATACGAAAACGAAAGTTTAAAAAAAAAAAAATCCAAAATCGTGGGGGAAAAGATAAAAGTTTTGAAAATGCCTTTAAAACAGACCGCATGAAAATATCTGTGAAACATTTCCTCAATTGTCTAACTTATTTCCAATTGAAATTTTTCAAAAGTTCATACCAGTAGAATATCTACTGCATTTAGCAAAAATGACTGAATTGTACGCTTTACAGAAAGGAGAAATTCTAAGTGTAGATGAAAATGATATAGGACAGTTTTTTGGATTATTATTATTTAGTGGATACCACCAAGTACCTGGAGAGGATTTATACTGGAGCACGCAAAAAGATCTATCTGTCCCAATTGTTTCTACCGTAATGTCGAGAAGCAGATTTAGAAAGCTTAAGAAAAATTTTCATATTATAGATAATAACAACTTGGCATTAGGAGATAAGATGGGAAAAATTGCTCCCTTTTATGAACTGTTAGAAAAAAACTTTCAGCAATTTGTTTTCTTCCACTCTAAATTGAGTATAGATGAATCAATGGTGCCCTATTACGGTCATCATTCTGCCAAAATGTTCATCCGAGGTAAACCAATAAGGTTTGGTTACAAAATTTGGATGTTGTGTTCAAACAGCGGTTATCCATATGCTATGAATATCTATAGTGGGAAAAGTCCCGAAATAGAAAACTCTCCTCTTGGATCATGAGTTGTGTGGGAAATTTATCCACTACTGAAAATCCAGAAAAGCATGAAATTTTCTTTGACAACTTTTTTACTTCACATAAGCTGGGAAAGAGGAAAATTTGGGGAAGAGGAAAAAGGAAAAATTTTGGGAAAGAGGAAATTTTGAGTACCGATGTGATGGCCAAGTTTACATTTGGGAAGCCGCTGGAAAGACAGTGCTGTAGTAAACATCGCATCGAATCATTTGACACATCAGCCTGTTGACAAAACTAAAAGATTTTGTCGAACGCAAAAAAAACGAACTGATGTTCCTCAGCCTCATCTTATAAAAATGTACAATGAGGGAATGGAAGGAGTTGATTTGCTAGACAGACTTCTTGGATCTTATCGGCCTGTGTTCAGAAGCAAAAAATGGTATTGGAATCTATTTAGCAATGCTCTAAATATGGCCGTTGCAGCTGGATGGATTCTGCATTCGCATTTGCACAGAGCAGCAGAACTTCCCCATCTTAATTTCCGGAGAGATGTAACTTTGTGTTTGCTGCGCATGAAACCTGTAATTCACTCTGTTCCTGGACCTCGCGTACATCGCTGTGAATCTTTGAGACAATCAGATGCACACTATCTTGTGCCATCAACCCAGGGACGTTGTGCTGTATGGAAGAAGAACACTAAAAAGAAATGCTTTGAATGTGATAAAAGACTGCATGAGAAAGGCTTTCCTATCTACCATGGGCTGTAGGAAAGATAATATTTTTTGTTCCTCTTTTTTATAAGAGTTTTGGTAAGACTTTTTTTCTAGTATTCTTTAACTTTTCTTTTGTGTAAATATTCATTATTATACATATATTATTCTTTATTATTCATTATTACTCATTATTCATCTATCTTTCATATATTATTCAAATATTTTTCATTCATTATTCATATATTGTTCGCTCTCTGGGAAATTTGGCTCAATTATTGTCCATCCCTTCTATTTTCTATTGCCATTTTTATTTTTTTTATTAACATGCTAATAAAAAATTCAAAACTGTTTTGATGTAATAATTCTTACTTATTAATGATGTAATTATTTTTAAAAATTTAGTAAACAAGCCTTTTTCTACAGCTTGACAAGTTCTTAGCTTACTTCAAGTAGCTTTTGTGGGCTATCACGGCTTGACAAACGCAGACCCGATAATTTTCGAAGTATCTTGTATAATATCCACGCATCTTTCAGAAAATTTACTTCTAAATAATTTAAAATTACGCAGTGAAAACGAATTTTGACTTTGAATGCAATTAACCCCATTTTATAAAAAACACGTAGAAAAACTAAGTGTTTCACACCAATCTTCCACTTCTGGAACATGTCATAAATCATATACAAAATTTTTTTTTGAAAAAAATTTACTTATGGTTCTTAAATAAGAGTTTTAATCCGATTTTTATCAATAAATAATTTGTGTTATACTTCGATCATAGTGCGGCGTTTAAAAGGTTAATAATCATTTACTTTGGCTTTCATTAATGTAATTTATCCAAAATCAAGAATTCTAAATATTTTCTGTTCTCATTTTTCTGCCATTTTTCTGCCATTTTTTTTTCTGCCATTTTAAATCTGTATTTTCGCTTTTTCCCGTATGCACTATTCTTAATTGTTTATTTGTCTCGCCAGACCAGAGGAGCCGTTGTGCTAAAAATAGATTACATTGCGTCCGTTTGCAAAAGCAACGGCGTTTTGTTTACCCCTTCTTTGGCATAGTGTTGGTCCTGCGACATCTTTAGAATTATTTGCTCGCGATTACGTCATTTTAATTTTATTGGATTAGCTTTTAGGGTTGCTCTGGAATTTTCGTTACTGATCTCAGCCGTTTGTTCTCGCCAATGTGTAATTCTCTGCTGGCGTAATTTTTAATTCATTCCATCTTAATTTCACTGTCCATATAGGACGTATTTTTTATTTCGCTGAACCACCACCGCCCATTGTAATAATGTTCAATAGTATTTTTTAAATAAATAGTTTTAAGCATTCAATGTCTTCTTTTTATTGCAACTAAGTGTATTCGAACCTGGATTTTTAACCTTCACAAAGCAGTTTTTAATAATTTAAAATACCGTAAGCAATTATCTCCGTTATACTTGGTCTAGCAGCAGTGCGTTTTCCGAGCTTGTACATACCATGCTCGATTGGGTTCAAGTCAGGAGAATACTCTGGTCATTCCATACCCTGTATTGTTTCCGCGTTTCGGCGTCAAGCATGTTCTCCATAAGACGAGCTGTATGCGGTCTGGCAATAACATGCTAGAAAACAAAGTAATCTCCACATGGCTGCAGCGTAAGGTGCGACATGAGCTCTCAGTATCTCGTCTGCATACCTTCGAGTCGTCAAAGTACCATTCCGAATGACATGCAGGCCCGTACGTACCCCTATGATGATTCCACCCCATACCATCCAACCAGCTAGTCTGTATTGTGACCTTTCATGAACGAAAGAGGGGTTATTTCGAGTGCCCCTTTCCCTCCATACCAAAACACGGCGCGTGTCACACTCCAGACTGAATCGGGACTCGTCTGTAAACAGCAATTGGCTCCAATCATGTTGCTCCCAATCTCGATGTTCAGGAGCCCATCTTCTTCGGGCCGCACTGTCGCGCTTCAATGGAATACAGACCATTGGCATACGTACATAGAAACCTCTCTGATGAAGCCTATTACGTACTGTTTGGCTGGACATTCTTCGTCCTGTTGCCAAGCGCAACTGTCTTTGCAGCTGAGTAGCATTGTCTGTTCTGTTTCGACGAGCTGCTAACAGTATATACCGGTCATCCGTTGCTGTAGTGCCGCGTACCCGACATTGCCCTGGTCAAAGTCTAACATTCCCTGTTTCTTGGAATCGGTTCCAAGGCCTTGCAACGACATTCTGGCGACTCCAACGACGTCTGTGACACTACGTTGTGTTGGCCCGGATTCATGTCTGCCTATAACACCCCATGCCATGAATTCCGGTAAATCACGTTGTTGAGACATTTTCAAGTCACTTTTCTCAAAAAACAAACAAAAAAAAATACTGAGCAATCGAATTTCACAGTTATGGCACTAAAACAGACGTTTCTGCAACATCCCGATTTTTGCCCTCATATTCTTTTTCTGGTGTTTGACGTCATGAACTTTGATTTGGATATGAAGTTTTCCTCTTCTGTTTCCTGCTAGGCTTTAAATTATGGATGGTTTATTTTACGATACTTATCGGTGTAAGTATTTACGTAATTTCGTTAAAATCATGTGCTCCTCTAATTGTTTTGAGCAGTGTAATTATTAACAGGTACATGATGACGACGTTTCTGCGACGTCACTTTGCTATTTGATTCTGAAACGTCTTGTTCCGTTCTAACACACCTAAAATGATTTTTAGAAGAGTTACGACTCACCCAAATTTATAGCGGAACACTTAGGTTGGCAAGCAGAATGGTCGCCACTACACCCACCCATTGAACTGGAACATATTTTTTCTATCATTTTACATCTCTTATCAAAACATTTTCAATTAAAACATGAAATTGTATTTGTATTTGGAAATGTTAATAATTACCTACGAAAATTTCCATTTAAAATGCAGTCATTAAATTTCTGAAAGACTTTTTGATGTTTGATATATGAATGCATTACGTTTTTAATATATTCTTAATAAATTCGGTTATAATGTTCCAAACTTTTCAATTACCAAACGAACACAAACTAACACACTGGCCTATGTTTTCACTACAGCAGGTTGTCAAATTATTAAGGAGAGTATTCATATTTTTGTATTTTCGAGAATAAATTAACCTTTTGAGTAAAAATAAAAGACTAATTTTAGGTTTTGTAGGTCTTTTTTATTTTTGAGAATATTCTGTTTATATTATAAAAACAGCATATTAGGCAGCTATATCTTAGCTAATGTGTAAAGGTAGTATTTACATTCAATGAAAATCTTATAAGATAATTTTAGTAATCGGTGGTGCCACCCTTTGATGTATTTACAACCTTTATTTGGGACATGCTCAGTACAGATATTTTGTTGGAGCTCAATATTATCTTACCATTCTCTGATTTGAGTTTTAATGAACTGTAGCTTTTGTGGTGAACAGTTTGTTGGCAATCGCCTACTTGTAAACCGAAGGTTGCTCACTCGCATGGTGAAATCGTCCTTAGAGCGTTTTGCAGCAATCCCGAGATCTTTTATTGGGATAAATAAATATATTTTGAATGGTGGTACACAGGGCCCAGCCAATATCTAGTGCAGAGGGGGACTGGGTCACACAGTGACCCCTTGTTGCATTGCTTAAGATACTTCACATGTACTTACAAAGGTCCACCAGGAATTCGTAGACGTTTTTCAATTTCATCCGGGCTTGTAAACTTCGTACGATGCTTTAAGTCGATGCTTGACTGTGTATTGCAGAAGGGCTCACTAAATGGTGAGCCACAGTTAGGAGACATTCTAGCAGTTAGGGAATTTCCAGATCGAGGGTTGAAGACTGGATTTGATTTTATATATTTAAGACGAAACCCAAGAAAAAGGATTACCAGATGGAATTTTTTAAGGCCGAATCCAAAAAACAGTGCTGCCAGATTGGCTTTTTTAAAGTCCAAAATTCTTCAAATTCGGCCTTAAAAAAAGCCAATATTCTATTTTCTTGTGTTGTTCACGAAGATTCAGGAGCAGGTCCGAAAATGAAATTTCCAAAATTTTAACTCTTTCACTAATGGATAATGGTAATTTTCGTCTCTCACTAATGGATCTTCGGCATCTTAAAAGTACAGAAGAAAAAAAATATATGTACATTAATTTGCCCCTGAAAAAGGATAATCTGGCAGCTCTGTCCAGATGTTCTCTACTGGGCTAAGCTCTCCTGTGCTCGTACATTTCATACCCACATGTCAAGACAGTGTTAACACGTATCAAAAATAACAACAATGACACCATCAGCAAAATGCGAGTTAATTTATTCGTGAGAAAAAATTTATATGCTCGACAATTACACTTTAACCGGATAAAACAAGAATTTGAGTAGTATTCTTAATACTTTGGCTACCTATTATAAGCAATAAATCACTACAAAAATTCAACTTAATTTCATCCTACATAACCCTCAAAATAAACCGGATTAAAATACATAAGTTATACTGATTTTATTTTAATGTATGCATGTTAGTAAAGCACATTATATAATTAGATAAATACATTAGGTTCAACATTGTTGTAATAGAACTGGCAAATTTTCGATAACCACTCATTTACTTCAAACACAATTTAATTAATAATTTTATAAAGAATCTAAAAATGAAAAGCATGTATTTTCTTCTTCAGTGAGTGTTATATTAACTGTAAATGTTTAATTAAAAGTTGTATTTCATTCGAAGTTACTTCGACTACACAGCTTTTTCTCTAGTGAATTTGTCCGGAAACGGCATTGCTTTAGACAAGCTGTAATGAGCTTTCGTTGTGAATTCGAAATCTGGATTTGTTTTGTGTAGAATTGTGTCTAAATGTAACTGCAAAGACATGTCTGAAAATATACCTAACATTTTAACATCTCCTGCATGCATCGAATTACATAGACATGCCATCATTAAATCATTTTTATTACTTATTTTTCAGTTTATTATGTCAGTTTATAATTAAAAGTGCGAAATAAAATAGTGATTATTTTACTATAATAGGAAGAAAATAAAATTTCACAATGATTTAGGAGTTATCTGCCCTTTACTTTGAAATGATTGTTCTTACAATCATTCCATTTTACAAAGTATTTCATAAGTCAATGATGGAACTTCATGAGGCTTCATTGAGTTTATTAATAAGTGAGTTAATCAAAAGTATTATAAGTAAACCCATCGTGTTACCTTGTTGTATGATTTGTGTTTAGCTTCTGTTTTTTTGGAACACTCTAATTTCAGTATTTTTCTGTCCATCTCCAGCATTTGTAAACGTTATTTAATTTCCATAACTTTAATTCACAAGCATTAAATATCCGTTCCACAAAAGACGCAATGATGATCAAGTGAGATGTAAAATGTTCCTTTTAAAATTTTTCTATTAAAAATTATCCCTTGTTCAGGCAGTTGATGCCACATATTTATCTATTATTGTTGGCATCAGCAAAGATTGGTGAAATTCATTCAAACAGATTCCACACAAATGGATTAAGTTTGCTGAAATGTTACCTGCTTTATTATAGAGTTCCTTTACACACCGGTCAACGAATCGCCTACGAAGGGATGGGCGAAACGATACCCCAGCCCATGAAGGGAATCATATCCGGATCCGAACGATTGTAGAATGATGCTTTAGCCACTACATAACCCATGAGATAACGTTTGCTGAACTAATTGTTGCAGCCACAACACAAACATAAGAAAGTACCTCTTAGTTCTTTTCGCATAGCATAAAACAACGTTTTTTTATTTCTTCTACATGGAATCTACATTTACCTGTGGTACATTTTATTAGTTACTGCAAATTACTCGTTTGAAACAATGGAACACATTGATCCATTAATTAAAGATGTTTACTTCTTTGTGTTTGCAATGGTTTTCCTAACATAAATTAGTAAATGTTTTATTTACTAATTTATGTTAGGAAAATCACACGGTTATTCCTGATTCGTACACAAGTTTTTTATTCCAGCTGTAGAATACCTCCTTCTATTGGATTTTAATATATATAATGAAATGATAACTAAACTAATTTTCTTTCAATAATTGATGTTTTCTAAAAGTTAGAAAACTTTATTTAGCTTTTACACCTCTAGTATATGAGTACATTTAAATAAAATATACTTCCATATTTTTCCTCTCTCCACGAACCGTGTAATTATACTAGCTACTGTGGTGGACAATGCAAAATCCGCGGTTTTTTTCTACTCAGTTAATGGTCATTTCAGTTTTAACAAAGTATTTCGAGTGTGAATAAGCATGACTTTGCACGGCGCATGATTTTATGTCAAAAACACATTACTAAGATTAAAGCGAAATGTATTTGGGTTCACAACAAGATAACAAGACCACTGGGCAGAAAACTTGAGAAATCAGAGAAATATCAAAGTTAACTTAATGCTTTATTTTCACAAACAGTGTTTAATAAATTGTTGGAACAAACTGTTAGAAGATAAATAGTTGAGTTCATGACATATATAAATTGGGCTACTTTGTTAGGAATGTTCAATCTTTTTCTGAAATTATAAGAAAACAATGTAAATTTCGATTAATTTAAAAACCTTATAAATACGATATCGAAAGATAAATATTATTATATTTCCCAAGTTATTTGTAGTGAAAATGTACAGAAAAAACATATGTTTATATAGAATTCTATAAAGTTAGTATACATATTTAACATGTGAATAACTTTCATTTCAAGTGGAATTTTCAATGTCGGTATAAAAATGAGGATAGTTTTATGTGAGCACGATATTATTAAAATTTATATCTTAACAGGAAAAATGGTTCAATATTTTTAAAGAAATTTAGTTATAATGCTAACATACACTGGAAAACATAAATTATTACAAACAAATTGAATGAATTATGTTTAAAAAAAGCATAAAAATATACGTAAGAGGAAGTGGCATGAAAGACATCTTAGCCAAAAAATATGCATCGTTTTACAATCGATCTCTGCTTCTAGGTGTATAAAGTTCACTCCCTTCGTTCAAAACAAGAGTGAATTTACAGCTAGAGTGATGAAAAAAAATTGTTATTTCGACATTTAAAGATTCAAAAGTAAATAATTCGTATCTATGAAAGATTGAAATACTTACTTGAATAACTGAAAGATTCTTGAAGAGTTTATATGGAAATATATGTATATGCTAGTAATTAATGTACACTCTATATTTAGCTCTACAAACAGAAGTACTAGATTAGATAGTTACAAAGCCATCATACTTTTGAGTTTAATTTTATCACAGCATAGGTTAAAGTAATGAGTGGGACACGAAATTGAGTGATGAATTGGAAGTCTCATTTATTACTAAGAATGATTTTGTAATTAAGAATGTTTGTTTATATCTTTCACGTGTGCTTTTAAAAGGAATACTTTCTGATATGTTATAGCTTAAACTAGATCAACTGCTTAGTATGTAATATTATAAAAGCTTGTACTATCTGCATAAAATTAGATAAAAATATAGGTAACTCTAGTGATTTCGTTATTTAGGTAATTTAAAATACTTTACATTGTCTTCACACATTGAGTCATATTTATTTATCCCCAAAATTATTAGGAATGGATATCGTGCTAAATAACATTCTTTTAATAAAATATTTATGCTAAAACAGAAGCTTCCTAGTATGCTGAAGCATTACCCTAGTAGTACAACTAGTTAAAATCACGCTCAAAAAGCGTTCAAAAGACATATTTTGAACGTCTTTTGAACTAGTTGTGCTACCAGGGCTAAATGTTGAATATCTTAAAACTTGGAAATCAAATCAGAAAACAGACATAAATTGGAATTAAGGCTTTATGTAGTGTTTTTCTAAGTTATCAGTTCGCAAGCTAGATGCGACTGAAGTAGCAACAGCTGCATCTTTCAGTCCCCATAGTGTAATTTTTAATAACATATTTAGATATTTATATATCAGGTACTTTGTTGGTTCCTTGAAAAATAAAGCTGGAAATAGCTAAAAATACTTTATTTTACTATTTCTCATTCAAAACACTGTCCGGAGCGAACGGGATAATTTATGAAGATTTTTTATTTTAATTTTTCCACTTATTTATTATTCAAGAAATTTCCATCAAAGAACTTGGAATAGTTTTAAACAAACATTCCAGAATTTAAAATACCTCATATACGCATGTTACGCATCTCTTATAAAACTTTCAAATTTTCTTTTTTCGATTTTTTTGTAGTATTTATTTTTATCTAATGTTAACTTACGTAAAAGTTACTACACATAAGTATCGAATTTAAAATGTGCTGGTAAAACTAAGCTATCTCGATTTTGAAATTTGTGAAATAATTATATTAAAAACATTCATTTGAAAATTATTTTATTTTCGGCACTAAAATTATAATAAACCATATAGATGTATTATGCTCAAAAACAATTATTAAATTTCAAAGTAATTTTAAATACAGACTTTACGAAATAGCTCTGGGCAGAGTACGTTTCAACGCGGATTCTAAATGTCACACGAAATGCAAAAGAAAATTTTCCGCTTTTAGCAACGATTTAGATGTGATTACGAAAAGTGCTATACTTTTAACTTTTCCGTTGAGAATGTTTTCTTGGAAATAAATACTGTATGAAAATCCATATAAATAATAAATAGGACTTACTCGCTTTTGGGATGCTCTGGGAAGTTAAATACACACAATCAAATATTATAATGCATAAAAATACATTTGAGGTTTTCAGGTATAAAATTTTTAAACCAGAAAATGATTTCAATGGTGTATCAAATGTACCATGATAATTTGGCAGTAAACATATTTATTATGCATCAGTTATAAAGTTATCTATATGGATAAATATGTGTACATATAGTTTCGAAATATGCGGTAATTGTGCATAGTCCTGAAGCATGCATAATTGGAGGTAATTATCCGCAATCACCGACATCATTTGGGTAGTTTGACAGATGATTTAATGTTTTCGGCCGGGTCAGTTCCCTACAGTAGGGTTGACCACTACGAGCGCCGAAGGTATTGGTCATTTCATTATAGGGCTACCTATTAGGCAGGCCAACGTTGCCACACAGGAGTGGTCTCCTAATTTTGAACCAAATCCAGATGAGAGACCTAGCACCTGAAATCCGCCCAGAGGTATCTTTTGAAATGGAGGACATCGGAACCAGGAACAGATTTTACATGCACCAGCTCCCATTATCGTACACGGTCCCACAGCAGCATAGCAGAGGGAAACTTTCCCAAGCACTGGCCAAGTCGGTGGTGCTTTACTTTCTGCGCTCTTATGGGAACGGAGCTTTGCGAATAGGTCGAAGCGGGACAATCATTTAATATTTTCCATATTAAACTTATTTTAAAGTTATAAGTAAATAAAAATGTACTATAGTGGGTTCGTCCACTGAAGGGTAGAATCTTGAAAATTCCTTAAAATGAGATGCCCCACAACTGTTGGCAGTCTCACTATTCCTTCTTTTTTTTTTTTTATAAATATCAGAGTGGCCCAGTTGCTTAGCCAAGAAAATATACCGGGGGAGGCGGATATGAAATGAAGCGTGAGTAATATACAAAATTTCTGCACGAGTTACAGCGTATGCTGACTAATTCGAAAATTTCGGGAGGGGGGATCCCGATATCCCCGCCTGCAGCGTTTTTTTTCCTGAACTAAAATTAACGATTGGATGTATGGTCAGCCAGTTATCACAAACAACGCCAGTGATCTTCCACACTTTTCTATTCTCCATATTTACTATGACACACACACATTTATACATTGTGTTGCCTAATTCGGACAAAATACTTAAGGAAAGAAATATGAATATACTGCCAAAAGTTAGACGAAAATGTAGCTAATTTCTGAATTTATCTTCATGAATATTCAGGCATTTTTCTTATCAGCAGATGTGCTTTCTGATTAACTCTCTAAGTACCTGAACTTCGTTCAAAATCTCATATTTATAACTAATACTGGATTATCTGCATGTCTTCACTGAACTGAAAAATGGGATATGAGTCCGAATGTTCCAGGCAAAGGATGGGCTTTAATACATCGTTTAGGATACTCACATTAGTGCCCCATCTCGCATCAGCATTCATAAGCAACTTCATTATCATTGATTTAGCAACGATTGGCTGTGATGTCTTCCCATAACTGAAGAAATTGCATTGAGATAAAAAGCTTCTAAACCAATGAAGAGATTAGGGGGAAAATGTTCAGGTCTGTTTCACATCACTTTTTTCTAACAACGTTTTTTTCTTTACAATGTTTCAGACGAGAAGATTAGAAATTGCTTCTATATTTGAAGAAAACTTTAAAAAAGCATTAAAATACTTTTATAAAGGAGATAATTAAAATAGAGGGAAATTTTAAACTTGAAAACAATCTTTAAAAAATAGCATGTAATAATCAGACACAGTAATACGATACAAGAATATAAATTTGAAAAAAAAAGAACCTAAAGTGTGCCAAAACTGCGTCCGAATTTTTAAATATAGAAGAGGCTTAAAATACTTTTAAAATATTTGCAATCACCTTCAAGATAAACGAAAATAAGTGAGTGTAAAAGCTGAAAAGGAAACTCTTAAGAAATTTATAAGTGTTAGTCAGGAATGACGTCATTCGTATCATAGATAATTAAGTATCCAAATAATTAAAAGTCCAACATACTCTAAAATCACAGAAAAATAATGGAATAAACGAAAATAGTTAAAATGTGCATTTGTATATTATATGATAATTCAATATGATATGTACGCACTTCATCATGTATAAAATTAGTACTTATAGTAATTTCTCAAACATGATTATCCTCAATTATGAATAACGCACATTAGAAGTGAGAACCTGCCATTGTCTATATAGTAATTTAACTGTCATTATTTTTATCGGGTAATTAGTTTATTGATACGAAAATAATCTTTAGCAGCCATCACTAAGAAGCCATAAAAAGTGTATAACTTTATTTTTTTTCCTTGGACTAATCAAATGTAATCTACGAACACTAGAATATTATCTGAATAGCAAAATGTCATTTAGTAAATATGTTTAAGCAACATCCAGAGTTAATTAATTATTCCTTTCAAAGTTCAAATATAAAATAAGATATGACATAATTAGCCTTAGCACAACTCAATTTTGCGCAGAATAAAACTTTTATAACTACTTTTTTATCATATAAGCTAATAATTTTGATTGAAATATTTTATTAAATTAACCATAATTAGTAAAAAAAATTTAACTAATAAAATTTATAGAATCAATTCTAAGTTTCCGAGTAGCTCAGGGATTTTAATAAAAATTTTAAATATGTTTGAATGTTTCAATATATGTATTTTGATTTCTAAAATAATTTGACTTACATAAGCATGCAGAAGGCTTACATATAAACCATGGAAAAACTTCTGGAAATTTAAGATCAGAAAAAAGATTTTCCCTTAATGGCGGACATTTACCTTTTATAAACATAGTCTACTCCGACGATCGGTAGTGGTCTCTATGGGGAAGTTTTCCCCAGGTTCACATCCCATATTTTTTATGAAGGCGAAACCCAGGCCGTGAAGAAAGAACAAGACTTTATAGTGGCAATCACATTTTATTTTAATATCAACACATAACGTTAAAATTATAAAGTCCTACGGTGGCTGAGCAGACCCCTTGAACAACGCAGGTTCACTTGACAACTGCTAAGGCGTGAATGATGACGAGAAACGCAAGCCAAGAGGTTAGTACAGAACCAAAACACGAAACAAGGGCATGCCAAACAAAATGCAAAATTAACTTGACGCCAGTAGACGTTAAGAACATTTCTATATAATTATTTTTGAATCCCAGTCTCGCCAACAGGATAAAACAAACAATCTAGCAGCTAAATTGTAACCCAAAATGAAAGCCAATGTTATTTATAGATTTGATACCATATATGGTCATAAACAAATCATGAGAACAGAAATGCTAGGCTTTACCAATGCAAAAGTGAAATAAAAAGGAAAAATAAATGAAAACGGAAGATTGCTTTTAAATACGGTAGGTGCAGAAATAAAAACTTTACAGGCGAAGGGAAGAGAATTCCAAATCGAAAGTGCAAAGAATAAATTTTGAACACAGATTAAATTTAGAAATAATCAACAATTAAGCAGGGGAAAGTTGCCCAAAACGGGATAGGCGGGCAAAACGGGATATTGAGCCTCGGAGCTTGACTGGTGGTGCTATTTCGCGGGAGACAGGCTAAACTGGTTCCCGATCGCCATGACAGCATTTTCAGTTGACCTCTCAACGCTAGCCACGTGTTTCGCAAAGAAATATTTTTTCAAAGTTTTCAAGCGAGATTTTTACTTACTTTGTACTTTTTTCGACTGCAGAACAACTATCCTTGTGCTTCTCCGTCCTTCGGAACAATTCCGGTAAGTACTGTGTTTTGTTCATAGCTCTTTTAACAACAATTTCATGTATTTAAATATTGCTAGTGAGTGACGGTTCAGGGGTCAGCCATTTATGTTGTCAAAAGCATCACGGTCGGGCAAAACGGGACACTTTTGGGGTGCCCAAAACGGGATACAATTTTGATGTGTCCCGTTTTACCCGACCATTTCCATTAATATTTTGGCAATGTGTTTAAGTTATTTTAATTGAAATAAGTAATGAATAAAAATATGTATAATCAATTACAACAACTGCAACATAACGAGGCCAGATCCGAAGGATCTTCAAGTTCAGTCATAGCATCTAAGAGTTTGCAGTCATCACAACCACTAGAGACAGTATTGAATGAATCACCTAGTGATGGGGGCACCGATAACACTAGCACAAACGCAGGAGTTATCCAAGCGTCCACTTCAACAGGAAACGAAGGACTCGGGCTATACTATCGTCCTTCACTGCCATTTTCTATATCACCCAAAGAAATTCTACCTCCACCACGAGTGATTGGACCAAGACCTCAAAATAAACACAATAGGAGAAGATGGAAAACAGCAATTATAACAGGAAGCCCATATAAACTTGAGTTGGAAGAAGAAGAGCGTGAAAAAAAGGAACGAGAAAGAACTCAAAAGCTGAAAAAAAGGACTGCCAAAACAAGTCTCTTGAATGTTCCGAAGACAAAACAAACGAGGTGTAAAAGAAAACCAAGTGGAGATGCAGATAAAGTTAAAAAATGCAGATAAAGTTAAAAAATGTTACTCTGAACCTGAAAAAAAACTCACAATCATCATTTGTAAAAATCGAAGAAAATGGACCTAACATAAGAAAACCTAAAAAAAAAAATCATCTGTTAGCCGAGGTTGGACGTCGTCGTCTTCAGAAGATGAAGCATGTATTTTTTGCAACGCTCTGTATCTTAAATCAAAATCTGGAGAAGGCTGGGTACAATGCTCGAGCTGCAAGGGATGGGCCCACGAAGCCCGTTCCAAAGCAGAAGAAGAAGACGACATATTTTTATGCGATTTCTGTGTTATGTAATTTTTCAAATTTACAATTAAAAAGTTTCTTTCTATAAAAACGCAGCCTATTATTGTTCTAAAAACTAAATCAAAAGTAAAATCAGCAAAAATTTAATAACATACAAATCCCTATCCCGTTTTACCCACCCTTGGTAGGGTAAAACGGGATCGTGTAAGACTTTGTGAAACCAGTATTTTTCACATAAATATTATTGAACAAATGTGACAAAGGTATTTTAAGTAGTTGAAAAGGTGTATACTTTTAAATGACGTCTAACTTTGGAATGTACCTTGTACACAATAAGAAATAAAGCGAAGAATAGATAAGCTATCCCGTTTTGGGGTACTTTCCCCTAATTGATAATTAAAAATAAGATATGTGATTATCTGCATCACAGTCACTTCCTTATATAGGCATGTAAATAGGTCGAACAGCGTAGCCTCCTATGAGGGACGGGCGAAATTACACACCTGCTCGTGCCGAGAATTGAACCCCCTTGGTGTGGTATAAGGGCTCTCTAACCACTACACAGCCCGAGCGGTACATAAAAAATTAGAATTGAGAAAATAGAAAATGGTTAAATAATCCGACATATGTTTGAATAACTGTGATTCATGACTCTTTTTAAGTGCAGTTTACAGTATTCTTTAATTACACGTAAAATGCGTATCCTTAAATTACAAATAACTTGGCGTAAGTACTTTTATCTCTTTTTTCTTTCTTTCTTGTTGTTGATCATTACAAACATATTATGCGACATCTCGTGGACGTTTTCTTTCAGCGTACCATTTTTTATATAATAGTACTTCCAGTTTGATTACGCATCTATGCGACAGACTATCGTATCATAGGTATGACATAACTCTGAAATAGACAGTGTTCTGTTTAGTATATTTTGGAATGAATGAATAGGAGGGTTATGTGATTTGTGAAGTAACATTTCATGATTGAATGTTATTTTATATATTCTCAATGTCACTTTATCAATCTCAGCTATTACAATTAAGTCAGAGTTCTTTTTCGATTCACCTACTATTAATATATTTCTGTCTTCAGAAATGTTCAAAATGTGCTTTTCAAAATTCTCAGTTGTAAATGAGGATGTCTTATGTACATAGTATACATTAGTTTCAAAACATGAATTTTTGATTAAAAATCAATGCTATTAAACTCGAAAAAAACTGTGTATTCTTTTTTTTCTTTTAAACAGTTAATTGCATTCAACCAAGTTTAGTTAATCAATTTCTAAATTATTTCATTCAAAAACTTAATATGGCACTATATTTCTATGTAATTTTTTCAAGTATTCTGTGCAATATTTTCAAAATATTTTTCAACTGTTACGTAAATGAGTGAATGAAAATATTTAAATTAATTAATATATATGATGACATTTATTATTAATACTTATTTAGTATTTGCATACTGTAAAGTAACAATCTTATTATTACGCATTTATGTCAATCGATTGATATTTAAATATTTAAAAATTTTTATAGTTCATTGTTAAATTAGTTTCATCCAATTCTTTAATATGTAACTTTATAGAGCTTTTAGTTAAAACGTTTAATAGACTATTGTACCACAAAAAGAATTTGAAAATTTTACCAGAACAAACTAAACTTTTTTACTCACTAAGGACTGATCACTAAGGGCTAACAATGTTCATTTAAAATTTAAAATAAGGTTAATAATTAAAGAGAAAACGTACTAGGAATATTTTTAATTAAAAAAAGCAGTACAATAGCTAATTTCTTTGTTGAAAATTTGGTAGAATATATACAGTAAATAATAATAAAGTAAAAAAATAAATTTCAACTGTATAATTATAATGAAAAAGATTAGAAAATGCTAAACAAATTTAATCGCTTGGTCACATATCGATCTTTCTTATCTCTAATATTAATGTATTATTTATTAGGAATCCACAGTAACAATGATTTTCTGTTATAAATTTTCCCACTATGAATATATAAAAAGCGCGACAGATTCTCCTTCTGTTTCTGCAGTAATTGACAAAAAAGAGGAAAAACAGATATAATAGGGAGGAATGGAGATGAAGGCGACACATGCAAACTTAATCAGCATAACATGTTTCCCTCGATTATCATAAAAAATAAAACACTTGCACAGAAATTTCCATAATTACTAAAAGTCTGTAGAAAATATACGACCGATAAAGATTAAAAAATTACAAATATTTATCAAAGTAATTTGGTGATATAGTAAAGGAATTTTAAGGGTGCGTAATAGAAATAAATAATGTATTTTTTATTTGTTTCTTTCAAAATAAATTTAGAAAATAGTTCAGTGTTCGGGATAACTGATTCGCTTTGGGTAATCGTTATAAAATTTAACTTACTAATAATAAGAAAGTTGAATAAATACACTTTATCTAAGACAACTATCTATAAAAATATTAGATACTATTTGTTGTCCGCATCTCCTATTTCTAGTGTTTCAAAATTCCAGGAATTTCCATCATTAATATCGATTATTACTAGACGTATGTCAGCTGTGAATATTACTGTGGGAATTTACAAGATTTATGACGAATATATATTTATATCTGCCCGTCTACCTATATATATATATGTATATAGCTAAAGAAAAGTGGAACAAGCCAGGTGAGAACATGTGGGCTTAAGCCTAACTTCATGAACCCAAAAAAAGATGTGGAGATGGAATGGAAAATTGAAATCGAGTACTCTATTATCAAGTACCACCATACTCACATTTCAATTTAAAAGAAAAACAAAAATAGCTAGGTTTCTGCAGGTTACCTGACAAACGGAGTCGTTTTCGTAACCAGGGGAAAACAACAACAGGGGGAGGGCGAGCGCCGAAGGCGGTTTACGCCAACCCACACAGAACCTAGGGTACGACCATAGCCCCCCTAGAGTATAAGGAAAAAACCAACGTGGAAGCAAACCAAACATTGGAGTTTAAAGCTCAGTAATGCAGCCAATACTAGAAATCGATGCCAACAGAGGAAGTTAAATGACATAAAAAAACAGCTACATCCAAGGAGTAAAAATATAGAGAAAGCAATAGAAAGAAGAAACAGGAATAAGAAGTACAAAAAAACAGACTAAATTGCTGCGAAAACCATGTAGTTAATTTATCGAGAAATCCAGAAAATGGACGGGGAAAATATTTAATACAATTACTCTAGTATAGCTAACCTATGAACAACATAGCACAAGCTTTAATAGCTAAGAAGTACTAAGGAATATTGGAAAAAAAGGAATAAGGGAAAAAACTATTGAAATTAATAATAATAATAATAATTATAATAATAATACTTAATAATAATATTACACATGTATTAATAGATATTAGTGAAGTAAATAAAAAACTTTGTAAAAAAACACACATAAGATGTTGTAGGTAAAAAGATACGCACGTTTAGGCCAAAAATTGTTTTGGCATTCATCAGTCCAAGCCCTTCGTCGCAAGGAACACAGGGAACTGAAAAGAGATAAACAAGGAAGATGTTGCCACAAGGCGCAAAGAAAAGTTGAACAAAACCACGGAGAGGGGAGAAAAAAATAAATTAAGGGATAAAGAGGAAAGGAAAGAAGCACAAAAAATAGAGAAATAAAAAAAGAATAAATAAATAAATAGAAAAAAAAATAATAAAAAGAACACACGAATACAAACACACACACAAAAAAGAGAAAACAGAACAAACAAAATAACAAAAAACAAATAGAACACATTTTTTTTAAATTAAAAACCACGAACAGGACAGCACAAATATATATATATATATATATATATATATATATATATATATATATATATATATATACTTTATATTAATAAAAACGTCAAGGAGAGACAGTAACACACGTACACACACATAAAAAGGGGGGGGGGCAAACAAAATAAAAGAATAGAGGGGGAAAGGGAACGAAAGAAAAAGAAAAAAAGGGGGAGGGGGGGTAGTAGACGAAGAAAGTGAAAAGAACCTTATGGATTTTAGAAATCTACCTGGATATTAATATTTAAGAGCTGTTTTATGTATGTATGTTAAGTTATTGGCCTTAAAACTATTGGTCCACGGAGACTCTATTCTATATTTATGATTGGTGGTTGTATTTCTAAAAACAGATGCGTGCATACATGAAGTAAAATGAGTGAAAGCATTAACATGAAAAATGAAATCATCTCTTTTATTAAATATATTGAATGATAGACTCTTAACATCATTAATTTTAATTTGTAAGTCTAAAAAGTTTATTAATCTATTATCATTAGAATTTTTAATTAGTTCTAGGGCTGAATGGTAAGCTATTGGTAAATTGTCAGAATCACTATAACTATTATCAGTAGCTAGTTATCTCATCTATGTATCTATATATTATAAGAGATTGATTATTGTATTTTTTTCATAATTATATAAATATAGGTCAGCTAAATAACTAGAATATATATATATATACATAAATATATTGTAAACATAGTGTATCTTATTGCAATCATATAAAACAATTCCAGTCAGACATTGTGTTAAAACAAGACAATAACAAATGCATTGATATTTAATTTTGTATTTATTTGGGGGGAAGTAAAGAGAGAGGTTTATTTTTAATTTCTAGTATCAATACACTAAAATTTTGTATTCAAAAGGTGTGCATTCAAACTACTAATGGAGCAGATATTGGATCAGTCACTGAAACTAAATTTAAGGCCCTGCTTTAATTTCCATGCATTAGTGCTTATGTCGTGTCATTCTCAATAATTCCTAACACGTATTTCAGCAGACAATCTCTCATTTTCAATAAGATATGATAATTAATTATAACTTTGCCCATCAAAATAGATTATTTTAGGCGTAATTAATCTTCGGTATTCATCAACAAACGTCTCTGCAAATGATGGAACTTCTTCTGTTCTTTGATTAGACTTAACGTGTTTATATAAAAGTAATACATAGCTGAAAATTATAACTAAGGTAATTAGCTTAAACTGAAGTTTGAGAATATGAATGTACTTTGCGTAATAATTAATTGCTATGTTTTAAAAATTCTACGAAATCGTTATATGTATTTTGACACTGTAATTTTCCATAAAATTTGTTTTTGCTAATGCCATAAAATATGTATATATTTTTTAATTTGGTAAATATTTTGTGGATTAAATCATGGTCTATATGATCGTGTACAATCATGATTTCTTACACGCAATTATAATAAATTAAGGTAACTCCAGAACCTCATTCCATTAAAGAGAAATTATCGCTTAGTAATAAAAACACTCAGCAAATAATTGAAGTTGAAATATAATAAGTTATTACTCTTGCATCTATGCATATTTTTATGTGTGTGTTTCTTACAAAGATTTTAAATTACTGTTTTAACATTTTGTTATTTAATATACTTTTATATCAATGATTAAATAAACATGTTATTGTCGTGAATATACAATTACAACATTATGTAGAATAGCCCGATCAGAATATAATAAGTGCACTTAATATAATAAGCTTCAAAATAGGGTCACTAACAAAAGAAAAAAAAAAACAATTTTAACGGTCCATTTGAAGAAAATATTCCACTTCAAGGTTTACAGTCATATTGTAATCTATGAAATATATATTTTACATGTTCGTTACTTTTAATCCGGCATTACCATTAGTACCTTTTAAACAGTATTTCAAAATTGCACAGGCTTGCGCGTGAATTTGCACATGCTCATATTAGCAGATAATTAGTATTTGTCAGGTACGCGTACGTCGAATTTCAATTTACGGTTATTAAGAACAATGAAGACAGTGTGCATTAGTATGTTGGTCAAGAATGGTAGTTTGAAGCCGTTGGGAAAAGCGGTTCATCTTTAGATTGTGAAATATGGGGCTGCTTCCATTTACAACGTGATAAATAAGAGGTTACCAAAGGAATCATTATTTAAAATAGAAAAAAAAATCATTTATGAATAACAGAGCAAGTTTCGTGTATTTCGATTCTCAATGCAAACATTGCTCCGAGGACTTTCCTAAGAAACACTCTATTTATTATTTTATAATGAATGAACTAAATAGTTGTTTTCCATCGCAGATAAAATGATGTTGACATGGGTACCCAAATTTATGGCTTCCACCATCGTCGTATCTGACATCTTCCGATTTATTCCTCTTCGACTATTTTTAGGATTTGTTCTAGAGCATAGATTGCACATATGAACCCTTTCCATTAATTTTCTAGAGTATTTTTAGAAGTTTAGTTCAAATAACATTCATAATTCCTTTTTATTTCTCTAAAATCATGAAAGTTTCGTTTTGTTTGTTTTGTTTTGTTTTTAATGTATAAAATATACTTGTACTTGCTTAAATTATAGTACAAATATTTAGATAAAATCCTAAATTATGTCTAAAAACCATAGATCTTCCAAGTCCAAATAAAGTCTAAGTCAAATAATTTTTTCATTTAACATAAAATATTTAAAGATCACAAAACAAGTTAAAATAATTTTTTCTCCACTTTAACATATCGCATTATCTTTTAATTGATTAAATTTATTTTCCCTATTTTGGAGTAAATCATTTGGAGAGTAATATACTGTAATCTTTAAGCAGGTGCATCTGATTCTGCAAGTGATTTTGTTTTATATTTCTATATCTTTAACCATAGTTTGAAAAACTAGAAATGTTGTTTTAAGAACGCAAAATGCAGAAAGGATGAAACTTATTCTTTTTAAGACTTATCTTTGTAATTTTTTTAAATATTATATTCCAAAGGAAATACGGTAAAAAAAAATGCTGCTTTTGTAGTTTTAAAACTTATTAGTAAAAGTAATTTAACAAATTAAATATGTTGAAGAAACAATTTTAATGCTCAAGTGATGTATATATGAATATAAATAAGTGAGTTATAAAACTATTTTGACCTTGAAGTACACGACCCATCCCATGTGAAAATCTGGGAAAAAGAATTGTTCTATTTACCACACAGTCTATAGATTCTGAAGGTTTTAGAAGGTATTTCTAAAGGCTGAAAAATTTAATTCTGAAGTGTGACTTAAAACATAAAAATATTTTTTTTTTCTTTTTGGAGAGTAATCTGGATCGCACTTCCATACGCATGCTATAAATGGTTCCTATCTTAATCTTAGAAAACTGAAACCTTGTCAATAACGTAATTTAAATGAGAAAAATATGACTACAGATTACTAAAGATTAAAAAAACCACCGCAATTATAAGTATATGTCGCAGGTAATTTTACATTTTTATTCGCCATTGTAAATGCAAAACAAGTATTTTAAAAGAATTTACTCTTCCCTTTTCAACCCAAAGTGCTGCGATATCTTCTAATTATTTCTCAGAAAGATTCAAAATATTTATTTTTATTTTGAAAATGGGCGTAATTCATGATTACTAAAAGTTGTCAGTTAAAGAATGTTAATTAGTTTACAACTTTCTTTTTTCACTAAATAGGTCCTATTGGATAATTTCCCTTTCACAGTAATTGTTAACTTCAAACAACGTACTTTAAAGTACAATAGATTACTTATTCTATTGTTTACTTCGTAGTTTCTTTTATGTAAGAAACCAGAAACAAAATACTCATTTGTTCAGACATTTGAAGATCATTGTTAGTATTTATTATACTCATTCGTTCAATAAAGCTAATCTCCTCATCCTTCATTCATTAATAATTAAAATATTTTAATTTTTTAACTGTACTACAATTCTTGTCGTCGTCGAAACTATCGTCAAATTGCAGCGCAGCGTCTGGCTTTGATTTTTCAACTCTGATAGCAAGCATACAAAAACAAAACCACATCAACTGAGCAGGCAAAATAAAAAATCCCAAACGCTTCTTCGATTGAGTGATATTGAATCATAAAATTATTATTCTTTTTTTTAGCTAAAAAAATGTTGTTTCGTTTATTAATTGCAATTTTTTAATGAATATCTTCTACATTTCTTCCTATGCATTTATGGGATTATTTTTATCCCAGCTTCAATTTAATTTTGATTTATCCACTTGAAATGTTTTTCGAAGTTAATTCATGTGCCTATTTTAATAAATTATTTTCAAAACCCAAACCTCTTGTAATTAATTTTACCACTTTTTTTCAAATCAGAACTCTGAACAAACTATAATACTAACATCTTTAAAAATATTATTAAATTTATAAAAATCTATGTTCATTTACCTATTGCATTTATTTTTCAAGCACTTTTAACAAGGAATGCACTTCATATGCACAAATGCATGGCTATTAATTAGTGCGCACTTTTTAAACCAGTGAATCCACTTCAGTTTGTTATCATATATAAATCTTAAATGCGAGATCTAATAATTAAGTTTCGTTAATTCATTTGCTGACAAGCGAAAAGGCTCGTTCTTATATTATGGGTCCGTGTGTGTGGGGGGGTGAGGCAAAGGGCTAAGAGAGGGAATATTTTTTTTTTCAAAGTTTTATCATAAAATAACGATGATGAGCGAAGATAAGGTACATATTCATTATGTTGCTTAGAAAGCAGATTGAAAATCGATGAGCGGATAATTAAAAATCTATAGAATCTTTCCGCAAAAAGATCTAATCGAATTATTCAACGCATTCAACGAACTTTGATGGCCTAATTTCCTGCACTTATCTCAAAATACTTCTTTTATAATATCAGTATTTGATAAATTCTTTGCAGCAAAGCGCTTCAAAATAAGTTTTAAAATTTTACATCTCAAAACAAAATGTGTCAAATTCATTCAAAGCACAAAATTTGTAATATGTTCTTCTGATATTTTAATCAATTAAAACAATAGTATATTTGGAAAATCTTAGGTATTAGAAGTGGATAGTAGATTTTGTTAATAAATGTTCCTTGGAATTAAATTTGATTGTTTTTAAATGCAGTAACTGTGTAACGTGATTGCAGTTAGACATCGAAATATTAACTACAACTAAAATGGGAGTGCATATTGTCATCGTATTTAATTTACGGACTAAACACGATGTAGTGTAAATTAGGAGATCGTCGTTTCACAATGGAAAAGTTTCAACTGATAAGTGGAGCACAGGACCAGTGTAAGACAATAGAAGAACGACACGCCGAAACAAATAAAAAAAATATATTTCATTTATCAAAGTATTAAATACAGTCAGTAGTACGATTACTGACAATAAAGTACAAAAAATAGATACCTTTACGTGGAGAACCAGAAGGGTTAAGTTTAAACAAAAATGTAAGGGAACACAGTAAGCCAACTTGGCTACAGCGCAAGCAGTAGGAAAGAACGTATTATTAAACGAAATAGTAAATATTCCCGTTGGCAGTTAGAATTTACTCAGTAGAGATAAAATTTAAATGTAGGCTCGCCAACTGGCGATGGCTAGGAGAGATTTCTTATCTAGAGATTATATTGAAGCTCTACGAGAAAGTTCTGTGTAGAATAAAGAAACACGCCACATGGGTGCCAAGCAACGAAAAAAAATAAGTTTTAACGGTGAAACCCAAAGTAGTTTACTATACGGAATTAATATAGCATAGCGGACAGAAAGATAGGAATATAAAAAAGGACAAATATGATTAACTTTAGATGTTAAAATAATAATTAAAACCTGACCTAATTAAAAATATGGGATGAACGGCATCATACACAGGTTCGGTCGAAAGACATTTTAAAATTTAATTTAGAAGATGTATTTGTTATTTTCCCAGAAAAAGCATATTATTGTATTTCATGTTGCATACACAAAAAATAAGCAAATTTATCAAGTGGAATAACAAAGTTGGCGTGATTAAAGCATTTCAAAATTCATTCAGTAGTTTTGAGTGATTTTTAAAATTATCTTAAACCATTTAAATTGTAAAATTACTAGTTTTTTCATAAATACCATCACCTAAAGGATGTTTTAAATCTACATCTTAAGCACAACTGCTTATAATCCATACACCAAGGTTAGTGTCAATTATTAAACTGTTTTTATAAGAACAGATTAAGTATAAACACCTGTGAAACTAAATTGTTTTATACTCAATCAATTACTTGTATATTTAGTAGATTTGAAAAGAAAAGTAAAGAAAGAATAAAAGTAATATTCTGATATCTAATTTTTATATTTGATACTTAAAATAATCTATACCTTTTAATAATGCAACTTCTATATTTAGGAACAGTCAGATATCCCTCAGAATTTTTTATACACATGAGGGTGCATTACAAATGTATTTGTAAAAACAAGCGTAATATGATAAGTATTTAAATTATGTTTCGTGAGCATTTTGAAAAAGAGTAACCCGTGTTAAACCAGGAGATTCAATTTTGATGCAGAAAATGAGAATACAAACCACCTAGCTTAATTAAGCTTCTCAAGAATTTTAAAGGTAAGCGAATCTTTAGTCACGTATATTATAACTACTACTATTATAACTTCTGCACCTTGACAAGTAACGAGAAGCTTACAGTTGCACGTTAAATCACATGCATTAAATGTCAAATGCAGAAGATATGTTTGAAATTTCTACGCATGCAATTTTAATTTTGAAAAAAAAAGAATATTGATGTATATTTTTATGCATGCTTTTGAGAAATTTATTACTAAAGAAAATTGTAAACATTTATCAAAAAATTTATTAAACATATTGAAGGGCAGGCACTGGCCACAAGCCTTTTTGCCATAACTACCCGAAGGTGTGGCC